>LPNX011167925.1:1516689-1719542 GCA_001517045.1 Pseudotsuga menziesii
TGGTACACTCTCATATGTATTATAAATTAATCTCAATCCCATATGGAATCATTTGGAATCTTTTCACTTTACATCTGGTAATCGGGCAACATCAAACCCTCTTTACTTTCATAAAAGCAGAATTCAGATTCATTCAGGACAGAAAACTGTGTGAAACCATGAAGAATTGAGAATTCTGGGGAGGTTGGAAGCCTGGAATAAACCATCCATGCGGTCTATCATTGATTTAAATCTTAAATCTCTGTAAAGCCATGCCGTGCCAAAAGAATCATGGCACACCTTTTTTTGAATACTCCATCTACATAGGTATACAGAAGCAGACAACTAGGGCACATTTCCCCCACCCTAGATTACGCGGCCTTCACCTTAATCCTTTAAAATCCAATGAAAAAGGTATCAGTCAGCCATTATGGAGACAGAGGATATGATTTGTGGTCAGAGAATACTTCGATTGTGGTTAGAGAATACAACATTTATTGAAAAGTAGAATGCATCATGAACAAATTACTGCTGCAAACCATTGTATTAATCAAAAACTATATTAGCATTCTAAAGAGTTCACAAGTACCATTGCTGAAAAAACCCAACTCAGTAAGGCCCGACATACCTGAGTAATCGCTGACCTTGACTGCACTTACTACTATTATAGGTCCATTATCCACATTGTCAAGCAATTCATGTCCTTCTTTCTTTTCCAGATCATTCCAAAGACTCATTGTCATTGTCTTGTTGTTGTTGTTGTATTCAAATAACCCAACAAAAAAAACACGTTCCTTAGTAGGGGACTTTACTACAACACTGACATCAGGGTTTTTTTTTCAAAAATTTTGAGCACAAGTATTTACAACAATAATGCAGGAGTAAAATAATATAAAACTTGCAACAAATGTCTTAGATGTGAGATGCAATATCCATTTCTTGTCTTGACCGTTACTCCAATTCTCTCTTCAAAACCACACGACTAACAAACCCTTTTTATTTAAATTCTTGCAATTTGTATAAGCATAAGCAATGAAGAAAATAGTAGTAAACCTCACCTTTCATCTGCAACTGTAATGTCACGCTTGGGGATCTCTTCATTGCTGCTTTTCTGTGTGATGCTTAGAACTGGCGATACACTTTGAACAACTCCAATGACATCTGCAGAAAATACGCTAGAAAAAAAATTCAAACATGTGATCGAAACTCACCAAAAAGGAATGTGAAATGTTTAGTTACCAAAAAAAAGACTTTTATTATTTAAACCAAAGGACACTGGCCAACAAGATCCCTTGAATTGACATATGGACCAAGCTCATCCACTTTGACAAAGTTATGGTTATATTATGGGATATGGACCCCTTCCTTGACTGCTTCTTCAACTTCTGAATTTGCATGCAATGCCATCTTGTAATCATTTGCTACTATTTTGAATTTGCTTATTTGCCACTCGAAGGGTTCCTTTTGAGATATAATAGACCTTTCCCAATTCAAACTTATTCCAGAACTTATCTGCAGGTTCTTTAAGCATAGTTTCCTAAATTTGAGTGCCGTGAAGCAAAAGAAGAAAAACAATCAAATGGAAAGCTAGATACATGGAACATCCTTGACCCATCGTAAACCTTCATTGTGCTAGCACATAATTAAATTTGGAATAGTTAGATATTTGAATATTTTGAATAAAAAATGAATAAAAACAATCTACATACATACATCTTCATCAGTGAGCTCCACACTGCCCTCACCCTTGGCATTATAGAATGTGCGCAAAGGTCCCTTGTTGGTGACTTGGACCTTAATAGTCCAGTTCCCTTGATAGGGATCGAGAGAAACTAAGGGGTAAACCCTATGTGACATTTATAATCATGCAACAGGAGCAACAATGCAAGCACATAAAAATCTAACATAAATCTAACTTTCACGATATCATTTTATTGAAACACAATTAAAAGGATGACACATTAAAAAATGCAATACACAAGCTAAGGTAGTTGCTAAACATAGAACCAATGCACAACAATTAATATTGGAAGAAAAGAAACAAAACAACAGGTTGCAACTCTCATTTTGCTTCAACTCTGCCAGTTAGGGCCCCTGAAGCATACACAAAAAATAAAACACGCAAGACTAATGCAAATCAACCATCTTCCAGTAAAAGAAGAGATAACGAGCTCAAACAAGCCCAAACATAGACACCATGGTATAGGTATATTAGTCATACACATTAGGAAAACATAACACACGGTACTGCAAAGTTGGCCAACGTCAAACAAAATTTATCAACTATAAAAATATTGTGAAAAACCACAGGATGAGGTCTGTAAAGCATTGAAAACAAAATAGTAAATATAACTGATTGGTAATGCCCTCAAGCACATTAAACATGAAATTAAGATAAATGACAAGTGGGAAAAATGCAAGTAATTTAAATTGCATTGAGAAGGGGAAACCAACAAGCAGACTGGATACTGTTCTTAAGCAGATCTCATGAGCTCAACAATGGGGGTCTGCAGCGTGGCTCAGATCCGGGGATATACAGGTAGACCTGGGTTGTTGGGAAATGAATGGGATATGTACATTTGCCATCCTTTTTCAGGCGTGGATTGTGCTTTCTCACTCCAGTGACATTGGATTGGAGCTATAACATAGGAATTTGTGTTCTTAGTGCAAAGTTGGATTACCAGTTGATTACCAAAAAGAACCTAGCATATAAATCTGGTTGGTGGACAAACATGATATGGAATGGAAAGTTTCCTTTGAAAATCAAGCTTTTTTCCTGGTTGTGTCTAAACCAGAAAATACTCATTTGGGACTCTCCGTGTAAAAGAGGTATTTGTGGTGCAGGTATATGTTCCCTTTGCAAACGTGAACAGGGGTCTGTGAAGCATCAATTTTGGTAGATTTTTTTTCTTTAAATATGTTTGGATGGAATTGGGTACAAATCATATGCGTGTTAAAATAGGAAAAGACAATAAACAAGTACCTGGCAGGAGTGGATGTTGTTGGTGTATCAATAAGACGATCACGATGAAGTGGAGAGAAACAACATACGATTTATAGAAATATAGCATAAAAAAGCATAGCAAGCAAATGGTATCTTTTAAAAAAAAATAGTATGTTTACATCTGTATCAATTGCACAACATGATCTGCCTATAGCAACAACGGACTGAGATATTGCACAGATGAAGGGACCATTATAAAGGTGATGGTGATCATCTGTTAACACTGTTAGCACTCAGAATGTACCCAAGTTGCAAAGGTAAATCCCAAAGGTAACAACAAAACCACTTTTAGATAGAAACTGGCTTTCCTTTCCAGAGAGGGATCTCTCAGATACAGATTTTACAAGGCCAGATATAAATCAATACTCAAAGATTGTATAAATGGTTGAAACAATACACATAACCATTGGGAAATGGAGTCACATATACATAAAGATATCACAAAGATACATGCATGAGATTTTATCAAAGGCAAGACAACCATTCCATCACAGTCATTCATTTAGTTCAGGTGAAACAGAAGAGACAATGAATAGCCCATTAATACAGAGCATCAAAGATGAGTTCTATATTAACTTTAGTAGAAAAATGTAAAAAATATATGAAACGATGATCAGAGCATAAACACTATGAATTCCAACCATTCAACACTATGTTTCAGATATGAAGAAAAACAGAATGAAGTGTTACACTGGAAAAAACAATCACAGAAGAAAAGAAAAACGGACTGTAATGTAAATGACATGGGAATCTCTGATAACTCTTATGCATTCACTTTTTTATTCAAAAATATATGTCTTCAAAAGGAACATTCAACAACAAGATGGGTTCCAACCCCCATCACATAAAATAAATGCACTTATATACATAAAATCATTTCATCTTCCGAGAAGATTTATAACTGAATAACCGGCTTAATCAAAGTCTTGTAACTATATTCCTAACTCCTAGGAATAAACTACTAGCTTCGATCCTAATAGATCATTAAGTTAAAATCAATTCGGTAACATGGTCTCGTCCAAGCGGCTCCTCAGCGCGCAACACTTGTCTTCGTGAATGAAGGATATACTTCGTTTTTCCAAATCTCTCTATGGCTCTCCATTGCTCCGCGCTTGGAATATCATATTCAATCATCTCCCGAATGGACACCTCTAGCTCCATGTAAGCTTCATAAGACACTTTAGGCAACCCTCCCTGATGATCAGGAACTTCTGTAATATTTCAAAATCTTCTGTCAGCTTATCCACGATGACTTTCCCTGTCAGCCCTTTTTCCAAATCGTCAAATTTGGAATGATCCATGCGGCTCTATACCGACCGGCTGTGATAGTGCTATTGAGAAAACATTCGTCCCTCCTCGTCCCAAAAGGAAGGCAGGTTGTCTCCAAACAGTTCTTTGAAAGCTTGTTTGAAGTCATTAACTTGTGAGATCATTTCATCAGCTTTATCCTGGACCGTCTTCATTAAATGGTTCTTATGGATAAACTTTTTGGCCCATAGTACCATTTCTATTCTGTCCTTTACTCCTATATCATGCAACTTTTGGTATGTTAATGAATTTAAGAAATTTAACGCGTTCTGAGCTGTGGCAAGGGGTTTCCTCTCCATAGTTTCATTTACTAACTTCAGTCTTTGATTGGCCAAATTGATCAATATGCTTTGATCATCAATAAAGTTCAAATAATGTCTGAATTTAGTAATTTCTACAGATAATGTATCCCAAATTATGTGCTTCGCTCCCTGGAGAGGACCCTTTCCGATGTTTCTTTCCTTCAATTCATTAAATTTCTTTTGTAGCTGATTTTTATCTTGCAATATTTTATTTTTATTTTCAGTAACTTTGGCCAGCTCAGATTTGACTTTTTCATTTTCCACCTTTAATTCTCTTATTTCTTCATCCTTCAGGCTGACCTGGGACATAGGCACTAGTAAGTCATCTGCAGAAAAATCGTTTAATGGTTTCTCAATATTCACAATGGACAGGTCTTCATCAGTGGGAGTTTGGCTCATCAACTCCTCCATAATCTCTTTTTCATCGATTTGGTCCTTTTTCAGCAGGGAGATTTGGGCTATTAGCTCATTCCGCTCTGTTTCCCATTTGTCTTTTTCCTCTTGTAATTTGACAGCTCTTCCTTTATGCTCCATCATCTCCTGGTGAATCTTGTCCTTCTCTTCTTGTAATGCTAATAATTCGGATGATTGAGCATGTTCAGTGCTTGGGATCTTCAACCTTTTCTTCAAAACTTGGAGGGCGTTGTCCTTTTCTTCGATAAGTCTTTCGATTGCCTGGGTGTTATCTCTTTCATTTCCTGAGCTGATAATGTCTGCCTGTAGCTTTTTAATTTGAATAGCATTGGCCTTATTTTCAACTTTCTCATGTTTTAACTGAACCTCTATCTTGTCTACCAAAATTTGTAACTTATTAACTCTCATCATAGCATGCAATAAATCTGAATAAATAATGTCACCTGTTTGCTTATGTAACTGTATTTTGTCTGGTACACTTATCTTGTCCAATCTTACTTCCATTTCTGACATATTCTTATCACTTACCATGGCCAATTTAAAAGTATTTCTTTCTATGTCCCTGGTAGAAATTAAGGAAGTTTTTGGATTATTTAAACTCCTCACCCGCGGGAGTAGATTCCTTGTCTCTTCTAGGGACTGCTTTCACTTCTCCACATAACTGGCCATGAGCTCCTCTTTGGACTTGAAAACTGGGCTTGATTCTGAATTATCTACACCTTTAAAAGAAAACTGATTCACATGTATAGATTTTGTTGGAACTAAAGCAACTCTTTTTAAATCGTCTGAAATCTCTTCACTTAAAACTCCACCATCTTGAAACAATTTGGCCTTTTTGTGTGATCCATCCTCATCCAATTCCATTCTTTCAACTTCAGAAAGACTTCTTTTAACTACAATATTAGGACCATCTGTCACTTGAGATACTGCAACTGGTATAATACTTGCACTTTCATCAGATCTTGGAATTTCCATAAAATGAAACAAATTGGCTGTCTCGCTCAGGCTTTCAACAACTTGGTGGTCAAATGGCTTGTTTTTGTTTGCCTGCTTTCTCAGGGAAATTATATGATGGGGATCATAATTTACCCTTTTCTCCTTTTGAAATTCCATGCTTTCCAACAATTTTTCTATAAACACCAGAGCACCTTTATTTTTGAAAATAAAAGAACCAACTTTGAGAGGGAACTTGATATTTCAAGATTTCTTAAAGGCCCCAAAGTGTTCTTCTTCTGAATGCAATCTTTGTCTCATAAACTATAATGCAAAAATTCTGGGAGTAAGGAAAGCGGGTAACCTATATGGTTCTCCAGTAAAACCATATATTCTCAAAACTGTGGAATCCTTATACAGAAACCAATCTCCAACTCTATCCTCAGGTGAGGACTGCATCATGCATTTCATCTCTTCTAATACCCGGGGTAGCACTTCATCAAATAAAATCTTGTATATTTCTGACATGATAGAATTGGCAAATTCAAACATGTTGATTTGCTTGGGCAAATCTGTAGAGAACATGGTACTTAAAAACTGGAATTTGGTGACGTTCGAACACAGCAACATGTTCAGTGAATAAGTCTGAAACTTGAAGAACCTGACCTTTGGAAATTCACTCAATTGAAGATGTATAGCTTCTGCTAAGTACTCGTCTAAACTAAGTACATGAACTGACTGAGACTCAGAACTCAATGAACTGATTTTTAATAGAAAACCTAAGATGACTTCATTTACATGACAATCATCATCTAGACCCAAGACTTGACAGACTAAGGACACGACTAATTGAACTTCATCTCTGAAAATACGAACATGATATGGGGGGAAAATACCATCTAATGACTGACCCTCGTTCAAGATGCTGGACAAGAATTTGTAGCAAACCTCAGTTCCACAATTTTTATACACTTCGGCTAGAATGGACTTGTTTACAGGTTCACGACTCTCAAGGTAGTTATTGGGCAAGTTCAGATTTTCGCGGATGACCTTGGCATCAATTTTACACAGTATCCTAGATGTGGACTGACTGACAATAACTCTCTGAGAAGAAGAATAATTAACTGCGCACCACTCTGTGAAGTCGGGAAAATGCAGGGTTTGCTCAACAGCAAAATAATATAAAAACGATTTACAAGCATTAAGGATATCATTACCCTGCGAATTGTATTGCCACAGTCTCTCTTTGCTAACTGATACACTTCCTACAGACAAGAAAGGGTCACATACTCCTCTGTCCCTGTCAACCAGGTATTCCTCTCTATCGTCCAAAATATGACTAAACCCTTGCAAATCCTTTCCTTTGTCCATAATTCAGTCAACAATGGTAATTAGGTGGATGAATTTCGGGCGTTCGGGCCTTACCTATTACTGTGACTGCGTGTATTCTAGATTGACTGTTAGAGGTTGGCGAGCACGCAGGTCCTTTTCATTCGTCCGGCACCAATAAAAAATAATTCTTCAACAAGTCAACTTTGTTTATATAGGACCCCACTCCGGAGGCTCCCCTTTAGTGGTTTCTGCCAAACCGCTTTTGCCCGCGGAATGCACCACGAGCTGCCGCGTGTACTGTGGTTTGCATTCCGCTACCACCTTTTGTCTCCAACCACCGCGCAACTTCCCACTCCGGATCCGTCAACGACCGTTGATATATTTCCCCTTTATTTTCCAGCCGTCGGATGGAGCGACACGTACCCTATTCCGTCGAGCTTCTTCATTTTATCAAACGTGCAAGTCTACAGGGCGGAGTTCACGATGACCATAGATTTGATCGAGCTGGATCGACGACCGTTGATCTTCACGTCTCATCAAACACCCTGTATATCCTTATATTTCTCGCATCTTTATAAAGCGGACACATTATAAGCCTTCGATCTCCATCTCCTCGCTTTACACCGTTGGATCCCGTGATAATTCATCGCTTACTCGCCCTTTGTCATACCTTTATACCATAATATTTAACCAAAGTTTGACAAGCAACCATTATTTCCTTTTTATTATGGTCCCTTCGAGCCTCTGCTAGGTAGAATTGTTAACAAACACCATACCTCAGTTGATATGTACAATGGGGGCTTGGTTCCCTTGATAAAAAACACGTACAAATCGTTTACATTAAGACAATATAGAAACATTATTCAATGAAGATGTTAAGGAACATGAAGCAAAACAATTGGAATGTAAGTGCTAACGAAGCACAAGAACAAATATCTCACCTTGAATTGGCCTTCAATGAATCTCATAACATCTTTCAGAGTGACTGTATTAATGTATTGATCTGGAGGCAAACAAATGAAATAATGTATATTTGGACAGGAGAGTTTGAATTTGCATTTGTAACTAGAAAAGAAAGACAAAGAAGCAAAAGCATGGATTACATATACCTCTTTGTTGGTAACAGTTTCTGCATCCATATTCAGAGGCAAGCAACTGATTAGCTTGTTTGCAATGAATTGGCAGGAAGAGATGATGATGAGGCGAAGTGAAGTAGGTGTAGTTGTAAATGAAAAAAAAAAGACTGAAAAGTTGTAGTAAAAGCTAATATGTACACACCATTTTTGTTTGTATTTTGGAGATGATAATAGTAACATACCATATACTGTCTTATATATGGACAACATTTAAAATGAACAACTCATAAGAACAACAACATTGTAGTTGCATAAAAGTAGAGGGGAATTATATGTACAACTATAGGAACATGAAAAAGGAGACCTTTGCTTTAACTGTCCAATTGAAATATGTGCAGGTAGAATCAATTGCAATAGGGCTTGAAATAAAGGAAGCAAAAGATACTAAAATATAGCATTAAGAGTCACACTATTTAGAGCACATGAACATAGCGCTGTTGGTAAAAAAAAATACGTCTTTTTCTCAATTCCTATGTCCAACTGTTCAAGAGGCCTTGCAAATGCAAAATATATAGGAAGATGTAGTGAACAAAACACTAGTACAAAATGAAACCAAGCATGCATAAGAGAACAACTAATGATGATATATAATAATAACATAATTTCATGAGTTAAATTGATAGCAACTATAACATGAAGGGAAACAATATTGATTTGAAAGCAACGAAAGTGAATAAAAAAATAATATGAATTGTCTTACCTATTGCACATATAGGTAACCTTAAAACACTTGGATGAAGAAAAAGTAATAAATACACATTTCATGTAAAAATATTGACAGTAAAATGCTTACACGAATATGAAGGTGAAAGTGATTTTAATTAGGTATTTACTTTTCTAATGTAATATAATGTAGTTTGCAAATAAGTACATTCTATAGTGGTAAAGTTGAATTACACCCATAGACAATTCAAAGAGCAATAAAACATCATTTTTTGAAATGTAAAGCATAGAGTGAGGAGCAAGAGTGAGGAAAATATATGTACAACTATAAGAACATGAAAAAGGAGACCTGTGCTTTAACTGTATAGTTGAAACATGTTTAGGTATCATCAATTGCAATAGGGCTTGAAATAAAGGAAGCAAAAGACAGTAAAATATGGCTTTAAGAGTCACACTATTCAGAGTACATGAGCATAACGCTGCTGTTAAAAAAAAATACTTTTTTGCTCAATTCCTATGTCCAATTGTTCAAGAGGCCTTGTAAATGCAAAACATATAGGAAGATGTAGTGAACAAAACACTAGTACAAAATGAAACCAAGCATGCATAAGAGAACAACTAATGATGATATATAATAATAGCATAATTTCATGAGTTAAGTTGGTAGCAACTATAACATGAAGGGCCACAATATTGATTTGAAAGCAGCAAAAGTGAATAAAATAATAATATGACTTGTCAGACCGAAGTTGCTTCATGCTTAGCCTCCTTAATGGTAGCACGAATTGAATCCGAGAGCTCCTTTTGGAACTTCTTTCTTTTCTCCACGATCATCTTCTGGAAGCGCAATGGGGGAGCCATTGGCTTGTGCGAATCGAACCCCTACGACAAAGAGGCAGAGCGAGTACACTTGCGAGGTGGCATTGGAACCAACAGCGCAGTCGTGAGCAAGCATAGACCGAGAGCGAACACAGTAGAGGAGAAAGCACTCAGCAAAGAGGCAAAAGGTATCCGACCACCCATCCACTGCCTATCCAAGGGGGATAGGTATCCAACCACCGAGGGAAAGGAAGAACCGATGAGAGCAGATGAAATACTAGCAAGGAAAGCAAGGACGAAAATAGAAACCAGGCCAGAGTTTACCTCCTCCAAATAGCTATACCAATTTTCATAGCAGAATAAGAGCCAAGGCAGAATAGGAGCGTTATCACCAGAGTTGAGCGAGCAACCTTTGAAGCACCAGTATTGATCGACCAGGGCATTATTTAAGCTCAAAGACCTGAGTTGATGATCCATTATGGAGGAGCAGTGCATGTCCTTCCCCAAAAACAGTCCTCGACAGCCATGATTTTCCAACTGCGAGCGGTATTGATGCTTTGATGGAATGTACCTATGTCTATTCGCTCCATGATTTCCTTGCAGAGAGGCGAGGTAGATCGAGCCTTCTGCACATGCGAGCTGTTAAGTCGCATGCTCCTGAGGTGAGTGGCGGTTGCCATCTGTGGCTCTATACTCCACATGCCCCTCATCATGTCCGGAAGCCACGTCGCATAGCACCCGTCGTGGGGATCTACTAGCATGGATTTTGCTCCTCACTCTATGCTTTACATTTCAAAAAACATTATTTTATTACTCTTTGAACTGTCTATGGGTGTAATTCAACTTTACCACTACAGAATGTACTTATTTGCAGACTACATTATATTACATTAGAGAAGTAAATACCTAATTAAAAGCACTTTCACCTTCATTATCGTGTAAGCATTTTACTGCCAATATTTTTACATGACATGTATTTTTATTACCTTTTATCCGTCCAAGTGTTTTAAGGAAAGAGTTTAAGGAGATTTTTCCGGACCCCGACACCTCCAGGGGTAGAATGACCCTTTACCAAAAGTCTCTGGAGCTGCAATGGTCTCAAAAATTCATCTTGGGTAAAATGCTTGTTGAAAAGGATGAGCAGCACGAGCAAATTATTCTGCAGCAGGATCAAATGATGCTGATTCTGAATAAGATAATGGACAATCAAGCTGAAATAGCCAAGATGCTGGGGTTAAAGCTTGAGCCCCATGATCATCTTTTCGAATGAACAGGTTCCTGGGTAGTGTCTATTTATCTTTTTGTCTCTGTTTTCTGCATATTGGAACAACTTTTCTGTTTTTATGTCTGATACCTCGTCAAGAATTCTTAAAACTTCTAGATCCTTCTGATTCAGTCTTGTTTCCTTTCGAGGGAGACTACCATATTGATCCCCAAGCTTGTTTTCCCAGAAATGGGAGATCTTGGTTTTGATGTAATTATCTGTGTGTTTGCTTAAGGCTAGTAATAGAAGGATCTTCTTGCTTATAAAAAAGAAGAAGCCATGCTAGTAGACACATTTAATTTGTACAATGTCTATACAGAGAGGGATGTGGGGGGTAAAGAAGTGCATGAAACACATGTAGGGAAAAAATGGGTGTAAGGAGAGGCAAAAGGGAAATGCACAAAGTACGAGTAGTCAGTCATATATGCAGGTGGGGAATGACAACGACAAAACCATGTGCAATTTATTTGTGAAGCAAGATGGGGTTTTCGAATTATCAAGGCTTGACGGGCCATGCGCAGAGTATCCCTTTCATGCATATGGATCATGCATGGAAGGAAGGCTTTGAGGTATGATAGAAGTGTGATAGTTGGGTGGATGTAATTGAACGGGAGGGCGGAAGTTGATTTGAAGCGTGCTTGTATTTGTTGAAGTGTTGCTTGTTGTTCCTTGATCTGTTGGCAGAAGTTGGCAAGGATGTTGAGATATCTGATATCCATCTTTGTTGTTGTAGGGCTATAAGTGAAAGACAATGAAACATTATAATATTTACATATTAAAAGCATATAAATGAAATAAAAGTAAAGGAGAATGTGTAAAATGGAAGTTGTCTTGTTGAGTGAACATGTAAGACAATGGTTGAAACATCTTTGTGTTTTCCTATATTTATGTGAAAATAAATGAATACAAATGTGCAGGAAAGTGGGCTTTATGTAAAGTAAAAAAGAACAAAACACGAGTAGTAAGTTGTATTTGCATGTGTGAAAGATACTATATTTGTGTGTTTACAAGTGCTGGAATTTCACGAGGAAGTATAATAACCATGCACACAAGTCTTGGTCCAATGTCAAAAGTGTAATTTAGATCAATAGTAGGTTATAGGAGAAATAAAGATCTTGGACATGTTGATTATCACTTTTGCAATTAGGTAATTAGGAGGGCTAAAGCTATGTTGATGTTGTTAAGTGGGTTGTCATTTTTTGGTTCGTGTTGAATTGTGTTTTGTGGAACTTCCCTAAAAACAAATTGGTTATCATGTGCCAAAGATACTATATTGTGCATTTGAAAGGGATTGTTTTTTGTAAGGCATGGGTATATTAATCATACAAGCAAATATTGGTCCAATGGTAACATTGCTCTTTAGATCAACAACAAATCCTAGGATAGAGTTCAAAGATAGCATCCATTGATCAATATGTGGAGCAAATTCAGGGCATTGGCATCACCTATAAATGTCCCCATTGGCCATCATCAAATGGAATTGTTCAAAAAGTTAGATTTTAATATTATATGTTCTGTAGAAGGTGTTGCATATACCTACATGTAAAACTCTAAAGAAGTGGTGCTATGCTAAGTTGGAAAGAGTCTCATCTGTATAAGTAATTCCTCATTACGATCACAAAGAGGATTTGGCTAGAGATGTGAAAGTAGTTCAAAGCGTCAATGTTTTTTGCTACGCCTTGAACCATTTTCATTATGGTGTAATAATATGCAGACCTAGGAGAGGGTTGCATAATGGTTTGTGTTCTATGATAAAGGGTAACACACTTGCAGAAACGAATATTTGATAAAAAAGGACAATTTTTGATTGTGGTCATCATTAAGAAGGCATGGAGCTAAGTGGTAAGAGTGCATGGCGAGGTTGAGAATTTGGGTTTGATTCCTATGACCTAGCATGTCCAAAGGTTTCATACTATTCATGGTTGTTTCTAATTGGCTTATTAAATGGTATGAATACCATCGAGTGTATAACTGTGACAGGGAACTTGCATGCATGTTGAAGAGTACCAACATTGAGAACCATAATTTAGGCAATGTTGTTTGTGTTTTGAGGTAGTAAACCACAAAAGTCAAATTGATTCCATATATATCTCTAAAGGTAATGTGTTTAGTTCTTCATGTACTACATGTGAAAGAGTATAGGTCTTATGAGGTTTTCTTCTTTATATTGTGCATGCAAGACAATGATGTAGTGTAAAGTGTATGGTAGAAGGTGATAGTGAAGACCAAGGTAAGTGACATTTGGTGCACGTACAAACGAAGGGAGATAGGAAAGTGAAACAAGTCCATGATTGCAGGAGGTGTTTTTGTTTTTTGTTTTTTGTTTTTTGGGGGCGAGGTGGCAAGCAATGGTAATGTGATTTTGTATTTAAACAATGAGAGTGGGAAAAAACGATATATGAAACACAAGAATATAGATGTGTTGTGTTGCATGTATAAGGGAGATACGGAGAAGCATTGCATGAGTACAAAAAATACAAGTAAAAGAGTTTAGGTTTGTTAATAGACCAAATTTGCAATAGATTTAGATGCAATTACACTTTCCTCTTACTTTCGATGTTGGACGCAAGCGCTATCTTGCATACGTGCGTATTGAGCAAAAGAGAATGCTGGAGTTATGCGTAGGTCAGAAATATGTCTAACTTTAGAAACAACAGTAAATGTAAGGCCTTACCAATCAATGTTGCCAATGTCAATTGTTGCCTTTTGTAAGGTCATGCCTTGTGCTTTATGGATTGTTAAGCCCCAAGCCATGCGAAGTGGAAGTTTCCTGTGAGAGCCCCTTATTATAGGTACGATTGGCACATAGTTTGGGTTAGCAGTATCCCATGCTGGGCCCTTCTAATGCATAAAATTAACAACAACAAACAAATGAAGGTTGGGCAGAGTAGTAGTAGTGTTGTATAGGATTGCAACAACTTGACCAAGAGCTCTGTTAACAAGGCACGCCTCGACCCAAAGGTTTGTGGTAAGCATCACTTGTTGGCCAATGGAAAGTAGAATGGTTAGAGATAGTTATTCATCTTCTGTTGCTAAAATTGACGGTTGCTTCCTTATTTCTGCTAAACAACATGCAATTGGGACATTTAGGTGTTTAAGCATTTGTCTGTTATGAAAGGAAACTGAATTGTTAGTCGAGAACAAGTGGGTGGAATGTTCAAATGTGTGGTTCTCATGTTGCAAAAGAGAAGAAGATGTCCTTGACATGAGAAGGTGTCAGTCAGCAAGAGTTGGTGTTGCATTGTGAAGGTTGAGAAGGAGGCTTAAGAATTCAACTTGAACAGGGTTGTCACCTTGTTGACGAAAAAATGTGGAGAGTGTTACAAATGTGGTGAAGCTACGCCAGAGGATGTTTCTATGCGATGCCCCTACATACATGGGGATATATTTGACAAGGGGAAGTTGGCTGAGGTCACTGACAAGGGTTATAGAGCAATTGCCAGAAGGACATGCTCGATTGGATGGGAACACTTCACGAAGATGGGCATCAATTCTAGTTAAAAATTTTGGGCCGATGAAACTCATTTCATCAATAAGGATGTAACGTATAGGGTGAAGACGTTCTTGGAGGTTATCAAGGGCTTCGTCCTCAAAGGCCAGAATGTATTGTAAGTGCATTTATGTTAAAGGTTGCGACACCAGTTGGAGCAAGTAGAAGGGGTGATGGAGTATCCTCAGATGTTGACTGAAGTGCAGATTGCAAGCAACCAATCAAATAAGATTTCCCTGTGCATACAGTTCCTTGGATTACCATTTTCAAGGGGTTGGTGTTTATGTGGTGTCTATAGTGGGACATAACAATATCAAAGGTTGTGCATTGAGTTGGAGATAAGGAGTTAGGAGAAATGAATGTTGAATAGGGGTGAACAGGTACTTGGTTTGAAGAACGATTCACATCAATGAATGAAATGGCAGATTCTTGCAAGTGTAAAGGGATTTGTGAGTGGGCCCAATTGTGTTTGGTGTCAAAGTCACGATGACCAAGCATGTCAAGGTCATCAACTTGGATGTTGTTTTCGGGGTGTAGGTGAGAGAGGATCTCCCATTCGAACATGTCCATGGGGGAGGGCCCATGAGATTCATGAGGGGAAGAAGTTTCAAAGTCAGTATTTTGGGGGTGTAGGGTGGCAGTCAACATGCCAAGCAGTGTACTTGTAATGGAAAGACTCCCAAGCCGAGACTATTTCCAAGTCTGTGCATCCAATGCCATGTGGTAATGCACGAAAAGGTTTGTAGAGGAGGAGTTCACTCCAATAGAAATTGACATAAAGAGGGGAAGTTGAAGGAGGGATGTCAAAAAAGCGAGGAAGGACACGAACAATTTTGGGAGTTTTGTGGGGCTTCCATTGGTAGGTCTTCCTACAAGCAGAGTAGGACCAAGATCATGCAGCTTAAATAAGGGGAAATTACTCAACTAAAGGAGGTCTTTGCATGTAAGCAACAATGAAGGTGGGTGGTGGGGGGTGTTTGAGAGGTTTGGTGAGACACGTTTGAAAAAAATATGGGAAACATTGAGGGAATCAAAGCATCGATTGCAAATTGTCAAGGGGAGTTTTTGCAACATATGGAATTTCTCTTGTGCTCCAATGTCTCAATCAACAACAATTTCTGAGAGGAGTTTTCAGATGGGCAACAAGACTGCCTCTTCTGCAGCGGCAACATGTGAAATACGTGAGAGAATTTCACGGTAGATTTCAGATTTATTCTCTGCTTTTGATGCATACTTCGAAATGTATGTGAGGACACCATGTCGTGAGAGCACAGGTTGAAAATCAACATTTTCTCTCCATATTGAAAGCATGGAAGAGTTGTGCATGTTTAAGAGTTCATTATTCCTAGCTGGGATATATGTTTTCTTCCCATTACCATCAATGAACATAGAAGATTTAGCATGCAGGTCAAAGGGGAAACCATAACGACATACAATAGGTGATCCTTTTTTGCGGAGGCAAGAGGATTCATTGCATTTTGTGTGTCGTTGAACAAAATTTCCAAGGGATTCATAGTCGTCAATGTGGTTGGCTTCAAGTATGGAGGATGATTCAAGTGTGCAAGGATATTGCTGAGATGCTCGATGGAATGCGGGGGTGCAAAGGTGCAGGGGACGAGGGTTCCATGCAGTTAAGAAGTTATCAAAGTATGTTTTGGTAGAAGCCACCACGGGAGCATACTCCCAATCAAGGTTGTCCATAATGGGTGCATTTTCCAACCAAATGAAACCATGGATATGTGCAAAACCCTTGTGTTTCCATTCAAACCTGGGAAAAAAAAGTAAAGGAAAAATGAGGAAGAAGAGTGAAATTAGTAATTGCGATCGAAATGGAAATCCAATATAGGAGAAGAGGCAAACCTGCACCAACAATATTTTGTGTGGAATGTCTTTTGAAGGATTTCTTCAAGGAAGATGGTAAATCGATGGTGCATATATAAAGATGCAATATGTGGATTGGCTATAATGTTATGAATTCTCCATTGGAATTGTGCAGACAAAGAAGTTGGAGGGGGGCAAGGCATGAGCATGTGAAGGTCAAGCCATTTTGTGTCAGTTGCACTAAGGGTAAAGAAGAAGGTTGGGCTACCAACTTGTGTGATCATATAATATTGTTCACCTCTTTTTTTGTTCCAAAAGGAGCGTGTCCCACGAAGAGAAGCTCCAAAATGCACGTCATGGTCAGCCACATGAGAATCTAGAACTTGGTCGAGTTGGGTGAGAAGGGCTGAGACTGTTGTGGAGAGGGTGTCTTCAAGGTTGTGTTTAAAAAATAAAGAAGTGGCAACTTGGCTACGATGGTGCATGATAAAGTTGTACAAATAGTAGCGAAAGCGAGGGTGTTGGCCGAACCTATTATCATGGTATCACATAAGGTGCAATACATACTCTTGCATGCTGATTTCATGAACACGTGGTTAATTTAGCATGGCAGCACTTGTGAGGAACAAGGTTGGGAGTGCCATAGAAAGGAGGCCTTCTGTGTTGTATTCATTAATTGGGGAAAGGCCAATTGGGGGCCATTCAATGGAAGGTGTTGGGTTTATAGAGTTTGATGCAACAAAGCCTCAAATTTTTTCAGAATCGGTGTGAGAATTTTGGGGTGCATAAATGAAGGAGGAGGTTTGGGGGTTTAGTGAAGCTGGTAGGGAAGGAGGTGCATCATCATCAAAGGAAGAGGGTATGTGAGCGTCTAGGCCAAAGGTTGTTGCATGGCGAAGGAGGGGGGATACATCTGTGGGTTGAATTGGCAAAGTATTTAGGCTAGACAAACTAAATTGGACATCCTTGTAATATGGGTCGTTGGACATTTTGAATTCTAACACAGCAAGGACATTTGAATGACTAACAATGAATTCATATGGCTTGTTTGCAGCATTGCATTTACGTACAACAAGGATGTCCAAGTATAGCAAGAGGCGTGGAAGCAACATGGCTATTGTGGAAATGTCTTGGGGGAAACTAATAGTATGGCCAGAGTATTTGTATTGGCCACCACGTGCGTGTGTAACTTGTAGTATTGGGTTGACATAGGAAATTAACATTTCTTCGATTTGAGTTAGTCGTGCAAGCACGACTTGCTGGTGTTCAGGGTCCATATTGTTTTCTAAGGAGAAGCGATGGCCATGGCATTTTCAAGTACAGTGAGAGCATGTATAACTACTATGTAACATTTTAGTTTTAATTCTTGGATATGATTCTTGGCAGATGGAGCAAATATGAATTGGGTGTAAGCGAATCAAGTCTTTTATGAAAGCGACGTTGAGCATCTGTTAAGGGGGCGGTGGATGTGGTTGGTGGACAAGGCAGTGTAGCAAAGGCATGGATTGGTGGAGCATTGAGGTTTGCAAATGTAGGGGTGGATGTGTTTGTAGGTGGAGCAATTTGGATTAGTGGTGGGCTACGCGATGGGGTGGTTCCAAAAGTGATGGTGGGATGTCTGGATCGACGATGAAGGCGTCGCTGTGTGTTGAGATGGTCTTTGTTGTGGCCATAAAGAAGCCTTCATCATGCATTTCTTTGTTCATTTCCAATATTGTATGGCATAGGTACCTTGAAGGAACACAAGTTTGCGGTCACCTTGTAGAAGACATAAATGGGGTGGTTGCATCTTATAAATAAGGTAAGTAAAGGGAAAAATGGAAGCACATATATTATATCAATAAAGGCATTCCACATTGAAAAATGTATTTATAAATATAAAAGTAAAAGCCATATAAAGATATAGAAACAAAAAAATGTGCAGAGCATTTGTTTCACAAATTTCCATCATAAATATGTAGCTGAGAGATAGACCAAACAAAATCATAGTATATAAAAGAATAACATACATAAAATACTAAACATTGTATCCATGCAATAAAACATGCACCATTGGTTGAATGCATGTAGAGAAGTATAGTGTCTATGAACCATTTAAAGTCTTAGTTCAGAATATATACAAGTTAATGTAGTTGATAGCATATATAATCATATGAGCAAAAAAGAAGTAGATAATTACTTGAAATAGTAATGAAAATGTATCAGTATATACTGGTAGAAGTGTACATGAAAGTATGAAAGGCCATGGGGAAAAAAGAAAACGATAGAGATCAAGTGGAAGGAAATACTTTAATGGAGATGAAGTGGAAAGCATTGGAAACATAGGCTTTGTAGGTGGGAAAATATGTATAGAATATATACAGGTGGAATGAAGGAATGCAAAATTTGGAAACTATGGGAGGGTGATGTGAATGGGTGTTGGGTAGAGAGGAGGGGTTGTTGCATAGATGTGAGGTCAAATACGACGTGTAACGGGTTGAATACAAGAGGTAAGTGCATGTATTTCTTCGAGGAGGTTGGATGATCCAGACGTGTAAGGAACCTCCTCAGAGTGAGCAATGGTTGTTTTCAAATGTTCAATGGCATTGAAAGTCTCTGTCTTAACGGATAAGGTGAAAAGTTATTGTCGTGAGGTCAGATCTAGAGCTATATCCTTTAAGGAAGATGATTTAGTGGAAAGGAGGCACAAATCTTTTGTAGATATGCCAAGGAGTTGGTTTGCCGCATCATCAAAACCCTAAGAAATGTTGATTTGGACGGTGTGGTCTTGCAAGGAAACCTTCAACATGTACCTGTAATCACACTCCAAAAACTCACCATCGCACTTGGTGCAATGCCAAGTGTTCTGCACTCGATGAGAAATATTTTTCATCCATTGTATGCCATAAACAAAGAGAGGGCATGCAAGAAAGTGGAAGTCATCCATGTTAATGGCAGCGATGGATGCACGTACAGAGAACCATAATTCCTTCTCAGAGGGTTGCATGGTTTGCAACTGAAGTATTGTTTTCTTTGGATTGCTTCGAGACACAGAGCGCGTAAATTTCCAACTCAATGAAGGTGAAGTTGCATGAAAACCACTTTCAGTGAACCATTTCTGAAGGATGTGGGTTGGCTCAATATCTGGATTTATAAGTAGGGTAGTATTTGCAACACTTCCAAGTGTTCTGCCATTGAAATCAGTAAGACGAGCACCCTTAATTGTAAGGACAGGAGGTGGATCAGAGGAGTACAATTAAGCAAGTTGTGAACCCTCAGTGTGGCAATGATGGCCCCAAAATGTGACATCTATGCTAAAGCAGGATGTGTCTCTAAGGGCAATAGTCCTCCTGCTGGTTTCAGAGCCATCTTTTTTCCGAATTGTTGATGCAGGGGAGACAGAGATGACCATGCCAATAAGTTTAACCATGGAATTTAGTGGTGCCGCTTGAAGGTCATCGATTGTTTTAAAGTGGAAGGAATGCACAGGAATTGAGGCACAACATAATTTCAACCCAAAATCCGACACCTTGTATGTCTGAAATTTGACACTTCTCTGTCGCATCTTCGACACATACACTTTTTTTTTTTCTTTTCGTTAGTGTCATAACGTCAGATATTCGACATGCTACAACAGTGGGTTGAAGATCCGACACACCATGGTGTCGCCTATTCGATAGTTTTCTCTTTCAAAGTGTCAATCAAAACTTGCATAAACCGTCGAAAATCTGACTCCTACCGACACTTGAAGGGTCAGCCTTCCGACGGGTAGAAGCATCGGAGTCATGGCAACACCATCGGTGTTTTTATCTAAAATGCATCGGATTTTTTATGCCTACTGACACTTGAAGCGTCGGTCGTCCAATGGGATGAAGTGTCGAAGTCATGAAACTGCCGTCAGAAGGTTAATACAAAGCGTCGGTTGAGCGTCGCCTTTATGTGTCGGATGTTTGACAGAAGCGTCGAAACATCGTCGGAAAAGAGACTCCTGTTGGTATATTTAACAAAAAAAAATTGAAAGATTTTACTTAGAAAAGTTGATCACAAAAATAAATTGTATGTTTTTTCAAAGTTTTTTCTTAAAACTCCTACTTTAGCTTTGTTAATGCATTCTAATGATGTTAGTAAGTTATGGAATTATATGTTTGGGCATATTAACTTACGTTAATTGCATCAATTAATCAAACAAGACGGGATAGTGGGGTTGCCACCTATATCCTTCTTAGATGGATTTTGTCCAATATATTCTCTTGGTAGGCACCTTGAAGAGAGATTTGAGAAAGGAAAGGCTAAGAGACCCACATCACTTCTTGATTTTGTGCCAGGTGACATTACTGGTCCCTTTCCTCACCTATCTATGAATAAATACATATACGTACTAACTAGGCCTGGAAATTCAAATCTATTATGCCTATCAAATGGAAATTTAATGATGGTCTTGGATTTTTCAAGCCTTTCACATTACGTTTACTTTAAATTCATGACTACCAACTAAATTAATTGGGTAAGAAGTAAGTGCTACTATAGAATTTGGTATTTTAAAGCTAGCCAGTATCCAACAAGTTATTAAAAGAGCTAGGAAAGTATCCAACAAGTTATTAAAGGCCTACCCATTGTCTATAAGAGAGAAACCACAACAAAATTCAAGGAAAAAAATCATATCCCCGACCAATAACCTGTCGACAAAATCATAGCCCCTGGGACAAGAATCAAACCAACAGCCTTAATAATAAGCTTGTGGATTGTAGTGCTCACGACGAGAAACAAATGGCATGCTGCAAGTAGCCTGCAATTAAAAAACGACATTCTAGGTGTTTTCACTTATTTCCCTACTGTAACTTAAAATAAATGGCATTCTAGATGTTTTTACCCCTTTCCCTGGTTAATAAATTTAAAATAAATCACTGTAAAATCGAATTTAAATTGCAAAACCCAACCCGGGTTTTTTTACCCCTTTCCTTGGTTAATAAATTTAAAATAAATTAGTGTGGAATCGAATTTAAAGTGCAAACCCCAACCCAGCCCGGATTCTTAGTGTTTTTTATTTTCCCTTTCCACGATTAGTAAAATAAAAAAAACAAAACACAAGTACAAAATCGAATTGAAAAATTGCAAACCCCAATCCAGCCCAGCTTTTACACCATAAAAATATGCAAAATGTTCAAAATTGAAGCAAAAACAAAGTGAGAAATGGAACACGCTTGGTTACCCAGGCTGGCCACCACATAAGGATCATAGATATTCATAAAATCTGAAGGAACTAGATCGGTTCCCTTATTACGACCACTTTCAGGAGCCCTATATACTGTTCCATTTCTGTATACAGAAATAGAAGAACAATGGTCATATACATAAATACCTTCATCCTTAGACAACATCATACATAAAGAAAACATAAACTCAGAGAAATGCTAACCTGAACAAGAATGTTGTAACTTGAGATCTATGGTTTGAATGAAGAGAACCACACAATATACAAGTTTTCTTTTATAAACCCACTGTATCTAAACGAACACCACACTGGGGTAAAGTAAACCCCGTTGATATTGATAAACGTGTAGACATAAATGAATCCTTCTAGAGAAATTTCATGGAGATGTGGCGTCAATCTTAGTGGATGGGATTGGGTCACTCCAATGTAATGCATAGCTAGTAAAGGCTAAAATTTAGAGCCTGCATCTAGAACCATTATTAATATTTATGACGGGAGATATGAACTAGTAAACGTCAAATCTATAGTTTGAATTTTGATATGCCCGTCATCTATGACGTTTTAATTTTTTAAAGAGTTGTCAAATACATCTAAAAAGTGAAAAAACGTTCTACGGGCCGTCAATTTCTAGGCCTGGTACTAACCTTCATTGATTACATCTCTATACATAGGGGTATACTTCTTAGAACACAACGCTGATGTGTTTGATTTTCTTCGAGATTTTAAAGCTCTTGTAGAGAAACAATCTGGTAAGGGGATTAATATCCTTCACACAGATAATGGTGGAGATTATTCCAATAAATATGTAAATAATCTATATCCTTTTCATTTACAGTTCTTTACCTGACAACTCTTACGACATATCCGTATGGTATGCTTCTATATATCCTTTTCATTCTAGAGCACACACTCTGCTGGTGATCATTGAATTTTATGCATCAAAATAATCTAATTAGTGTTTTAGATATGATAGATTTTCACTCAACATGTCCAAATGAGTGATGATATAGAATCATTTTGTCAAACATATAAATAAATGCATGCTCAAGTCCAAGTCAACCGAAGGACTAAAATGTAAAATATAAGTAGTTTGTGGATGCCCAATGGAGATATAAATCACTTGAGAAGAACTCAGGACATTATAAAGGATAGAAAAATAATTTAGTTGTCAATTAAAGATAAGGGCCAGAGAGAAGTTCTGTTATTTACAAAGAACTTCATAAATGAAATAAAGGATACCAAGGAGTGTTATGAAATGGTGCAAATAAGAGTCTTAGAGGGCATCATAGTCCAATAATGTTGAAAAATGTGACACTATGAAGGAATTATTAGTATAATTGATTAGAATGCTAGAAGGATATGTTGAGATTACACATGAGATTCCAAGTAGTTTTCCTCCAAAGAGGAAGATTGGGAACAAGATAGACATAATTAATTCATCCATGTATGTATATATATATATATTTTCAATGTGGTTCATGCGTCGGCTTGACCGATGGGCTACATCCACGGAATAATTTCAAGAGGGCCCACCCGAAGGGGCCTCACTCTCAGCACACTTCATGCCTAACCCCAAGAGCGTCGAGGAGAATGGATCCCGCGACCTCACTTGCCGGGAGGCCTAACTACGGTTGCTCGACCGATTGAGCTAACTCTTGGGGCTTCATCCATGTATGTATATGCTTTAGTAATTACTCTTCTTCATATTACTCCATTTATCCTTCAAAATTTTCACCTAGAATGGTAGATGCATATAATTTTAAATATTCATCGTGCATGGAAATCACACATTGCAATAGTACAATGATCACACAGTGCAATAGCATACAAGCATCAGATGTGCCACACCCTTGTGCAATAGCATATCATGCACAAACCTAGAAAACACCACTAAATTATACAAGAAATTTAAAAAAGATCAAAGGTATGCATGCTTTACCGATGGACCAGCTAGCAAAGAAGTTCCAGAATCTGCAATAGAAACACAACCTCCAGCACAGAAATCTACAACAAAATGTTCATAAAATGCCATCAATATTTTCATAAGATTCCTTAAGAAGCAATCATGTGCCCAATTGAATAAGATGGACTGTATGCTGACCTGTTGATTGATCATCAATGAGGAAGTCTCCCATGTCAAACTGAAGGAAATAGCAAAATCGATTTATTAGAGTATATTAATCCCATGACATACCTACATAACTATGACTCATACAAAGAACATGGTATGCATGTGTTTATCCTTAAATACATTCAATCTTAAACCTGGAAAACTAACATGATTCTATTACATACCTTCCAGTAATCGTTTCGAGTAACAAGAGCATATTGATGCTTACCCTTGAAGTTATTAGGATCAACACCACCAAAATTCATGGCTGCAAATGGGCTTTCTTCAATAAAAACACATTTTCCTTGGGAAAGAACCTCGAAACTGTTTCCAACAAATGTGAAAATGTTGCCTTTAGCGAAAAGATGTCATACCAAATCTAGTGATCTATCATTGTAAATCAGTGAAAATGATTGATACTCCTTTTCGGGTCGTGGATACCTCTGGAAGATTGCCTGAAAACAACAAAAATAAACAGCTTTTTATAACTTAAGAATTCAAACAATGCCTTCCAGAAATAAAGTAGCAAATAGATCTTTATTTTTTCAAGCAAATCTCAATACTTTGTTACCATAATTATCAATGCAGTCATTCTTTTTTTGTATTCTAGAGTTGAGATGTTTTCTCTAAGTAACCACTTTAAACTTGTTGATAAATTGGAAGCAATACAAAAAGATATAAATGCCTAATAAAAGATTTGCAGAAAGAAGACTTTGTAACAAATTATCAATTATGAGTAATAAAGTGCACAGTGATGTTGACTCTGAAAAGTTACAATGGAAACTAAAAATACCAATGTGTACCATGCCCAACTCACAACCTACAAGGATAAGCACAAATATAAACATAGGTTTTCCACTGCATAATCAAACATGAAAGTTGAACAAGATATGAGATTAAGAAACAAATTACAAAACTACTGGAGAAAGATAAATTGGGGCAGATACCAATATATTCGTGCGGAATAATAGGGAAACAACGCTTCAGATACCATTTTCATCACAAGTCTATCTATCTTTTTCTGTCTTTTGACCTTTCATATTCCCATCAAACTCAAATGCCTATCATATTTCTTGTAATGAAATGCCTACATTTAATTTTGTTGTCCTAGCTATATGGAATTGGTAAAGTATTACCAAGGGGCCAATTATCCTAATAAATCAAAATATTTAAGGTAATTGTTTAGATCAGATAGAACAAAGTTCACCTCAATGTATGGTAATCATCATCATCAATTAAATGTATGTGTGTGCACATGCATAAATACCCAATACACAACTCAATCAAACAAAAGAAAACATAATTATACCTTGATTTGTGCATCTTCACACTGTCTTCTTATGCTTTACCTTTCAAAACATCATTCAACATACTTCATTTTTTGTCCTGTTGCAATAGTTTCATGTTAGGACCCATCGAATAAATTTATGTTTGTTTATGAAAATAACAAAACCAATCTAAATAAATACAATTCTATTACAATGTAAATTACAATACTATTCAACTATTCAAGTAAATTAATTGTTAAGAATATATCACCTGATAAAACATGGATAACCAAAAATACTATGTATATAAGGCCATCGATCTAATCAAAACGCCATTTCTTGCCTCTTAACTATGGAAATGTTTCTCAACGCTATCTGTAACAAGTTCCAATCGAGGAGTCAAATAGCAATAGTGAAAATTATACACTAAAATTATAGAAATAGATGTTTTTTAATGTATTCTTCCTTACCATTCATTGAGCTCCTCTCTGTTTCGAGAATAATTTAATATTCTCTACTAAACAAGACCAACCACGTGAAGATGGAAGCTCTTATGGCCCCTCCCCCGCCCCCCGTCCCTCACATCACTCTCAACTCCCCAAACCCAATGCATATACTTGCAAATAACAATTTATTTCACTATTTCACAAGCCAAATAACAATGCAAATAACAATGCATCTACTACAAATTATTTCACTCAATAGTTGAAAGATGCTTTCATTAAATCATTCATTAAACCACTCAATCATTCAACAGCTGAAAAAACCATTCATTAACTCATTCATTAAAACATTAATTTAGTCAATGGCAGAAGAAAAAAAATCAGTAATTTAAGCATTCATTCATGAAACAGAGGAAAAAACCATTAAATGTTTTTTTTTATAAATAAGAATTACTCAAAATTTGTTTAGTCGCTTCCTTTTTACTTTTCTTCTCTTTAAATATTTAGTTAGAGTCACATCTTTGGGAATTTGATCATCGGTATCCCTACTAGTATGCTTGCAAGGTTGAACTTCAGGCGAGGGGCGAATAATTTCTGCAATAATGTCAAAATCTTTCATTAATATATTTATATTTTGATAAATACAAGTAATTCATTTAAAAAAACATTATGAATGTGTGTTTTTACCTACCATGGGCACATGAACATGTTCAACATTATCTCGTACAGGCCCAACCTGTTCCGTGTTATGATCTGCATCTACATGCTCTACAGTTGAATTGTGTAGAATTAGAATTAATGTTCATCATCTGCAATGGTCTACAAAAAATAGTAGCACATTAATAAATTCATTACTAGGATGAGAAGCATGATCTTCATTTGGTTGGTCATGTACTACATCCTCGACATGAATGGGATCATTACTTTCTTGCACAAAAAGGAATAAATAATTTGTGTTAATTTATTTATAAGTAACAAATTGCATGAGCATTAATAAATTATCATTAAACTATACAGTTTTCACATACCTGGGCACCAAATGGATCAGCAGAAGATCGTGCAGTATTCCCAGACAAGCTTCTTCGGTGTTCAACAATGGCGTCAAAGCCTTGTTCGAAGCCAAGCTTCATGTAATCCGCACTGGGCAATTATTTGAACCGGTCGGCCTTCATATTTGCATGATGTCATTAATTTTAAATCATTTTGTTGGAACAAAACAAAAATAATAATCTGTGTGATATTTGGATGTGGATTCAGGTTTTGCGATACTTACATATCGGGCCGCCAAGTTGGAGTAACCACCAGGCCCAAGCTTGTGTTGGCCAATTTTTTCAATTCTTGCCTTTGTGGCCTTAGATGTGTCTGAGAGCCTAATTAAGTTTTTAAATACATTAGTCGGTGTACCAAAATTGATATAAAAACTAGTAATAATAATGCTTACCACTACATTTTGGAATGTATTGCATACCTCCCTGTCCCACCTGGTGGTATCTTCCCTGATTTTATCAGGCCCTTCTCTTTTCCATCTTCCACCAGGGCTTTCCACTCCATAGATAGAATCATTGGAGGGCGCTCATACCGAGCGTTCTTTTCTAGGTGAACCCTATACTGGTCTCGAACAATCTTCAGATGTTTTCCAGCCAACCAAAAAAGACTATTCACACAAATCAAAAGGCTCTTAAATTAACTATATCATGCCTTCCTCAATGATTTGATGAAACCAAGGGAAGGAAAAAGGTCAAGGAAACATCAAATATCACTCACACCAGGGAATAATTCTAAAGCTAACCAACTGTCTAAACCACAAAGGTCATCTTATCGTGTTAATTGTAAGAGGGGCAAAAAAAAATCAGACACAGTGAAAATTGGCATAAAATGATCAAACAAAAAATGGAGGACATAAAAAAACCTAGTACTTGCTTCAAGACCCAAACATCATTCAAGTGAAATGTCCGGTCTTCATGACCATGGATTAGATATATATATGCACTACAGAGTAGCACTGAAGAGGTCAAAACATCCACTATACATGATCGCTCAAAACTAACATCATTCAAGTGAAGGATGTATGCAGAATGCTGCAGACATTATATCTCTACTCATTCGATTTACGACAAAGTGTTGTAGCTTGCTTAGTGCACCTATTTGTTTATCATTTACGTTCAACTTCATCGTGAAATCAACAAGTCCAGGCAAATCTTCTAGTACAATGCATTTACAGTAATGGACAAATAATGATGTTGAGTTCTTGGAGATCCTGTAGAGTGGATGTTTTAACCTCTTCAGTGCTACTCTGTAGTGCACACACACACACACACATATCTAATCCATGGTGGTGAAGAGCAGACATTTCCAGATCTGCTACTTGGCACGTTCAAGAATGAAAAGAATGTTTTAAATACATTTATATCAGTCTGTAATATTTGCTGATTTATTCCTTTTAGCTTGTCATGATGATGCTTGTTTTCCCATATTAATCTTCAACCCTAAGGCAACGCTAACTTGTTTTCCCATACTAATTTTCAACCCTAAGGCAACACTAAATTTATAATAATAAAATATTTTAAATATTTTAATATTTAATAATAAAATATTTATGTATGTAATATTGCGTAAAATGGTAATTAATTTTAGATTTTTCTTTTTTAAATTTAAACTTAATTTTATAATTTTCTTCTTCTTTTAGATTTGATCTTGAGGCCTATGTGAGCTTTCACATGAGCGTCTACCAATTGACGACCCTTGGGGTTAGCAACCATAAAACTATCATGACGTATCAATTAAGGAGGATCCTTGGGATTAGCAACCATAAAACTATCATGGTATCTAAAAAATTGAAGGTACCAATATCAACCTTACGATGCCAATCTCTTCTATTTTTGCACCCATAACCTCACAAAAACTCCGTGAAAACAAAGATTTTGGAATTTGTAGGTTACTAGAAATGTGAAAAAATTGGAGTTACCAATAAGAGTGATGGTATATCAATTGATATTAGCGATCAAGTAAATAGCAAGTATTGGATGCATACACTATCAAATATGTGGTATAAACCTCAATACATCCCTAAACTAAGATCTATGGGTATATTTTTATTATTATTATTGCCCGTTGATAGTTATTTCCATTCATTTATCAAATTACGCGTGGATTATGGTGTGTTTTATTTCATGAAATGATATTTCTAGAGTAGGGATTCTTTACTATTTACAGGCTATTGAAGCAATTCAAAGGTGAAACTATTTTTTATCATCACCATTAATGACTCGTTTATAGGCATTATCTAGGTTCTCCTTGTTAGGTACCACATGCACCTTCTCTTATCCCCTATCTTTTGAAGGGTTGAAGGTATTACAAAAGGTATTGGATCATTGGATGGAAAAATATAGTATTCCAAATTGATATTCTATTGTTTTGATAGTATGTTTGTAGGTTCGGTGCTTTAGTTATTCTAGATTGACAAAATAAAAGTTGCATGCAAAACAATGTCGTGCCAAAAGGCCCTATAATATAGTTGTTTTGGAGAATAAATAGGAAGAAGACTGTCATTGAGAGAAGGTACACATACCAATAATAATAATTTTGATAGTACGTTGAGATAGGTGAGGCATGCAAGCAATGCATGTAGCGGAAGATGTAGGTACAATTATCAAAATAGTTTATTTAGTCAAACTTATTACCTTTCTTTTTTGCGTTGACTTAGCCACTTTCAATTCACTAACTCTAAAATAGCTAATACGTGGTGGCTAATAATGGTGACGATTCGTGGTATTATGTTTCATTAGGTTGCAACATCACAAACTAGTGAAGCATAATACCATGAATCTTCATCGTTGCTTGGCTGAACACTTGTTATCTTTTGTGAGATATAGTTCATGTGGACAGAGTTCTTGAACTATGTCCTCATGGATAGTTTTGTTTGATGATGATATTAACAGGTATGTAGAAAAAAATTTAATATTTTGAAAAAATAGTTATTGTTAGTGGATTACTTCATTCAATCACTTAATGAAAATATATTGTATAGTCCAAGCTCTCATGGTGTTTAGAGCTTGGGAATTACTGGGTTAGGTTCGAGTTGCTTTCTAATATAAGGTTTCTATAACAAAACACCTTAAAGAAGAAATCCATAACATTTGCAGAATTCTGGAAAACCCCTATTGTCGCTACAATTTGGTAAATACTGGGTTAGGTTCGAGTTTATTTCTAAGATTGACAAAAGAAAAGTTGCATGCAAAAAAATGTCATGCCAAAAGGCCATATAATATAGTTGTTTTGGAGAATAAATAGGAAGAAGACTGTCAGTGAGAGAAGATACACATACCAATAATAATAATTTTGATATTACGTCGAGATAGGTGAGGCATGCAAGCAATGCATGTAGCGGAAGATGTAGGTACAATTATCAAAATAATTTATTTAGTCAAACTTATTAGCTCTCTTTTTTGTGTTGAATTAGCCACTTTCAATTCACTAACTCTAAAATAGCTAATAAGTGTTGGCTAATAATGGTGACGACTCCTGGTATTATGTTTCATTAGGTTGCAACATTGTAAACTTGTGAAGCATAATACCACGAATCGTCACCGTTGCTTGGGTGAACACTTGTTATCTTTTGTGAGATACAGTTCATGTGGACAAAGTTCTTGAACTATGTCCTCATGGATAGTTTTGTTTGATGATGTTATTAACAGGTATGTAGAAAAAAAATTAATATTTTGAAAAAATAGTTATTGTAAGTGGATTACTTCATTCAATCACTTAATAAAAATATATTGTATAGTCCAAGCTCTCATGGTGTTTAGAGCTTAGGAATTACTAGGTTAGGTTCGAGTTGCTTTCTAATATAAGGTTTCTATAATAAAACACCTTAAAGAAGAAATCCATAACATTTGGCAGAATTCTGGCAAACCCCTGTTGTCGCTACAATTTGGAAAATACTGGGTTAGGTTCGAGTTTCTTTCTAACCTAGGGCCTTTATAATGATCTTCAATGATCTAGGGGTTAGGTTCTAGTTTCTTGCTTATAACAAAACATGGCTTGGCAATCCCGCTCGGGGCAGCGACCGATTTTCATCCTTCTCCAACGGACCGAGCATACATGTGAGCAAAAAAACTCTAACTATCGTGGCTATGGTGGAACTCGAATCCTTCTCTAAACCTCCCTTAAGCATATCATTTGGGTGGGGTTAGCTTAATAGATTATTTGGGAACTGGTTGCTGAGATAAGTCACATAAAAACAATCAAACCAATTTGAATGCGAACCAAAATGTGATGGGTTCATCCACTAATTGTAACGCTCAGAAAGGCCAGACTTCAGAATCCATATCAGCCAATATGAGTCAAATGCGGGTTAGCTGAAACTATCAAATTGGGTCTGTCATTAGTTGATCAATGTAAATGCATGCACAATGAAGAAAACCCATGTTTGAAAGCTGATAAGGAAGGATTCAAGTTGGTGAAGAAGCAGGTAGTATAGATAGAGACCCTTTGGGTTGTTGGTAAAAGTAAAGTAATCAAGTAGGCAAGGTATATAAATGAGGTGTCTAATTGTTCACCCACACAAGATCCCGTTCACCATAACCGATTGAGAAGGAACACATCACCACTGGACAAGAGAGTGAGGACCATTCGACCCCATAAAAACAGGGGTTTGCTTTATCCAAATCCTAAATTGAGAAGGCGGGATTGAAACGTACCAACCCTGCACAACCTGGGTCTAAGCCTGCTCTAATAGCCTATGCCTTTCCTCTATTGGCTAAGAAACCATGGAGATTTGCAGGACTATATTAACAATTTAAAAATATACATGAATTAGGTCATGGTACTCACAATTTTGGGATCCATTGTCTCGACTGACAATTGGCCTCCTTGTCCGCTACAAAACCACAATTATCCACTCTCCTTACTCTTCGTGGCCGATCCAAATCATTGCTCCCACTGATATTGTTCTCCGGCAAGTTGGGCAAATTGACCCTTGATCACTGAACGACAAGCACCCGACGAGATGCACAGCACAGAGGAAAGCTTTCTCATGATCACTGAACACAAGCACCTGACGAGATGCATAGAAGAAGCTTTCTCGTGAAGCTGAAAGGAAAATAGCGCGCCACAGTTAGTGTTTTTTTGTGCTTTTATGTTTTTGTTATTTTATTTATATATATGTATTATAATAAATTGTTTTATTATTATTTATATATATTGTTTTATGTTTTAATTTATTTATGCTTTATTTTATTTATTTATATATATATATACTATGTTTTATTTTTTTATTTATTTAAACTATGTTTTTTTTTTATATACAAAGAGGGGGGTGTATCTATGTGAATCTTTATGTGTGCAGTTAATCTATGATGATGAGGATGAGGATGTCGCTGATGATGATGATGTCAATGATGATCATGATGTTATCCATGACGCTGATCATTATGATGATGATTATGATGATGCTGATGAAGATGAGGATGCTGATTATGAGGATGAAGATGATGCTAATGATGAAGACGAAGATGATGATGATGAAGATGACGACAATGATGATGATGATGATGATGATGATGATGATGATGGTGATGACCGTCTTGATATCATATGAAATGATGAAAATGCTAACCATGTTGATGATGATGATGACGTTGATGATGTTGTCGATGGCAACGATGTTGTTGGTGACGACGACGACGACGATGATGATGGATGATCATGATGTTGATGGATGATGATGTTGATGATTATGATGATGTTGATGATGATGATGATGATGATGAAGATGACGATGAAGATGGTGATGATGATGATGAAGATGATGTTGATGATGATGAAGATGATGATGATGATGATGATGATGTTCATGATGATGATGATGATGATGAACCACATGATGGTGATGTTCATGAAGATGATGATGATGAAGATGATGATGAAGATGATGATGATGATGATGAAGATGATGTTGATGATGATGAATATGATGATGATGATGATGATGATGTTCATGATGATGATGAGGATGGTGATGATGATGATGATGATGATGATGACGACGATGTGTGATGAAGATGATGATGTGTGATGATGATGATGATGATGTGTGATGATGACGATGCCGATGATGATGATGATGATGTGTGTGATGATGATGCTGATGATGATGATGATGATGATGTGTGTGATGATGATGTTGATGATGATGAAGATGATGATGATGATGTTGATGAAGAAGAAGATGATGATGATGATGATGATGTTGATGATGATGAAGATGATGATGATGATGATGATGTTCATGATGACGATGAGGATGGTGAGGATGATGACGATGATGAACCACATGATGATGATTTTCATGAAGAAGATGATGATGATGATGAAGAAGAAGAAGATGACGATGATGATCAAGATGATGTTGATGATGATGAAGATGATGATGACAATGATGATGTTCATGATGATGATGAGGATGGTGAGGATGATGACAATGATGAACCACATGATGATGATGTTCATGAAGATGATGATGATGATGATGATGAAGATGATGATGAAGATGATGTCGATGATGATGAAGATGATGATGATGATGATGATGTTCATGATGATGATGAGGATGGTGAGGATGATGACGATGATGAACCATATGATGATGATGTTCATGAAGACGATGATGATGATGATGATGTTCATGACGACGATGAGGATGGTGAGGATGATGACGATGATGAACCACATGATGATGGTGTTCATGAAGGTGGTGATGATGATGATGATGATGATGAAGATGATGTTGATGATGATGATGATGATGTTCATCATGATGATGATGAGGATGGTGAGGATGATGACGATAATGAACCACATGATGATGATGACGATGACGGCAATGTGTGATGAATATGATGATGTGTGATGATGATGATGATGAAGATGATGATGTGTGATGATGAAGATGATGATGATGAACACGATGATAATGAAGATGATGATCATGAACACGATGATGATGAAGATGATGATGATGATGATGATGTTGATGAAGGGCCCAATTATTTTATAATCATTATAATCTTATTTGTGCCCTTTTTGAGCTTGGATTCAATATAACAAAATATGATAGACCAATATGGTAACATTGTCGTCATCATTGTCATCACCATCATAAAAAAAGTCATAAATTCCTAATAAAAGAAAGAAGAGAACAATGATTTATTATCACATACACTTTTACTAATAACCTTGACATATATCTTATTTAATAGCTATAAGGCACAAATATGCTATTGAGGAGACTCAAGCTTTGGTGGGTGGAATGACAACAATTAGGAGAGTCAAACTTTGTTGGGTGGAATGACAACATTTAAACGACTTAAGAAGCCATTGTTGTGGCAATTTAACAAAGTCTAAATATCTAAAATGATTTTGATGTTTGTCACCAAACTATGAAGTTGCGGGAAGATCAAAGATATATGAAAAAATTGGAATCTAATATCTTTCTGTGAGCCATAAGGTATGTAAAAGATTTAAAAAAAACATTATTGTTATGTTCTACATTCTTAACATCGAGATCTTTTTATTATAGCAATAAGCTAAGTAAAAAATTTGGACATCAATTTTTCTAACTACATTCTTCTATATAAATATCTTATTTAAATTAAATACTTTTTTAAATTAAACTTAAAACATTCAAAACAAAAATATAATGATAAATTCTAAAATTACATATAAAATATTTTATGGAAATTAAATATTTCAAATATAAATAAAATTAAATATTTATAGTTGTAATCACTTTATTTTTATTAGCAAATAGCATGTCAAAAGAAAACCATGCGTGTTACTAACTACAATGTAGCTTATGTGCATTATCAAATGATAAAGGTTTAGGCATAAATCACTTTAACTTAATATTTATTTATAGTATTTGGCAATATAATTAACTCACACTATCAAGATATTAGTGTTTTAAAACATTAATCTTCACGCTATGATGATGATGACGACGATGATGAAGATGATGATGATGACGATGATGGCGACAACGACGACGACGATGATGATAATGATGATTTTGATGACAACAGTGACAATGATAATGATGATGACAATGATGATGGTCATGATGATGAAGACAACGATGACGACGTCGACCATGATGATGAAGATGACGATGAGGGTGATAATTATGATGATGACGATTATGATGATTATGATGATGATGATGATGATGTTGAGGATGGTGATCATGAGTATGGTGAGGATGATGATGGTGATGATCCACATGACGATGATGATGTCTGTAACTCTTTTTAAAAAGAAATAAGATAAAGAATAGGTCTAATTAAATATTTACCTTTCATTATATTTCATCGTTGACGATCACGACGACGATGATGAAGACGATGATGATGCTACAGACGACAATGACGAAGATATGAAGTAATTAATTTGATGTAGGTTTAATTTTAATGATGATGATGGCGATGAAGATGATGATGATGACGACGACGATGATGATAATTATGATTTTAATGACGATGATGATGATGATAATTATGATTTTGATGATGACGATGACAATATTGATAATGATGATGACAATGATCATGAGGATAACGATGTCATCTTCATCGATTATGATGAAGATGATGTTGGTGATGATTATGTTGATGAGGATGATGATGATGAAGATGATGACGACGTTGATGATGAAGACGATATGACGACGACGATGCTATAGACGATGATAGCGATGATATGAAGTAATTAATTTGATCTAGGTTTAATTTTAATGATGATGATGGCGATGAAGATGATCATGATGATGGCGACGATGATGATAATTATGATTTTGATGACGACGAAGATGACGATGATGACAATATTGATAATGATGATGACAATGTTCATGCGGATAAGTCATCGTCTTGTTCATCCATGTCATCATCTTCTTCATCTAAGTCATCATCTGTAGCATCAGATCTAGAGTCAACATTGTAAGGGTTGGCCATATCATCATCATCATCATCATAAGTTATGCTCATCGTGTCATCGTCGGTATAAATTTCATCGGCATTGTTTTCTACATCATCGGATTCAACTATTTCTTGGAGTACATCTTCTGCTGGATCATCATCATCATTTAACTCATGTTTATCATGCTCCGCATAATCATATCCTTCTTCTAGAGAACCCTCTTCATTAGCATCGTCTAGGTTATACTTTACCAGCCTTCCCCTTGGATCGTGTCTCACAACAAATGACCATAATGCTTTACCTAGAACCTCTGAGTAAAATACTTGTTCACATTGGCTTGGAAGAACATAGGGCTCTATTCCTGGCTCAAACAACCTTGTGTTTACCATGGTAAATCCATTATCATGTTCAATAATAGTTCTATCGGGATCATGTCGATTCAATTGTAACCTGTACCATTTGACAACGAATAGAACTACCTTAAAGGATTTAAATTCACACTGTGTAATATCTTCCAAATACGCATAGTATCGATTTTCTGAGACTTCTGGATGTTTGTTAGTTCTAGATGAAACATTGGTAACCTCAAAGACAACCGCTACCCCAGAATCTGATGTTTTATTTGTTTCATCCAATTTTTTGATTCGATATCTACCTCCATTGCAGACCATAGCCTTATGGTGTTTTACCTGCAATAAGAAATACATGAAAATATTACATAACCATTCAATCCTTATGCAACAATACATGGAAAAGAAGAACATGTACGTCAAAATGTAATTTGCAAAATAAAAGATTTAGAGGGATTTATTAATTATATTCTTGCCATTTTATCTTTTACACCATATGCCAAATCGATTTCCCTTTCTGTTAGATTGCTATCTCCATTGTGTTGTGCTGCTTTTACCAATGAAGCCACACCTTCCCATGATATTCCATGACCCGATTGTTCGCATCGTTTAATCCATACCTTCATCCAGTCAATACTGTTTGCGATGTATAAGTGAATTGCATCCCATTCTCGACCAACTGTTTAATGACAATAACCATTAAAATGAAAGAAAGGTGTAAATCTCCTAAACAAAGTATATGCTCTTAATTGAAGCAATTATGACTAGAAAATACAATTAGAATATGAAGGATATAATAAACATCCACTAGCTAATAATTACCTTTTAGCTTCCTCAATCTACCTTTCCCCTTCAGTTGCTCCCCTTCAAATTTGTTATTGGAGTTCGGATCATAAATGCGACGTAAATTAAGCCTTGACGCTAAAATAGGAATATATTCACTAACATACAACATGTTTTGGTATACCGTATATCCTTCCATCATAGAACCCTCAACATGTACTCGTTGTCTCACCAAACCCTTCATAAATTTCAAGTGCCTCTCAACCATCCACATGGACCTTGAGTGCACAGGTCCACACAACTCAATCTCCTCAACTTGGTGTATGAGGTGGTGTTCCTATGCATTGAAAAATGCCGATGGTAGATGATTCTTCATTTCACACATGAGACAAGGAATTTGTCTCCTCCAATACTTTATATTTTCTTTATGGATTTCTTTAGATGTCAACCATCTACAAGTGATGCAAACCAATAACGATATTTAAATAAACATTAAATTACAATATATGCTGAAATAGTGCACAAAAAAAACAAATATAAATTATACGGAGAATTAAAGAAACACTAAGCACATGCAAGTAATCGCTAGTTACCTCATGTATTTACCAAGATTATATATAACTTGTTTGACATTGTTGTCGAAGTTGTCTGAGAGAGAGAGAGAGGTAGAACATACTGTATCAATATACAAACCACGCCATTTATTAAACAAAGAGTATACAAACAAGAAAAAAAAATATATGCAGTAAATTGACAAAAAAAAATTATATGGACATAACAATAATAATTACCTTGATGAAGACACGCCAATCATGTGTTTTGACCCCCGCAAAATAACCTTTTTTGGTTATGATATTCTTCAAGTTTGCACAAAATCTAGTGGGAAATTTAATTTTCCGCATTACTTCTTTGACAACATTGCTTTGTTGCTCTGTAAACATCCATGGAATTGAGTTTATATTAACTTGTCCTCCGTTGGTATGAAATTGGATGACGTCTTTCATTGCATGGTTGCTTTCTTGAATGTCTTTGCAAGCTTTCACAACTTTATATTTCTCCCTCCTTATCTCTAGTAGTCGCCATAAGGTTTCAGTAACATTCTTTCCAATATGCATTGTATCAAACAAATGACCAACTTGTAGGTGCTCATAATAGGGCAACATGCTGAATTGAATAGGATAACTTTTCATTCCTCGTGGAAGCCCATTAATGCCTTCATGATCACGATGGACATCATGAATATTAGTTTATAAATAAATTACATCATAAATCAAATATGGCCACTACAGTAAACAACTCAAAATTACATTTTAAAATACATAACAATTCATATACGATGATCCATACGTACCGTGATGACGATTTCTATTGTATTGCATCTTCCAAAGGTGAGGTGTCATTATCCGTGGTTTTAATGCAATCTCCTGCTTCCCATTGAAAAGATTTTTTTTCAGTTGTTCTATACCTGTGATTCTTAGAGAGGAAATGCCTATACTCATCAAACACCTCCTTTGTTAATCTTTTTGAACGACGAGATTTTATCTTAGGACCACAAATTGGACATGCAAATTTACCCTTTGTCTGAAGACCTACAATATTTATGTCAAATATATTCATATATAAACTATTCTAACTACTCCATATCATTAAATGCAATTAAAGTGGAACTTAAAATTACAAATCACAAAATGAAGTTAACCTAGGGGCATCGTGTATTGTCCATACAACCATTGCATGTAATTGAAATTGCCTTTGTCGTATTGGTCTAGATACATCATACATAGTTATGACATTCCATAACTTCAGTAGCTCATCTATAAGAGGTTCGATGTATACATTCATATCTTTGACTTGGAACTTACCTGATTGATTTGAAGTACATTTAAAATATATCATTATGAGAACCATTAAGATATATAAACCATGCATAAGAGTAAAATAATAGATATATATATGAAAGAAACATAATACGACAAATGAGATGCCACAACTACATTATAAATAAAACAATTTTCGACAAAAAAAACCTGGAATAATCATCGACAACATTATGTGCTCCCTCTTTATTGACAACCATGGATGAATGTTATTGTTGATAACAAAAATAGGCCACACCGTGTAAATGGATTAACACCATCTGCTGCCAAAGAAATCCTAAGATTACGTGGTTCTTCTTTAAAGTGAGGCCACTTTTCCTCCATATCTCTAAAAGCAGAACCATCTGCAGGCATTTGGATAACATCATCTTGACTTCTGTTCCTAGGATGGTAATCCATAAATTGCGCTATGTTTGTGCACCTGAACAGTCATTGCAAACGTGGAATGATGGGAATATAACGAAGAACCTTCTGAGGCACCTTTTTTGTTACTTTATATGTACAATATCTACTTACATGACATTTCAGACATTCTGTTGCAAATTCATGTTGATTATAATGTATAACATGGTCATCGGGTCATGCATGAATTGCTTCATAATGCATTCCAATCTCTTTCATGATGGAAGATAAATCTTGATATGTGCGAGGTAAAATATTTGATGGTGGTAACAAAAATTCAGCTATCAAGCTAGAATTTTTTGTTTGTTAATGTAATAAATAAATAATATTAACGAAACATGCTTCATCCGTACGATGATCAATAATGAGTTAACAATACAATTATTAGAGGAATACAGATCAACTTTATCATGATCATATATATGTGATGGATTATTTTACATACCTTAGCATCCGTGTGATTGCAATGTTTGAAATACCATTCATAACCTTCAAGTTCATTATCAACAATATAGTAGAGAGAAGATTTGTTTTGGAGCCTTCATAAAGGGGTTCATATGCCTTATTGAGAAGAGGTATATCGTGAACATCATCAAAGTCATCATCATTTTCATTATCAACGTCGTCGTCATCATCCATTCTAACATTAAATGAATCATGGATTAATGTATTTGTACCATCATCTTCAATTACATTATCGGTATGATCATCTTGTTCAATATGATCATTCACTTGTTCTCCATTAAACATACACGCTCCATGATCCTGATCCTAAACTTATTATGAAAGCACTTCCTCTGGACGATATGTTGTAGCGTGTCTTTCCTTTGATATAAATACATGGAAACATCAATAGATATACATTAATATATGAAAAATAAAAATAATACATACAATTACCAAAAAAACCGAATATAATAAACTTTATAATGCTAAACCTACAAATGGACGATATTCGTTCCCCCCCTCAGCGTGTCCATGTTCCCTGCAATGTTTTGTGGCTGTTGAGATCAATATTCTTCTCCTCTTAAATCCCCTGCATTGAGTACATGGACAATAACATTTTCCATCACCCCTTCGTTTCGTTGCATCCCATAGTCTAGCAAGCAATTGTTAGTTGTCTTCGTTTGGATTCAGAATATTTCTATTTGAAATTTTGTCACAAACTTCGTTAATGAATATAACCGGTTGTCTTAAAAAATCAAGTTCTGCGCATCAACATTTTGTCAAACGGAGAGAAGTCGAAGAATAAAAAATTCCTAGCAAACTGTCTATCGATGAAAAAAAAAATTCCCACAACCGCCCGTTGAAGAATAAAACAATTCCTGAAAACGTCCGTTGAGGAACAAATAATTTTCGCAAATCATCTGTCACTTCTACAACAAACATGTTGAAATGTTTAAAACAATTTATATTTATAATGGCCATGCGTCGTATATTCGACACCTTGAACATAGTTACCGTTGAAAATATGGGACCATAAATTTAAAATCATGTAAACCTTACATTTAAAAAAAAAAAAAAAAACCTATATATCCCGTCATATCTCCGACGCTAAGGGGTCGAATATCTGACACTATTGGGTCCACATACATCGGATATCCGACACCGTACCGTCGGATATCTGACATTAGACCGTCGTAGATCCGGTGCTTAAGGGTCGGATATGCGACACTCTGGGGGTCGGATATCCGACGCCTGCTGTGTTGGATATTTGACGACACTATAAAAAAAATTGATCACCATTCTTTTCAGTGATTGTTGTCCGACACATCCGTACAAAATGTCAGATGACATCGGATTTCGGGTTCAAATCCTGTTGTGAGAGGATGGCATGTAGGAAAGGTTGGATGGTCAACATAGAAGAGAGGACAATCTCAAGATGGTTGTTCAAATGGTTATATATAGGGTTAGTTGCTTTGATTGTGCCATTGGAAACAGTGTAGGCAGTCCCTATTTCAAGTTGGGAATAGAAGGAGTCAACAAAGTTGTTAAATGCAGAGGCGTGGATCTCTTCTCCAGAACAATCAAGAAGGTCAGAGCCAAATAGTTTTCCTGGACCTTTTTGGTTGGTGTATTCATGGATGTTTGTCTTTGCAATTACACGACCTTGAATGGACCATTTTTTGTGGTTGGGGTTAAGTGTTGTGAACATAATAGTAGCAGGTGGCATGGACATTGGTGGAGTTGATGTTTGGGATGAGAAAAGAAGAAGACTTTCTTGTGTGAGTCCAAGTGATTAGCTAGTTGATGAGGCAGGTAGAAGTCCAAGGCCAGGTGGGAGTAAAAGAGGAAAAGGACTCCCAATTAGGGCAACTTTGTTGTGGATCAATTCAAGTTCAAGCACTGATATAGTCCTGGAAAGAAAAACAAAAGGGAATTAATAATAAAAAATATGAATAAAGTGTCAGTGGGTGGGAAAAAAACTGGAATAAATGTTTGGAAAAAAGAACGAGAGTAAGCAAAAGGGAAAGACAATGTACGTGGCATTGTGAACAACATTGCAGATGCATTTCATTAGTTTGATGATAGAGCCTTCTTGAAGTCCGCCATCTGAGAGGAGGGGGTTGAAGGCAATTGGAAGCAATGTTTGGTGCGTGTTGGTGCCATCAGAGATAATCATTCGGAAGCGCTTATTCATTGATTTGGTTGAGCTGACTGGGGAAAGCAAAACAACCTACAGATATGGTTGGAGGTGTACGGAACCAGACAAGAGAAGAGAAATCACATCTTCTGTCAAGGGTGGTTTTATTGGGTGGGAAAAATCCTGAGATATATAGAAAGAAGGTAACTTAGATATAGGAGACAAGATGGAAAAGGAGGCAATGTAAGAGGTAAAAACAATTTAAAAGAGCAAAGCTAAATCGATATAAGCTAAAAATTCATGTGAGAATTTTGAAAGACTCTCATATGAGATACATAAATGCTCGTGAAAGTTAGAGGTATATATTAATTCCAGGAGAGACATAGTGAGAGACATATGTAATGAATGTCATCAAATACAAAAAATTCCTCGTCAAGGTGGAAGGCAATAGAAAAATCCATGAAAATGACATGTTTCCACTTGTAATTGGTGGATAAAACTCTGTTGGAAACAACACATATGAACAACTTGCACAATTAAACTGTCAAAGTGAAACTAAACACATAGCATTTCAAACAAGCAATAATGTCATTGTCAAGTAGGTGCAAACTAATGTTATTTTGTTTTAAAATCATTAAAGGGACTATATACATCAGAAATTAGTGAATAAAATTAACAATTCCAAGGATTAACAATAAGTCGTTTGGTTAATCTGTTTGTGCTTATTAAAGACAGGTATGGGATGAGATGGAGAGTATGATAGGGGTTAGAGGAGTTTGGGAAGGGGAGAGAACAGTAGGATGTTTCAAAACCTAGCAAATGAAGGTAGAACTAAAAGAATTTAAATCCCTTTTGTCAGTGGTAGGCTCGGCATGTGGCTTTCTAGGAATGCAGGCTTATTTGAGGACAAATTCATTCCCTCTTTCTAGTGTGTTGTTCAAAGCATATCTATCTTTTTCAATTACAAGTCGAGTTGTAAGCTATCAACGTCACAAGGAGTGCCTAACAATACATTCTATCACCAACTGATCTAGGCCCCAAGGGATCAAGCATTATCTTATTGTCTCGATATCTCTTGGTAAATGATTAGAATTTCATTTTTGTAAGTACTTATACATAAATATGTTATGGTTGATTTAAGATGCACCTATGAACACTGCCAATAATGGTGTGCTTAATTATCCAATTGATTCAACTTGCTAAGTCAATCGATCTAGTGATAGGTTGAATGTAGTATTGGCTTTGAGAAACTTGGTATAATTGGAAAGAATATATGCAAGGTGGAAGAGTCACAGTAGCAAACTTATCAAACCTTGTCAAGTTTGATAAAGGTATTCCCCTTAATTAGAGTTTTGCATGCCTAAGTGATTTCAATTTGTAATCTTTCCCAAAATTCAAATAGTGTTGGACCAAATACTAAAAAAACGATGAGAATGGGCTGGAGAAGAGTTGTATCTCTTAATCTTGGTGGATACATGTCCAATGGCGGAAGAGTGGAATTGCTTGAAATGGATGAATTGTGTTTAAAGGAAAACAACTACAAGCTGGGGAGGGCAAATCTAAATCAATATAAGCTACAAATTCATGTGAGAATTCTGGAAGACTCTAATATTATATACAGAAATGCTGGTGAAAGTTTGACGTATATATTGATTCTGGGAGAGACATATGTACTGAATGCCAGTGATTACCGCACAATTTCTCATAAAGATGGAAGCAAAAAAAAACAACGTTAATGACCTAGGTAAGCTTTAATTGCTAGATAAAACTCTGTTGGAAGCAACAATTATGATCAACTTGCACAAGTAAAATCTCAAAGTGAAACTAAACATATAGCAATTCAAACCAGCAACAATTCCATTGTCAAGTATCTGCAAGATATTTTTTGTTTTTGTTTTAAGAGCATTCTGTATATGCAAAAAAAGAATTGCACCATTAGGTTACAGTAAATGCCCTGCATATATTAATTTACAATCAAAGAATTAAAGATAAATGATGATTACCTGTATATATTAATTGCATGCTAGGTAATGTAAATTAAAGATAACCACATGCATATATTTCTTGAAGTATATTAAAGATAACCGCCAGGCAGATATTTCTATCAATGGACATTTTGTATACCATTTAATTTCTGTGAATGGTATTCTGGATATTCCAATCATAATGGATAGTCCAAATTCATTTGATGTTAATTTCAGAATAAATAAATAATTGAGTTATAAATAAATAATCATTTGAAGTTACAGAAGAGGCAGGTTGTTCCTCATTGCGCAATTTGATGGTATTTTTGAGCTTGGTTTTCATAAAAATCAGTCAATAGGATTTTGCGATGAAGGTGGCATTTATGGATTCTGGAACCTCTATGTTAACTGGTCACTTAAAGCACCTTATGAAAAGTACAAGAAGCCCAAGTCATGATTTTGCTTAAAGTATACAAGAGATGTTATGAAGCATTATGCATGACCACCTCCAATTGTGATAAGAGCGGTTAATATACTGACTCATATATGGCTTTAACACCAACTAATAGGTACAGTTGTCCACAAATCTACTGAAAATAGTAGTTTCTAAGGTAGTTATTGAACATACTTAAAAACCGATATGTTTAGGCATTGGAGTCAATTAAAACGAAAAGCTAGGGATGCCTGAGATACTTGCTATTTTTTTCTTCATTCATTTGTTATTTCGAGAAAAAGTTGGAATCTTGAAGATGGATTGTATGTTGGACACAATGTTTACACTAAGAGGGGGGGTGAATCAGTGTAAAGCCAATTTTAAAACTTTTCTTAACTTATCACAATTAACTACCAATTCATCACTCCAGTATTCCACCAATTTCATAAACATCTTTCACTTCATCATTCACATATCATAAGCATTTGAGTCATCAAGAACCATAACACAAAAGAACACAACACCATATAATTTTGTAATCTTTTTGTATTAGTTTTGGATCGGCTACAACCGTGAGGTAAAATCAACACCTACTGATACAAAGAGCACCTACTCTTCATCCAGGACCCTGCCTGGTTTTCTTAGACCCTGCTAAGAAGGGGTTTGAGGTATCCTAACCTCAGATGCAAGTCAAGCTTGCATTTACAATTTAAGCTCATTGTCTCAACACATTTTCATCACGGTGACATCACACCAGCACTTATCTCTGGCATCTCTTCAATCAGCATCTTCTCATCAACTTGTCTCTATCCTCTTCATTTTATCCAAAAGGATTCTGTCAGGAATAATATCAACAATTCAGCACATCATTGTCCAAGAGCATACGGTCCTAGAAAGAATATCAGCAATTCACAATCTTCATAATGTCTATGTCCCAGAGCATTCTGTCCTAGCAATTCACATTCTTCATAAGAGTATTTTGTCCACAAACATTCTTCATTCATGTCATCACTTCTAATTCTGTCCATAAGCATCAAAACAGTATCATCAACATTATAGGGTTTGTATCAACATGGTCAAGTTCCAACTCTTCCGAAACTCTGGCAGATTGTCATCATTTCAATCAACTGTTGCTCCTTGCTTAGTTGTTCAAGGGTCATCTGTTTATTGTCAACAGGTATGCCAACTTTCAAGCCAAGCATTAAGGGCCTGCTTATGCCAAATTATTAAGGGTCTGCTCATCATGGTTTTGCTCATGTATCCCTTGTCACTGCTATCTTATGACTGTCATGGAGGTTGTTATCAACACTTTCATTAGGGATGTTACTTCAATTCATAAGTTACCATTATCAAGACAAATTGCTCTATGTCACTGCTTATGTCATCAAAAGACTTTGGTCATACACAAGACTTCAAAAGTCTGTTCATGTACTCTTAGGATTTCAAGGGTCTGTTTGAACCCCTAATACAATAAGAATTATTCCCAAACTTAGCTCATGCCAAGACAATACTAATCCAAAGCAATCTATGTTATGTCATGGATGTCACTGTCATCAAGGCTGTTGTACTGGTCTTTTATGATGTAGTATCAAATCTACTGTTATTCCAATATGCTTATCAGGGCATCGTTGTCACTTCATGTCAAAACAAGTTGTTAGATACATCTCTGTCAAGTACACATGTGTCACTGTCATGCATCACTTCACTATGTGCATCATTGTTGTCATCATTGTCTTCATGATAATCATCATGCTACCTCAACAAAACATTGTCAAAGCATATTATTGCATCCTTGTCTTGCAGCTTCTTAGTTTCTGTATGAAATTGTATGTCTCACAAATTCAATCATCTATGCATCTGTACCCAACAAGATATTTCTGTAGTAAATCTTTCCTTGATCCAATGTACTGGTTGTTCAACAAATATGATAATGGGTGTTTGCAAATTGTTGCCCAATTTTTCATAGTTGCAAATCCCACTATCTCAATCTTTGAGTTAACTCAATTCATCTTACTTTGATCCACTGCTTCCTATAGTCAATATAATCAGTGCATATTGAAGCTGTAATCATGAAGGACAAATCAGCATACCTTTAGTCTCATGCTTTTATTATTTTCCATATTGACCCAATACGATTTTAACATATGGTTTGATTTCCTTCATAATTGGTCACCCAAAACTTCATAAGAGCGAAGGAAGACTTTAGTGTGGCTACTTCAAATGTTTGAATTGTGGGAGATTAGGGCATCATTCCTTTGTCTGACACTGTCAATACTGACTGTGCATCTACCAATTTCAAACTTGGAGATGACCTTAACAATTCTGAATTTGCATTGTAAATGACTTCAAGAAATAGAAGGCTCAGATCACTTGTGAAGACACCAGGTCATCAAGAGAAAACTCAAACATGATCAGTTTTAGGAATAAACAGTGTCCACCTTTTCAACTTGGATTGTGTAGATGGGACTGGTGTACACTTTTTCAACTCAGGCAAGTCGGAGATTTGGGCTATACTACTACTGCAGATTTTTAGGGCATCATTCCACTGCTGCTCCAAAAGTTCGTTCACTGCTCCTTTAACTGAGATCCCTCTTGTTGCTATCCAAAACTCGGGTTTGCTCCTCAATTAGCCATCAAAACAAATAAAAAATTCTGGTTACAACTTGGCCTCAGTCTACAAAACTTGGGTCTGTTTGTATGCAAAAATTCATCAACCAAAGAAACCTTCTTTCTGCTGTTGCAAAACTGCCTTAAAATACCCAAAAAAAATCAGAAGATACTGCTGCTGCAAATTCGGAACTGCTGCTCCTCCGAATTTCCTCAGTCCCGAAAAATTCTTTAACTGCTGCCTCTGAATTTACCTCAGTGAAATACCCCCGAAAATCATAGAGCTCTTTCCAAATTCCACACTAAAAAATGAAATTGCTGGTAGGTTATTTATACTATTTGTTTTTGTAATTTTTTTAGCCGACTTGTAAAAAACAATTTTTATTTTTATTTAATTTTTTTATTTTTTATCTGGAGCTGACTTGTTGTATTTTTAATTTATTTGTTTATTTGTTTATTTTTATATTTAATTTCTCCATATCTTCATCTCTTCAAGGAATTATTTACATGTGGACTTCAACAACGATATGATCACCAAAGTCATTAAAAGTCCCATAACACTTCAAGAGCTTCAAGTGCAAGAGGACTTCTAGATTCATGTTACCTTATATGAGACCATCATCATGGGCTCCATGGGCCAAGCTACCACATTCAATCTACCATGGTGTCTGGGTTCAAGAAGCCAGACCACCACATGCAAGGGTGTGCTCTAAGAGATTATTCGGTGTGCTCCAAGAGGTCTCATCATAGTATTCATCAAGCCACAAGGGCTTCATCAAGGACCCCATCACCATGACATGTATGACCAAGAACCCCATCATCAAGGTGCCATATCATCATCAAGCCAACAAAACCCAAAATAAGTGTACAAACCATCTTCTAGGGTACAAGGACCATTAATTCACCAAGTGTGGGTCGAAGGACTCCTTCAGGGTTTCTTTATCAACCTCAACCACACCAGGAGACCTCCAGGGGTCAAGATATCACCTGTGGGGTTGCTATGTCTTCTCCTGGGGTAGCATGACACCATTAGAGCATGAATGACCGCAGAATGGGTCATTAATGCTTCTTCAACCCATCTAGGGCTTCTCCAACTTCTGTAAGGTCTTCAGGACCATCTCTAGGGTCTTCAACGTCATCAACAAGGTCTTCAACATCTTCAGCAAAGTGGTGGCTTCAAGATCCAGCCTTGTGGGTACAGGGACCTTGTCAACTGGGTATAAGGTTCTTCAAGGCACAAACCCACGTTGTAAGGGATCCAAAGCACTACAAGGTGCAAAACCACTTTATAAGGGGTCAAGGCACTGTAGGTGGGACTTGGTGGCATCAATGACATCCTGTGGGGCCACTGCAAGTCCATGTTGGCATCAATGACAATTTCATCAACATTGTAAAAGACAGAATAAAAAGAGATGAGATGATTGTTGCAGAAATAAAATCAGAAGAAAGATAATGGAACTGAAATCATAAAGAGCAAGGATCGTACAATAAAAATGCATCTACCTCTTTATTTTTGTAAGTGATATTCCATTTTACATAAGAATAATTATTGTACGATGCAATTTTGTGGACTCAACTGCCCGTAAATGGTCAACCACCCAGAAAGGATGCAACTTACTTTCAGCTAAGAAGACACTGCCCAAAGGTAACTATTCTGCCATAGCGACCCGAGACCTGCACTTGACCCCAGTTGTGCCCCCAGAAGTGGGGGCACCTTTACTAAATTGGAACATTGGGTGCAAAATATTGGTAGCCAGGAATGGCTCAAAGGATCGACCTATGGCAATCTCAATCAAAAGCTCCTGTATGATATGAGTTAATTTTTCATGGGTATGCCATTTCTCAACAGTAGACATACAAATTTAATAAATATTTGCTAAAACATTGTAAGGAAGGCGTTGGTATCTTTGTTAAGGAAGACCAGCTACATGACTACAAAAATCAAGATCCATGAAATTGCAGCCGGTAAGTTCTTCCTAAGCCATGGTAACTTCTAGCAGGGGCATTGTCCAGGTTCGCCTATACACACAGAATTCATATTTTCCTTTTTCTTGGTTGGACAGATCTTCAAATAAGGAGTAAAAGAGGGAAGAAAACGAGGATTTGAGGGTCCTACATTGTACATCAAGACCCCATTGATGCATAAAATTTCCCCACTTAAAAATTCCTCACAAAGTCTTTATAGTAAGTTGTGCAAATAAAGAGGTTGAAGTCGAAATCAAAGGCAACTCAAACAATCCGAATTGAAAAAGATATGCAATGATTAACAGACCCCTCAAGCCATGGTGAAAACATGGGTGCCTAACAAGCATGGAGTTATGTTTCAGCCCCTGTCCTTTTGTTTCAATGCATGTCACAAACAAGTTTAAAGACCTCTGAAGCTACAGGTGGGTGAAGCTACGGATGGGTGCCTAATAAACATAGAGCTATGTTTCAACCCAGATCTTGAACTCCTAGAGGCTTTTGGTGTAAAGAGAGCTATTGAGAGCAAATTTATTCAGAATCAAATTAGTTTTTTTTTTCTTTTCTAAACTTTTGCATCAAAGATAGATCTATGAAAAGGAGCAACAATGTAAGGAAGGCGATGGTGTCTTTGTTAAGGAAGACCAACTACATGAGTGCAAAAATCAAGATGCATGAAATTGCAGTCGGTACGTTCTTCCTAAGCCACAGTGACTTCTAGCAAGGGCATTGTCCAGGTTCAGCTATACACACAACATTCACATTTTCATTTTTATTGGTTGGACAGATCTTCAAATAAGGAGTAAAAGAGGGAAGAAAACCAAGATCTAAGGGTCCTACAATGTACATCAAGGCCCCATTGATACATGAAATTTCCCCACCTAAAAATTCCTCACTAAGTCTGTATCGTAAGTTGTGCAAATAAAGAGGTTGAAATTAGAATCAAAGGAAACCCGAACAATTCGAATTGAAAAAGATATGCAGTCATTAACTGACTGATGAAAATGGAAGATTCACCAACTCAAAAAAGAAAAAGGAAGATTCTTTGTTGTAAGCAGTGTTGAATCTTTGTTAAAGAAGACCTTCAGCTTGAGAACTGCAAAATGCGAAGTTGTAATTCATGGAAATTCTTAATTGCTTACCCTACTCCCAAGTCAGGGTCTCCCCCTGATCTCGTGGCAAAGTGGTGCTTATTTTGGGTTTGGTGGATGACAACAATAGATAAATTGAGAGTAAATTGGGCGAAATCCAGACCAAATGAACATTTTTCATAATTAATCAATATTTTTTTGTAATCTATTTACCTCATCTAGGTTTCTCTAATTCAGTTTAGATCATTGTATTCATTGCATTTAACTCAGATTACTATAATTTTCTTTAGATCATCATATTCTGTCATATTACTAAATGCATAGAGGACAGGGCCAAAGCCACTGTATCATTTCTTAATATACATGTTTATGGAGTTGTTTAAAGTTTTAAAGAATGTACTTGGTCTAAGTATGTTGGTTGGAAATTGATTAAAAAAAATCACGGTTTTGCTTTTTCCAGAAATTTTGAATTAGTTTAGAGACTACAAAATTCTGTTGGAACAAAGTAATGTTAAAAGTGAAATCATCATTGAACTGGAACGAGAACAAAAAAAACTCATAAACAACTTTACTTGGGATGGGTTGCGTCCTACCAAGGGCTGACTTCACATTATACCGGTAACAATAAATAGATTATGTATAAAAGAGTTTCAAGGAATAGAGGATGCATCCTATTGGATCAGTTGCGTTTTCATAAACAACTTTACTGCAAAATGCGAAGCTATATTTGGTGGGAATTCATTGACAGCTTTCACAAATGGGCAGTGTTGACTTCCTAAGCCATGGCGAGAAGATGGGGGGCTAATAAGCACATACACCCCACTCAAACACAAAATAATCTAAGGCTCTGAAAATGCGTGTAGAAAAAGGGCAGATGCGCTCAGTAGCTTAGTTGTCACGTTAATGTAACTGGTCATTGGTGATCGCCTAGCTTACCTTCTTGTTCTGTAGTCGAAGTTAGAGAGAGATAAAATGATAGGTTTATTTCCTGGTGATGTATAAAGAACGCGCTGAGGTAATTTAAGGCTTGACCTTCCCGGCCCACTTATTATAAGGCCAAGATTGCCAATTGGGTTTCAGGAAGCCTAAGGGAGGGATATGCGTAAAACCGTTAGTATGCTCGACGAGTTAACGAGCAATTTCAGAGGACCCTAAAAATCAAGATGCAAATACATGATTAATTCAGGCACCCATTGGAAACCTAGAATATGAAATTAACCCCTTTAAAATTCTACAGTTGAAGGCATGGGAAAGCAAAGAGCTTTGGCAGAAGCAATATGAAACAAACACCCAAAATGCGTGTATAAAAAGGCCAAAGCACTGTACAATGTTGTTGGTCGAATTCTCAGAGGGGAAAGGGCGTGGGATGAAAGCTCCACTGATTTGAATGCTCCAACTGTGTGTTGGATAAAAGCTACGCTGATTTGAAAGCTCCGTTGATCTTAGGGTGAAATAGAAGATCCTCTTCATCTGATGAAAGATGGGCTAGCGTCTTTGCATCTCTATCCACATTATATAACAAGTTAAGGTTGTTGGATCCATTAAAACTTCATTAATATCTGTCATTTTCGTCTTGCCGTGAAGGGTTTTACATCCAGATGATTTATTTGTTGTCATTTTCGTCTTGCCGTGAAGGGTTTTACATACAGACGATTTATTTGCAGATTAGATGGGGGAGAGAGTTTGTAGTCGTGGTATGGTTGGCGCTCAGTGTAGTTTGTAGTGCAGGCTGAAGCGAAGGACAAAAAAAATAGAGCAAGATAGGGTTTTTCAGAAACAGGATTTATTGCAAATTGGAAGGGGAAGATAATGGTATGGCGAACAATGTAGTCGGTGGTAGGATGGGAGGACAATAGTATAAAGCCAGCAGTCAAATGGCTTAACCAGCGGACAAGCAGAAAGACACCTGTAAGAAGAAAACTGAAGACACATGTAAGAAGAAGATTGATTAGAGGGACGACCAAAAAAGTACATTTTTGAAAGCCGACCTGGGAAAAAAACGCCTGTCAACATAAACATTACAAAATATTAAATTTTTATTGAAATTTATGTCATTTTGTTTTGCAATCATTAGGAAAATTTGTAAGATGTTCACCAAAACAAATCTTATTTATTTAGGCCTTCCAATTCATTGAGACGAGAATCTTAAACAAATATCAAGAGGCTATCTAACCTTAAGATTTTATTTTTCCATTTGTGGACAGTAGTAAGGTCTTCTTTTCATTTATATCACATGGAATGTGGCTTCAATTCTCTACTCATTAACGGGTTGGCATGAACTCCACTCACTTCCCCTTATCCATAGTAACACCATTCAAGTACAAATACCAATATGAATTAGATTCAGAGAAAATACATAAAGAAAAATCCTACTATGACTAAAATATGGCAGTAGACATTTCATATATACATAAACATGCATTATTTAAATTTAGAAAATTAAAAATATGTAGCATGTAATATAACAAGAAAACAAAATTTTGCGGTATGGGCTCATGGCCTCGATATATGTATTTCCTTAATGTTGATTATGTAATGTGTGTGGAACAATAATAACAATTTTGTTTGAGATGATTCCGAATTTGTGTCAAGAATTTTCTTATAGGCTGAAGATACACATGTGGTCATTGTCATGTAAGGGTGAATTTACAAATGTAAGAGACTTTTGTATTCATTGGATATGGTTCTATGATAATTTCATCACTATATAAATAATTAATAAATCATTGAATTGTTAAAAGTTAAACTCTAACCTAATCATTATTAGCTATTCTAGTTGAAATTCCACATTTATCTTAACAATCAAATTTTAATAACAACATTTTATGAATCTTTAATAGTTGAAAATTGAACATTCCTTTAATTATTGGTCAACTTTACTATATTTGTGTTTGTATTTGTATCAGGTTATTTGGTCAACTTTACTGTATTTGTATTAGGTCAAATATAGAATTTCAAATTCCATGTGAATTTCTGTACATAAACTCCCAATACAGCTGAATCTTACTATTATGCTTTATCCATCATACATCTAATTATGAATGTTCTGACTAATGAAATGGCACTAATCTATACCCAATCCTCCTTGTAACTTGAAGGCAAGCATCGCACACCCATGCATGAAATATGGCAATGGGATGAAAATAATTTAAAACTTTTTATTGAACACTCCCCACGTCGTGATACATGCTTCCTTTGTCGGCATGAGAGTCAAAACGAACTGTTTGCACATTACAGCAACCTAATTTAATGACATCAATTTAACACTTCTGTGCTGTGAAGTAGTAAATGAATTCACATCTAATTCTAACTCGCAAAATTAAAATTCTTTCACGTGCCTTTTTAAGTGTTTTGTCTCCAATATATTCTAGTTTCTCAAATTATGCGTAGGCATTTTCAAGATATCTGCACAGAATGCAACTCATTTTTCAAGTTGTAATCTAGAGATGGAGATCAATATTGGATAATACATCAGTTTTCAAAAACTGAAGATACCTTAAAAAGTGAAAGAACGACAAGATTAGGATTCAACTGAAAGGCTTGCAGGGCAACAAAAGAGAAGTGAGCCAAATTCTGAACACACAATAAAAAGTTAATGAATGATGGGATTCAACTAAAGGCTTGCAGGACAGCAAAAGCGAAGCTTCAGCAAGCAAGCACAAGAAAAGAAGCCACCAAGGTGAATGATACCCTGGTTCCCCAGAGGGAAGAGTAGGGCTTCAATGAAAAGAGTAACAACGTATTCCTGATTGCTAGCAGAATAAAACAACCTTTTGTCACGTGGGTGTTGGAAAGGCCATCAAGCAGGATGTTGGATAAAAGCTATGCTAAATAAGTTAAATAAAAGCTGTAGCACTCTTGTTATTACAAAAATAAGTACTATGTGGTCTATTTTCTATCTCTTGTCGCAAACACAAGTATTAGGTGGTCTATGTTTTTATGGAAAAAATAGAAGAAACATTTTGAAATATTACAACGAATGCAAACAAGTACATTCTTCCCATCCTGATTTGGATGCAACATTATATACACTCAAAAATATCAGGACCGCATTCTCTATTGCCATACTGCAAGGACTGGCAACAACAGATCGTCTATATTTTAATGCTGAACACTGGCAATGGCCAAACCTGAAAAATTGTCAATTCAAGATGCATGGATACAACCTGATGCATACTTGAAACAGACAATTTTACCTGGATAAATGACAATTGGCAAAACCTTTCCACTTGAATCTACCCAAAGCTCTACAACCTTATAAAACAGGATCTGAATTATTAGAACTTGCAAATACATTATGCTTACACTGTCAGAAGCATCCCCCCCCCCGTCCGATAATACTCCAGAACCTTTCCCCACAATTTATCCAATGAAAATATCCATTTTAATTTACATTATATGAGGAGCTCAACATGCTGAGCTCCTTTTAGAACACACTGAATATTGTGTGTTTTGTATTCGGAAATGTGGAATTATCTTTTGAGTACGAGGCAAGAGATATTATCATAAGCACCTGCCCTTTCAGATGTTTAAACAATTTCAATACGCATCTCAGATTCCTCTTCCAATACGTCCCTCATCTTAACCTCTCTCGGTTCTAGACATTGCCGCAAGGAATCTTGCCCAAGTTGTGCCCTCTCATTGTCTCCAAAGCCAAAAACCAAACCCTTGTTTGTAGCCACAACTGTGTGATACAGCCCTGTGCTTACTTGAGAAACATGATAACCCTTCAAAGTTTCAAGCACTTGTGGGCTTACAACTTTGTCTGAAATACCTCTATTAACAAATCCCAAGCTTCCAAAAGCCATCCATCCGAAAGCAAATACCAACCCATCATCAGAGAGAACAAAGGTCTTCCTCTTCCTGGCACAAACCTAAAGGAATAAAAAAACTGCACCATTACTTTTCATTGTTCAATACAACATATTATAACTTAAAATAGCTTTTAAAGATGAAGCGTGCTCGCACAAAATAAATGATCTGAACAGCCAAATTGACAGATTTACCTGCACTGCCCGATACTCTTTGAGAGTGGCCACAAATTCTGGAACCGTCTTATCATTCTCATCACCATGCCCCAAGGCTCCGCAATAACCTTTCCCCCATGTATACACCTATAAAGATTAACAATCCCATCAAAAACTCTAGTTTGACAATATAAATTTGTACAGAACAGTACTGCTGGTCTATGCCTTTATGCCTTTCTTATTAGCTTTATTAGCTTGATTATCTACATGCTTAGTCATAACCTTACGTTTAAATTTTCTGATTTTAGCATCTTTCAAGGAGTCGCTTTCACACTCCCACATTGTACCTTTTGTTATTGGATGCACCTTTTAGTCCCATTGCCCTAATTCTGTAGTCATTTGTCAGACATTATTAAAACTATCTCATCTTATCTATATGGCAAAGTACAACGGATAAACTGTGTGTGAAAAGGGAATCAGATCAAATCTTAAAGTAACTTCATCATAGAAATGCTAGAAAATTGGATAGATTCTAGGCAACTGGGCTGAATGTAACTTCACGAGTCTCCCTCTATCTGAATAAGCAAAAGATTGGGATTATTCATCACCTGAACCAACCAAATTTAAGTTTCTTCCTTTTCAATCATAAAATAAGAAAGATGAAGTCAAAGTCGAACAGAGTGATTCCAGGTTCAAGCAGGTTTGAGGATTAGGCAGCATCCATATCCAAGAGAAAATAATACAAAAAGATAGCCAATCATGTCAGAGATACACCTGTATACAAAAGAAAGAAATTACAAAGAAGAAAGGATAGAGGAAAGATACTTGGATCACTGATTACTCCATGATGTGATGTTGTAAACTTGTAATACATAGTGAAATTCACGAGGTGGGAGATGTAGGTTGAGAATGTCACTTAACTCCCCAATACGTAACACCTAATTAAAGACATTATTACATCATTTATGTTATAAAATGTTTATATCAAAACTTAAAAACACATGCAGAATGAGTGACCTAATTAGGGTTAAGGCATGTGGTTCCTACTGAGAAAATGGCTTCCATCTCAGGGAGGGATGTGGGTGCAGCCATCGTCCCCTCCCTCCCTCAAAGATGCAGTGGCAATTGGGAGAGGGAAGCAGCCTTTCTCTGCAACAGATCCTGGCAAGGGGAGAGGTTTGCCTGGGAGAGAAGCAGGTCAATGCCTAGAGAAAGCAGTAGAAAATCCTTGCTGGTGGCAATCGGGAGAGGGAAGCAGCCTTTCTCTGCAACAGATTCTGTCAAGGGCAGAGGTTTGCCTGGGAGAGATGCAGGTAAATACCTGGAGAAAGCAGACTTGCTTGCAGATAGTTTCTCTGGAGATTGGAGGATACATTCAAAACTTTCAAGAGCATGTGATTATTTGCAGATTCTAGGGGTTCTCAGCAAAAAGAACGAGCATTGTGAAAGATGGATTAACACCAGCATAGATCCATCTTAAACCTGGATCTATCAAGCACCGAGAGGGATCCAATTTCTTGAGGTGTAAATTTGTTTATCTTAAATTTTGTACATATCCGGAAAAAATTTACATCTCAGGGAATTTGATCCCTCTTGGTGCTTGATAGATCTGGGTTTTAAGATGGATCTATGCTGGTTATATTTTTTTAATTTCTTATTAGCCGAAATAAATTTTTTAATTATTTTTTATTTGGTTTTAATTTTTTAATTTTTATTTTATCCACCGACATGATTTTTTGTTTAATTACTATTTATATTTGGTAACATTACATAACGTTAGTTACGTGACAACATCTCCCCTATTCTGGGCTGTAGAGCACCTCGCTCCTCTCAGTGCAACAACATGAAAGCTGAAGAGCTCCATTGAGCTAAAGCTCTGTGCCAAGGGATTTTCAGTGATAATCTTCTCTGGGAAGAAGGATTGCGACCAAATTTTAAAAAAGCTGGCCCATATTTTTCAATTCTTCTGCGCTGTATATGCACTTTTGGCATAAGCACTTTGTTCCAGAAAGAAAGGACTTCACAAAGGCCGAAGTTTGGGTGCATTTATAGTTTATACTCATCTCCATTGCATTTCTGAAGAGAGGAGATTCTGGAAGGGATACTCATTCCATGATGTGATGTAATGATACATAGTAAAATTCATTAGGTGGGAGACATACATTGAGTACATTACTTGACTCCCCATTACCTAACACATAATTAATGGCATTATTCCATAATTTAAGTTATAACATGATTATTAAAAAACTTCATAGTTAAAAACTTAAATGTACATTAATTCCATATAATAAGTTATAACATGATCAGAGAGAAGCAAGGTGCATTCTATGGCCCGGTATGAGGGAGATGTGTAGTGTTCATGCCTAACGCTTGCTGACATGACATGCGGCATAAGTCGGGCAATATAATATTTAAAATTAGAAAATAATAGCTCATTACTGATGAGTTGTAACATCCGAGCTTATAAATCAAAATAGAAAGAAGAAAATCCATAATGTAAAAAAGAAAATTTAAGAAAAGAATACTAAGCATTAACATCTATATAGTCTCACACACATAGCCCCAAGCGTTAGCTGGAGCTCAATTAGTTGAACTTTCTGCCCATTGCATGTTGCCAACAGGGCGGCCATAAGACATAGGTTCAAATCCGGTTGATTCCCTTGGGTTACCAGCCGTTATTGTGGCTGGTGGTTGAGCCACCCTCCATCTGAATATTCCAGGGAAGAGAGGGGGAGATCCTGCAAGGTTTTCCTTTGAGAAAAAAATATATATCCACATACACACAAACACACCAACATACATCCATCTTAACTCGGGATGTTTTAAGCACTGAGAGATTTGCATCTCTATTTCAATTTGACCCCTCTAGGTGCTTAATAGACCCAGACTTAAGATGGATCCATGCTGGTTATATCAAACTTAACTATATAACAAAAATCCCTCAAGTATTAATATGACCATTATAATATTTAACTATGTAGCATGGGATCCGCTCCCAGCTTTTAGGAAACTCGTTCCCGATGTTTCAGCGTTCCAGGGAACTTTGGAACTTGTAGGGAACTTTCCCAATCCAATGGGAACCATTCCCGATGGTTGGGAACTTTTACCCTCTAAAATTGGGAACTTGGGGACTTCTTTTTGCGTGTTTCCTTCATTGGGAACTTCCACGCATTCATGATCTCCATGTTGGTTGTTAACAACATTCCTATTTCCTTGTGACCATACATATGGTTGACTCAAAAAAAATTCTCTAAAAAACTAAGTTGCAATAAAAGTCTTTTTTGTGCTACCTTGCCGAGTTGGTGCACTGATCTCTATTTAACGTTCATGCTAGAGTATTCACTCATCCCTACGCTGAATTGCAGTTATCGCTAATCAATAAATAAAAGGTAAACTTTTAACTACTGGAAATGGTTTTAAATCTTACTTTAAAACTAAATTCATATATTACATTTGAATAAAAATATCTTGATTTTATTTTATAGTACTTTAAATTTGAATAATTATATACCTTTGCAAATACCTTGGCATAGAATGTTTTGTAAACATATAATATTCTAATACATTTTAATCATAGTCGACAAAAAAATAAAAACTTACTCTATAGATATAGCCACAAATATAGGGACTATAACTTCTAAAAGTCCACACTTTAGAAAGAGTCTACCTTATATAATCAAAGACATGGATGGTAATATTGATTTTATTGTCATTTCCATCTGCTAAGAGGTTCTAGTTACAACCGTAATACAAGGGATAAGTTAAGTCATCCGATTTGTGTTAATGTTTCTTTTTTTCTCTATATTTTTTCTCTTCTCATGTTTTTTAATTTTTTTTTTTTAATATATATTATTGGCGTTCCCAACCTGCCGTTTCCTGCAAATTTTGGAGAAACTTCTAGACGTATCCGATACTCGTACCCATGTTCCCTACGTTCCCACGTTTCGAAAACTTGTGCAACATAGATATTTAACTAACAAATCAGGGGTGCATATAAAAATGATATAACATATATAAAGAACAACTGAACTGGGAATTTTTTTTCTTACTTCCTTTAAATATGGGGTGTGAAATGAGAATGGAAAGCAGTGACATTTCAGCAAATTTATTAACAGGAACAACTTACAACTAAATAGTAAATATACAAAATGGAAAATGAGAAATAAAACTTGTTCATTAAATGAGTAATAGATGACAAGCAGAGCACAATATCAAATCTGAGGGTATTAAAAAAGCATATCATTACCTCTGAAAGTGCAGTGATTAATTGATGCAATCTTAAAAATTGAAAAAACTAACCAAGATTGATGTTATGAACCAATTGAGAAACGATAACCACATAAGAAGTGTAAAGCACAGATACAGTAAAAATAAACCATGTTAGTAATGGCAAGATATGGAAACTCACATATCCATTAGAGTCAAGTGCAACCGAATGTTCATCTCCAGCAGATACACGAATTACATGAATATTATTCCTCTTGAAAGCTTGCACAACCTGTGGTTGCAGCTCATCTCGTGGATCCCCATGGCCAAGACAGAAATTGGAACCATAACCAAAAGAATATAACGTACCATCCTCAGTAACTGCCATAGTATGACTGACACCTGCAGAAATTTGAACAACAGGACCAAGACTACTGAATCTCTCGACCTTCCTTGGAATAGGTCTCTCTAGAGTATCCCCATGACCCAACTGACCATGTGAGTTGCTGCCACATGTATAAACTTGCCCATGTCTTGTAAGAATGACAGTGAAACTGAGACCTGTTGCAACCTGCAAAATCAATTAGCATACCTTATATTATAACCAGATGCTATTGTTAAACTTCTCTTCCACACTTTCATGATAATAATAATTAAATTTGATTCAAATATAAAAACAAAAAGATTCCTCTTATACTTTCCAGTACAAAAGTTTGACAATTTCAGTTTGCCTACAAATAACAAAGGGAAAAGTAAAAGTAAGATTTGCATCGCAAAGAGTCTGCCATGTCAAGCCAGGCAAAACCAAAGATCTAACGACATACTCCTCAATTAGTCTGTCCACTTCTCCACGAGTAATTGCATCTTTATAATTTCTCCATATAAGAATGATGAAAGCCATTTCAAAAAGGAAACACTGATCAAGATAAACAGACTAGCCTATTCCACTAAAGGTATATGGCTCAGTGATCCTCAAAAAGGCTTGGAAACACATTAAGCATTTTGAGAGAGAGCCTGCCCATTTATTTAGTGCCACACCAACATCTCATCACTTTCGCTATAAGCAAAGTAGAATATAGATTGAAAATGAGTTTCTAAGGATACAACAAACTGTAATAGTGTAATTGACTTGTCAACAGACAACAGCAGAAAAGAACAGTCCCAAAATTTCATAATTGTCCCATTATCCCCAGTATTGCAAATCTTTAATAAATATATAATGGCAGAGCTAAAGCAATGAATAAGATATTTGAGCAATACAGAAAGATTACATGCATGCCAAACAATGATGAAGAAAGGGACCAGTCCCAACAGATTTTACAATGGCATTAGCCAATAAGAAGCTACAAATTAGAAATTCAATACTAACCAAACGCAATGCTGAGTTTCAAATACAAGAATCATCTTTTTTTCATTTTCATTGATTAAAAATGTGTGTGAATGCCCTGGATTAGGGATAAATAGAAAGTAACAAGATAGAACCTTAAAACCTTGCATCGACTTGTTATCTCAAAATGAAGGAGTGTTTCAATTAAGGAATCTGGATAATCTGAGACATTATCTGCCAAATTGCTCTCTCAATTCAGGCAGTGTTCATGGGTTAAGTATTGGAAATCTTTGATAAAAATAAAATGGCAGAGTTAAAGCAATTGAAAAAAAACAATGAATAACATATTTGAAAGGCTAACATGCAAACCAAAACAATGATGGAGAAAAGGCCCAGTCCTGATAGATTCTACTATGAAGTTGGCCAGTAAGAAACTACAAATCGCAAATTCAACGGTAATGCTAATGCAATGCTGAGGTTCAAAAACAGGAATAATCCTTTTTTTCATTGTCAATGATTAAAAATGAGTGAATGCCCTGAGTTAGGGATAAATAGAAGGTAACACCAAACGCATCAACTTGTTTATTCAAAATTAACGAGTGCTTAGATTAAGGAATCTGGATAATCTGAGACATTCTCTGCCAAATTGCCCTCTCAATTCAGGCAGTGTTCTTGGGTAAAGTGGCATCACTTGTTTGGTGAGACTCAAGAGACTCTCTGCAGGACATGGTTACCATGGTAGCATCAGAAAATTGTGCTAGGTTCATGTGGGTCCGGATCCACAGCATGTCCCCACTTCCCTGAGACATTTTTATAGCAGTGTGCTACCTCCCTCCCACCTCCTCAAGTTTTGCTTTCCACAGGGATGAGAACAACAACCCTTTCTGAGAGTGTGTTCCAATATTGTCGACTTTGGGGGACTTCAATGCCCAAATCAAAGGTCAACAGATTCCACTTCATGACAGCACAAAGGCCGCTCTTTGCCTCCATGAGATTGACCTAACATCAATGGATCTTCATAGGGCTTCAGATGATTCCCTAGGACGTCTTACACCTTATGGCAGGCATCTATTACATCTTGCTGAGTCCCATGAGCTATTGATCCGGAATGGCCTTCCTTGTTTCCAGGCTCCAGCAAGTTTATGTGTTTTCCAAAACAGCAAAGCGGGCAGTGTGGTGGACTATGTCCTTGCTAACAAAGCCATGCTTCCATACATCTGTCAGTTTCAATTGACCAGATCCCTCTTGTGGACCATGCCCCTCTCTCCTCCTCCCTCCAAGTTGACCCTCTCCCCTACCCCTCCTCCCCCAAGCCCTCCATACACCATTATCTCCTTTGATGGGGACCTGGATACCTATGCTCCTAACTTCGCCGCCAACTAATTCCTCCCCTTTCCCGCTTTTCAGCCCCTGCGTCTACTTCCTTTAAGCACGCCCTTCGCTCCTCAACTATCTCAGATACAACCCTCAACTCTTATACCCATGCCACATGTACGACCTACTCGAAATTTGAACACTAATAATATGAATCATCAATATGACGAGGAGTGCAAAATACATCACCACTAACTCTGCCACACCTTCTTACACAAACCAACCAGCTATCCCCATCGTTGGACTTCTTACCAATAAGCCACAAAAAACATTTTCATCTCACAAAGAAGGTGTGAATTGCATACAACACTCTCACACTCCCCCAAAACCCTTTGCCACACAATCTTCTCCCACCATTCCAATATCCCTACCAACCTTGACCCCCATGCCATTTTCACCTACACAACCACCCTCTATAATGTGCCTAGGCAGCCTCATGTTCTTGTCTCTTCACCACCCCCACTACCACTTGTTCTTTTATATTGATATCCAACAAACAATTTGGGAGATGAACATTGACGAAGCAACATACGTGGAAGGTTTGAAGGCAAAATTCTTCAAACATAATATACTTTCTTCAATTGATTATCTTATTGATTTGTTTAACCATGTGTGCTCAAGATTCCCACGGGCTTGGTCCCACCACCCTATTCACACGACCCGCATATCAATCTCTAGTGCGGATCCAAACAATTATCCAACGATCATGGTGACCCACACATTCTCCAAGCTCTATGCCACTTCCCTTTACCTGTAGCTATCTGCAAAGCTTGAGCGGAGACCTCTAAGGAGACCTCTAAGGGCCAAAGGACAAATAGGCCCCAGACTTAAGCACTAGACCATAGATCATATTCTCACACTCTCTGCCATCATTGAGGATGGGAGATGTTGCTCTTTGAAAGCCTTCAATGATTTTGTCATTTTCTAGAAGGCATTAGACTCGGCCTAAAGGGAGGCACTAGTTCAGAGGCTTAAAGATATTGGTATTTCAAAGACCTTGATTACTGCTATGATGGCTATCTATGAATTGTGCTTAGTTGCCTTCACATAGCACATAAAGTTTTAGATTTTATCAAGAGCACAATTGGGGTGAAGAAGGGGTGCTCTCTCTCATCAACAATATTTGGAATTTATATTAATGTGCTAGAGTCGTTTATACAAGAGCACATGCATCTCAAAGATGGGTTCCTTCTCCACCATGTTCTAATATCCATCCTCCTATTTGCAGACATTATGGTTTTCTTATCCTCCACCCCGGAGGGTCTAGAGAGACAACCGGATGCCTTGGATGCCTTGGCCAATTTTTATGATCTTCAATAGTGGACAGACAGCCTAGGTAAAACCAAGATTATGATCTTTAACAAGTCAAGGAATGTTCTTATAGACTTATTTTAGGCCGCAAGCAATTGAGATCACTGAATCCTACACATATTTAGGGGTTAAGTTTTTCAGGCCCAAATTTGGTACGAGCAAGGCTCTCCACCCTATATAAACAAGGTGTATGGTTCCCTTGTTCTTCTTGAGAGACGGTGCTTACAAAATCATTTTCAAAACACATCATCGAAGATGGATTTGTTGGACACCATAATCAAACCCATAGTTTATGGCTTGGAGGTGTAAGGACCTAGTTTGGTGGAGTCAAATTGGACAAAGACAAAGCAAGTCCAACCCTTGGTTCTTCACCACATCTAAAGCACATTCCCCTAGCCCATTATCCAAGTGGAGTTNGGCTTGGAGGGGTAAGGACCTAGTTTGGTGGAGTCAAATTGGACAAAGACAAAGCAAGTCCAACCCTTGGTTCTTCACCACATCTAAAGCACATTCCCCTAGCCCATTATCCAAGTGGAGTTTGCAACCCAACCTGCCAAGATTGAATCTATCTTCAAACTAGTGTCTATTCTTCACCACATTCGAAGCTTTGTAGGGATGTAGACTAAGCTTGGTACCATTATCTTGCCTACTAATCCTTAGAGGCCATGGCCTCAACTAGTTCCTCAAGGCAAAATCATTGTTGGTTTATAGATGTTACATGTCTCCTACAATCCATGGGCATCTCAATGGATCGTCTTCCCCAATTTCGATACTCTCTTGATGCCCCTGGTCATCACTTGTCGACCAAGTATGCATTGAACAAAATGACCAAAGAGGACATTTATAGGTAGTATATACAAGTCACTTGAATCACCCCACCAAGGAGTTTGAATCCTAAGATGGCCTGCTATCCAAAGCATTATATGGGGTTGAGTGATGGCCTTGTTGTCCATCTTTCTTATATAATTTGACACTTGATGCATGCGCTTAGGATCCCCCTAGGATAGCTTAGAATTGGCTCACATTGACTCTGGGTTAAAGACATGCATCACATTCTTCAAGTGAACAAGACCTGCCAACTCTACTGTCTTCAATAGATTGAGACAAAGAAGCATTTCATCTTCCAATGTCCCATTTACTATGAGATTTATGGTTAGTTAACTGACTCTTTAGGGAGTCCTTGAACTCTCTCTCTACTTTCTTTTGATATTTGGACCAATGATGCTTGACTTTGTATATGAGGGCATTTAGATTGCATTCCCTCTAGCCACCCCCTCGACCAAACACCACTAGGTTAATCACATCTTTCTTTCTTATGGCTCCCAAAGGACAAGCGTAAAAAGAGGCCAACAAATAGCAACACCACCTTGGCAACCAAATCTATGAGACCCCAAGGAATCATTTGGCCATCGTTAGTGAGATCATTGTGGAGTTGCCACCTCAAATCCCTAATCAATTCACTCAGCACCAATATACAAATAACTTCCTCATTCCATCCAAGCAACAAGGCATACTACGTCCAAATGCTCTAATCAATCCTCTACCAAGAGCTTCTTTTCTTCAACCTCAAATGTTAGTCGAGACACAGATACTGAGATTGCAGTTCTAGTGGGAGACATCCCATTTTCCTCTTCTACAAGAGACAGCAACAACACCAAGACATGTTAAGGTCCCCTTCTAGGATTCCTTGTGCATAACATTTCTCCTCATGGTCCTAGGGTTGTGTACTCTCATTAGTTAGATGATTATTGTAATCGCATTATAGTTTGATATGGTTAGTAGGGTTTAGACCTACATTTGTCTTGCTTTTATAGGAGTAACCATTGCAATCCCACTTTGTATTGACATAAATCTACTTAGCATACCCATTGACCTTTTTATGGTCATTTGCTGGACATTAATAAATATATCCTATCTATCTATAGATTTATTGTACTAAGAGCTCTTACTAAGTTTAAAAATAAAACATTTTAATTCTATATCCCCATTGAAGATATAAATGGTAAATTGACATCACCATTGTGCATTAATCCTCAAATATCAAATCAAGATTTCAGCTTTGTTTATATGGATATGCACTATAAACTATTATGCTCTTATTTAGAGACTACGTCCAAAATCTTGAGAATGCTCCCAAAACTCTTTTCTTTCAACCATATTATTTATCCATTCCCTCAATCTACAAGACCACATGTAAACCAAGGAGAAACAACTTGCTTTTCCCTACAAAAATCATAGAAATATCTCTCCCTGTGAAATCCTTAACCAAGCACCCCATCCTTGAACCCGTAAGCAAGGGTAAGATCTTCTCATGGATCAAAGAAGACTATAACATGTTTTCATTTCTAATTCATAGGTGTGGAGGTTGAGATTACCACTACATACACTTATCTAGAGGTTTAGTTTTCAGGACCCAAGGTTGGCTTGATGTAGGCTATCCAACCCTAAGTTAATAAGGGGTATGGAATCCTTTCCTTCATAGAGAGGCAATGCTTTCGACACCATTTCCAAGACCTCTTATACAAATTAAACCTCATGGACTCCATCATTAGACCCATTGGCTTGTACAATTCGAAGGGGTGAGGTTTTAGCCTTCTTGAGTCTAACTAGGCCCCAAAAAACAGAACCCAAACCCTCTGGCTATATCGCATCATCATATGCAAGAGGACAGATCCCCAACCCACTATTTGGACAAAGTTTGTAAACACCCCCTTTCAAATAGAGATCAATTTCAAATTGGTTAAGTTGTTTCATTGCATCCCAAGTTTTGTGGACTTAGCTACTGACAAAAAACAAGTAACCAAATCTTGCCTCTACTCCTCAAAGACCATATCAAAGAATATTTAGATGCCCATGGCCACCTCCTAACTACTTGGCAAGAGATAAAACAAGATTATCAAAGAGAATATTTGCAGACAATATATTCATGTCACTTTGATCACACCTTCGAGAGGGTTGAAGCCCAAGATGGCCTTTTATGGAGAGCACTCCATGGTAAATGGTGATTAAAATGGCCTCATTGTTCGCCTTCCTTACACACTCTGGCATAAGATGCACAGGCTCAGGTTCCCCCCTAGGCCAATTCTGGATGGGTTCTCATCAACTTCGGCCAAAAGTTGAACACCAGATTCCATAGGAGGAGAGATTACGCCACCTATAAGAGCCCGAGATGGAGTATTTTATATTTAGATACCCCCAATATTATGAGATGCGCAGACAATTCTACTATTTGTTAAAAGAATCGCACAATTCCCTATCCGCACTCTTTTGGTATATGGATCAAAGGAACCTAGCATTATAAATGAGAGAGACCCTAAAGATTGGATCTTCCATCTTTTGACCACCTCTGGGATAGATAATACTTTGAGGATCACATATTTTTTTCTAGTGCTCTCGCAAACAAAGCCACCAAGAGAGAGATAGATAGTAGTACCATTATAGCTCCCAGATCCATCAGACCCCGATAAACTATTTGACCCCCGCTAGTTAGACCCCTATGGAGTTGCCAAATTAGATCCCAAGATAGCACACACCAAACCATTAGTTAGTCAATTCCCTCCAAATGCCAATAGTAGGTCATCTCCTCTAGACAGTGAGATAGTTCTTAGATGCATCTTGACTCATCCAGATAGCCTTTAGTTTCTTTGCTTTGACCTTAGATGGTAGGAGGGCAACTCCCCTATAGACATACATTCGGAACCTTGGGAATCTTTTATTTTGTACCCTCTTCTAGAGCACTATTTTCCTCTTTAGTTTTGAGCCATGAGAGTTAGATATCACTTATTATCTTTGCTTTCATTTTCAATTTTGATTTTACAGGAGTGGCCTTAGCTTTCCCACTTTGTGTTGACACTTGATTCCACAATAACTATTTTCCTCCTCGATTTTGAGCAATGAGAGTTATATATTACTTATTATCTTTGCTTTCGTTTTCACTTTTGATTTTATAGGAGTGGCCTTAGATCTCCCACTTTGTGTTGACACTATTGATTTCACAATCCCATTGACCTAGGTTTGGTCATTCATTGGACATTAATAAACTAAATTTATCTTATGTTCTAAATCAACTCTGGTGAATGGGGAACTAGTGGGTTGGCAAAGGAGAATGTTGTTATCCCCCCTAGGCCTCGATTCCCTTCGACGTAGATTAGCCGCTCATGGGTTGTTATGGCCATGCAAGTTGGTCAATATTAGGCAATAATAGTTAAAGGAAGAGCATCAATTAAAAAATATATACCAGTGAATGAAATCGATTATTTTCTCTTAATAGTACCATTCCTACGGGTGGCACTTGGCATTAACTTCCCCCCCCCCCCCCCCAATGTTAGCAAGCTTGGTCCACTTAGCCTAGGCCATTCCCTAGAGGACATTCTTAGGCTCTATACCGGTACCTTCACAGAATGGTTGATGATGATGACACTAATTCCTCTTCTAATTCTAGTGTATCTTAGTGCTTTTCTTGTTGTATATAGTACTTTCTCTATTTAGGTCTTTATGGTTAACCTCGTTTACCCCTTTGTAGTCTTTATCTTCTTTCTTCAAAGCTCCCTTTGACTCTTATTGAATATCGCCCGAACAATAGCAAGGTAAATCAATTGATGGAATTCTCAAATAGGATCCCAAAGTCCCACATGTAAACCAACCGGCTTCTATGCCCATGATGGCTCCAATGGAGCGAACATGATTTGGAGGGGAAATGAAGTCTGCTAGAGGAAAGGAACAAGCCAAGCCTACATTGACACATTGTTTTTATTTTTATTTTTTGCACTTAGGACTTGTCTTCAACACTACCAAATTGCTACAATGACATGTACTTTCTTGTACCATTGACCATTTTGGTCATATGTAAAGTTAAACATAATAAAATTTCATTTTTTCTTCCTTCTTGGAGAAGTCTTCCTCCATACATGTGGACTTGCAAGTGCAAACCAATCCACTTGGATGTGTAGATGCCCCCAACCCTAATAATTGTGTGCCTTTAGCTTTTTACTTCTATTGTTTTGAGTTTATCTCTCCTACAATTTCCAGTTACATTAGTGTGTTTGCAATAGTAGTGTCGGTTTGCATACAATCATACTACAGCCCAATCCTAACACTGGTGAATCTAGAAGGATGTCAAGGGGGATTTCAAGCTAAACTCAAATGTCAAGACTCTACGTTCAGAACAATGCTTTAGAGCATGGATATTACTAGGCAAAGAAAAAGGATTGAAGCATTTAGTCTTCTCGTATTCTTGTCTATGCAATTCTTAAGGTAGGACCAGCATCCCAAAACTCGGATTTCAGAGGAGTCGGCAAATGTTAAGCTCAAATTAAGGGTTTGGTCGCAACTTTCTGACAGCAAACCCAGATGCTATTGTATGTGTATATGGGTATCTGCATATGTGTAAATGCATTAGCCCATGTCAATTAATTAACATGACATAATACTTAATTTAAAATATCAGTTATTCAGTGTCACACTAAGCTTTATGTCGTGTAGGCACTCAAGGCATTGTGGGAAAGTATGGCATGAACCGTCTGGACCTTTATATGTACATATATAGATAGATAGATAGTAATAGAATAAAACAATTAGACCCTTGAATTGCCATGTCTTGCAATAAAACCCAACAGACCTCAGGACCGTAGTCAAAAGAACAGCCACAAAAGAAACCTTTACCAATGGTTCTAAAAAGTAAATACTCTAGACAATCCAAGTCCTAACTCCATTCTTCAGGTTACAGACGAGACTAGGAGAATACTAGGAGAATAAAAGCAGGAGCCATATAAAAAAATTGCGTAAGCCATTCAGTCAACAGTCAGAATATCTGGCATATCTGAATATAGTCCCATATTTCAACCAAAGGTAAGGCAGTTTCTAGGACAACTGCTAACTTTTCCTATAGCTCCCATCCGATCCTCTCTGGTAGTCTCAAATGTGCAAGCACGATAGTTCATAACTCAGAATTCTAACTTCAATTAAGGAAAGGAGCCACTGCTACCTAGAAACCTTGGAATAATGGTAAGCCTCACTGCCCAACAATGACCAGAGGTTGAAAGTCATGTTGCTGCCTAACAACTGTGTTGCGCCATGCATGGTTTACACTTTACACAATGGATGCTAAGTCATGATGTATATGCTGTAAGTTATAAGGTATACCGTATAAGGTAGGTCAGATTTATATGCAACTAGGAAACCAATTTCATGTGTGCATGTGACAAAACTTGACAATCATTGAAATATAACAAATCACCAAATATAGAAAACCAGACTTCAGATAAACGTGCTCCAAGTGAAATTCAACACAGTTTTACCAACGGAGAAAATTTTAAGATTTGAGGAACTACCTGCTTGCAAAGGATCCCCTTGAGCGCTTCAACACGTGTAGGTTTGAAAATAACACACCCAACTTCTCCATGACCGCAACAAAAGGAAGAGTTATCTCCCCATGTGAAAACCTGCCATGGAACAGAACAAACTAGTTAAAAATCCACGATTTTGAAGAACTGCCTACTTTTAACAGATCACATTCAATTTCATAAATGCATTCAATAAGTTATGACTGTAAGCTCTCCAACAAAGCTACTAACTTCTCCATTCTGAGTCACAAGGGCAGCATGATTATGAGAGCCTGATACTTGAGCAACGCTCAAACCCAAGGGAAATTCAACTCGAGTCAATGATCCACACTGAGTGATTTCTGGCCCATGACCCAGAACTGCACATATACTTGATCCACAAGTATACAATGACCCATCTTCAACCAGAAGCGTGTGATATTTTCCAGTGGTAACTTGGACCTGCCCATGCAATTCTCTTTCAATTAGTTCCTCATGTAAGAACACACAGAGGGGGGGGCCTTCTAAATAACGACATATAACTTTATAAGTAAGGATCAACGAAAATGGATACAAGACTCGCGCTAAGTATTTTCATATATCTTTCAAACTGCTTATCGTAGATGGTTATATCCGACTAAGTGTAGGTGTAAATTGTAATGGCTGCAAGATACAACTAGTAAGCTGTGCAAATAACGGAATGAGTTCCATCCTCAGAGTTACAATGGGACCCCGCTCCTTTAATGGATATGATAATTAAGAGAGCAAGCCATTCATTAACTGGATTAGATAAAATCAAGGTTCACCTTTGAAAAGCAGTCCACCAAATGATTCATCTGCAGCTGTAGTGCTTGTTAAGAAAACTACAAGTAGGAAACCATGATTTTACTTTATCCAGTTGCTAAAGAGTGGGCTTGGAACACCAAATGAGTCTGTTTTCTAGGGGAAAAAGGATTCCATTGATACCCAAAGAATGAAACCAGTCAGTATTGAACACAGCTTACCGGTATTTCACCGCCATACTAAACCCACTTCGTTACAATATTTCTAGGAATAAAATTTAGTTAAACACAAGCAACTTTAAGAGATTTCACTATAATTAGTCACTAGAATGAGGTAGCTGCTAGTATGAAAGTATGAAAAATAATCTATGGAACCAAAATACATATTACAAAGCGATATAGCAAACTCAAATGCCAAACCAAACCGCTCGCTAAGTAGTACATTGCCTTTTGGAGTGTCCACCGAGTGAAAGGCTTGGCGTACAGATTGCAGAAACCTCAACACGAGCTTCCAATTCCCTTTGCATCGATTCACAAGCTCTGTCTGGCAAGACAACGCCATCGCCGAGAACATCCTATCCGCAACACATGACTGAAACGCTGCCAGCTCCGGCATGGACTTCAATCCTCCTCCTCCCCCTCTGTACGTCACAAACCCATTCCCATTCCCATATGACGCCCGGAACGTATAGCAGGATGCCTCCAACCTCGCCAAGTCTGCGGCACTCAGCTGCCCATTGCTTAATATCTCCTGAAGCAGATGGGTTGGCAGCTCTTCCAACGAACGCAGACCACTCTCAGCCATCGAGCTTTCTTCTTGACCTTATAAGATTCACTCCCCCTTCCACTAAGCAACCAGGATTGGGTTTTGGGATTTGGGTTTGAACTTTTTCCCTGACACCACTAACTGTGAGTTGTTGTAGAGAAGAAGACAAGCACCCTCCCTACTAAACCTCAGCAAACGATGATGATAATACAAACAAGTCTGCAAAGACTCCTTATCGACATTGACATTGACAATTTATTCATCCGGGGAAAAGTACTGAATTGGGTGTTCCATAGCCATAGCCACACCAACACCCACGACTAATAGGGCAACAATTTCCCAATCCCAAACAACTTTAATCGGACAAATAGAGATTTAAAAACCCTTAATCAGAAGCCAACCTCAAATATTATTGGGGTTTGGACCTGAATAAACCTCATCAGCAGTATTATGCATGAAAGGCTGCGAATTTAGTATTTTCCATCAAACTGAAGGAAGCTCCTCCGAAAAACATAAAAAACCAAGGATGCAATATGTACCTTGAAGGTATCAGAATTATCAAACGATTGAATTCGAAATTGAATTGGGTAGAGTTGGATTTATAGGTTACTGAACTCCAATTCCTCAGTAGTTTTCTGATTCTCTGTGGGTATTGGTATTGGTATCAGATCCTGCAACTTTAATGCCGGCCATGTATTCTTTACCTTTCCGTCACTCACTATAATAATAGTAATCGAAGAAAGATTCCTGCCCAAGAGAGATGTCTGAGCTGCTGCAGCCAAGTTCAAGTAAAGAAGCAACCTGCACTCTTGGGGCTTAGTATTCATTCCCTCCGAACCACTCAAACAACCCTAATAAATTAAACTGTGTCCTGCATATTCATTCTTTCTTTGCTTTTACCCTGTCAAGGAAAAACATTGCTTTTCACCCACCCCGGTCGGGTCAGTCCACGTTCTTTTGTGGCGTCCTTATTATGCTTCAACATTTACCAATGACGTGGGTGCTTCTGGCATGGATCATACACTGTAGAGCCAGGCTGGTGTTTGATTATTTTTATGGTTCGTGTAATCTTCATTTTTATAAGTAGTTAATCTTGATGTTTTGTATGTAATGTTGGAATATGTTTAGCCATGACGTTAGATCAGTTGGTTTTTGTGGGGTTTGGTTTTTATGAGGTCTCATGTTCAAACTTCATGGTGAGGGGTTGAGTTTGTGAGGCAGTGGTGGGGCCTTTGGCTGACCCGATGGAAGCCCAAGTTACATTCCTTGCGGGGGGACCGTAATATTCTCTTGCGGGAGGTGATGCCGTCCTTTAATGCCTCGTGCAACCACGGTGACAGTTCTACTTGTGGTTGGACATATCATTCTCACATTCAAACTAAGGTTGGTTTACTACTACAACTTTACTCGGTGGTCTATTCTCGCTCTAGCTCTGTTGTGTACAAAGGTACAGGTTCCTGGTTAGGAAAAAAAATGTTGGATGATGTTTAGTATTTGTATGTAATGTTTAAGTTTAATATAGAGTGGGTTTAATGGGTAAAATATGTGTTTTCTTTTTTAGAAGTAACAGGTTCAAATCCAACTAAAGATTATATTATTGGGGAGTTTCGCGAAAAAGAAAGTCTTACGCAACAAATTAGATTCTCTTAATAACATGAGTATTTGGTTTAAATGCATGGATTTGGTATTTTGGTTAAAGATCTACATCCATAAATGGATGGTTTTGAGTTCGATAGTGTGCCTATGCATCAATATAGCTCTATGTTAAAACGATTATGCAATAGATATAGCTCCATTATCTAATAATGACATGATTATTTTGTTGAATGTCTTAGTTTGATATTTTGGTTAAAAACCCATAGTCTTGAGATTGATTTTTACATCGATAGACGTTTTTATTTGAGATTTGGGGTGAACTACAACCTATGCTTTTTCATCTACGGACAAGGATGAGACAAGTGTATTGTCGAGATTGATTCTATGGCAGTCGTTCAAAACTCGAAATAAACAATTATAAACTAGCACACCCACATAGTTTGTGGTTGGATCACATCGATAGGGATCAAATGGTTAAGAGATAGTTATGGAATGGAAGACAGCTTGAAATATTGTTTTGTATTCTTCATATTCTTCTAGTTAGACAAGTTCAACCGTGAGTTATCCATGCCTTCCATGCCTAGCTACATGTTATCACCGACATTCTTCATGTTATCTATTTATCGATTATCAATTATTTTATATATTCTTTTTCTTTTTATCTCGCTTTCTTCTAGTTATATGCCATGAACTGTTGGTTATCCATTCATAAGCTATGAGTTATACATGCATTGCTACCAATTATCCATTCATCAGCTAGCTATCGGTTATTTTTATATTCTTTTTTTTATAATTGTTTATTTCGAATTTTGAACGACTACCATAAAATCAATCTCGAGAGTACACTTGTCTCATCCTCGTCCGTAAATGAAAAATCATAGGTCGTAATCCACCCCAAATCTAAAATAAAAACGTCTATTGACGTAAAAAATGAATAGAAAACATAACCGGTAGCTAGCTTATGAATGGATAACTGGTAGCAATGCATGGATAACTCATAGCCGATGAATGGATAACTAACAATTCATGGTAGAAAACTAGAAGAATGTGAGATAAAATGAAAAACAATATAAAAAAAAAAACTGATAGTTGATAAATAGATAACAGGAAGAATGTCAGTGATAACATGTAGCTAGACATGGGTAACTCACACTTGAACCCATTTACCTAATAGAATAAAAACATATTTCCAAACTTTCTTCTATTCCATAACTATCTTTTAATCATTTGATCACTATCTACGTAATCATTTGATCACTATCTACCTGATTCAACCACAAACTATGTAAATGTGCTAGTATATATATTGTTTGTACATTATTACAACTTTACATATAATTTATAAATCTTATCAAATAAGTCTATTCCTTTATTTTAATTAAAAGATTTAAATTCAATCTTATAAACATGTGAATATATATATATATATATATATATATATATAAAATAAATGTATATAAATAATTTTAAAAACTTAATACTTATTCATAAATAATAATAAAAATTATTAATCTCAATTCTTCAATCTTAAATTACATTAAAATACCTATCACATTAATTTAACTTTGCCTCGGCAAAACACCACTCTCTTTGTTGTTTTGATTTTGATTAAAAAAACCATATGCAAAGGAATTGGTCTTAAGTCTTAGTCTTAAACCTTAAGGTTACATTATCTTCGTTGGGGCATATATTGTTTTGATTAAAATCTCACATCCAAAGGAATTGGTCTTTAGTCTTACTCTTAAACCCTAAGTCACATTAAAGTATTGTTGGTTGGTTGAAAAACTTCTTCCTTTGGACTTTGATATTTTCATTAAAACTTATAATCACACATAATTAATATCAAATCTTGAACTTTAAGTTTTAATGGTTTAGCTTTCTCCAAGCCCAATCCCTAATCCCTAATGCACTTCAACTTCAACGTGGTTTATATTTTTTTAAACTAAGAATTAAAAAATTAAAATTAAAATAATATCTTGTAAATTAAAAATTAACTTCAATGTTGTTTATATTATTAGAATGATATATAAATATTATTTAATATAAGATAGTAAATAGAAAGGGAATGTGCATATTTATATCTTTATAAGTGATGGAATACCTACATTGAGGGGAATAAGAACGTGTAAAGGGGTTTTGACTTACTTTATGCTTAGGATCCCAGTGGCTAGCTAGCTGAGATGGTGGGTCTTCTTTTAAGTTTTACCTTTACTAAGTAAGTTGAGAGGGTGGGACCCACCAAGTCTAGACAAAGTACTTTATCTTTATCATAAAATAAAGGCAGGATAAGCATGCAGGTCGGTACGCCATGAGAATGGGAATTAGAATGAAGAGCAGAGTTATTCACATTCACATGTATTTTATATTTTGGATCCACTTTGGTGCAGACAGAGGAGGATGGATCATTATTCCAAATCATCAATGCACAGACGATCCATTCATAAAGAAATCATATTTAAAGAAGAATCTTAATATCACTTAAGTTTGTATCAGTAATTGATGGATAATTGTGTTGTTGAAAATGATGTATTATTATAGTTTCTAGAAAGGTAGATTATTGATGTGCTTTTGTAAAAGTATGGTTGAGAAATAATTAAGTTGGGAGTTGTTTAATTTTATATCAAGTTCTTTATTTAAATTATTAAAATTTGGTGGAAAATTGATACTCTTATCGATATGGAATTTTGATTGATTTTTAATGATATAGATTGATTTAGAATTGCACTTAACATTTAAGGGTATTGTTTCACCGTGCATGCATCTTAGATTATGGTACAATTATATTTATGACTGAGTCTTATCAATTTTGTGACTAGAAAGAGGATTTGTTTAATATAAGATGTGTTACTCTATTAAGTTGTCATAATAGTTAAATTGTGTTGAGTTATCACACATTAAAAATATGTAGATAATGCCCCACCTCTTTTTTTTTTGTAATTTAGCTACTCCTTCATTAATAATATGAAAAAATGTTATATCGTTTTCATATTAGAGCTCACTTGCATGTAGTTTTGTCAGAGGTTATAAAAACTTTTCATATGTTTAATAAAATCGACATGTCCTGATGTAACAATAGAGTAATACCAAAACTTGATTTAAGTACATAGATGTCATATTATAATAACATATAAATAACAAAGAGCAAACCCTATTACCTATGATCATTAAAATATCATAATGTTTTATTGATTAGGTTAAAGGATACACCCTATCAAAGATAAACTAAAAATGCAAGCAAAAATAGCTAAGAACTAGCATTGAGGATGTTAAGCTTCCCCTTCTAAGTCATAGTCCACATAGATGTAAATCGGATGCTTGGTTGGCTAGGTGTTTGCTACATGGATCTGCTCTTTCAAGTCTCGTTCCTCAACCACTTGTATCTCTAGACAATGTTTACCAAGGCCTTGTGTTTTTAGTCTATAAAGTCTAGCTTGTTAGGGATTGTTTGTTAGTGTATCCCCTTCTCTTCAAGTACCTGAGAAATAAAGGATTTGTATGCCAATATAATTCTACCATCCTGGATGATTTGGTGTCTCTGCTTCAAGATAATCTTGTATCTAGAATCTAATTTAGAAGGTCCTCATCCACCTTCGCAATGGATGTGTTGCCTCTCTTTTCCCTAACTCCGCTCTCAATTTCTTCAACTTCAACCTTGATAGAGGCTAGAAATTGATTTTGGTAGCATTCAGTTGCCTATGTGACTTACTTTTTGGCTCAAGTTAATCTATGGTGCTCTTACTTCACAATTTGAATTTGACAAGGTTTAGGCCTTCCTCTTCTAATGGCACCATTTGTTCTTGCAACTAGTGTTTATTCCAAATTATTATCATTCCTATCCATAGAAAAGATCCCTTCTAGGTGAGAACTGAGGGCATTGAATAGTTGAGTGCTAATGGTAGTGGGTACTCTAAGCCTGATCCAGGAGGATATTGGTGGCCACTGGCCACCCACCTATTCCACTTGGATCCCCACCATTGTTTCTTTTAGTTTTCCAGTTTCCTTAATTGTGTAGCACAATTTACTATTTTTGGCAGTTTTCAGGTCCTACTTCCAGAGCAGTTTGGAGGCCCTAAACGACGTTTTTTTGGCATCGAATGGTTGGACAAATATGCGTTCATTCCGGACTTGATATTTGTTGTTTATGGATGTAGTCCTTAAATAGATCTTTCTAGCGATTTATCATGCGCGTCAAACGGAGGTAGTATGCTAAAGTTACGACCCCGGGAAATTGATGTACCAAGTTACTCAACGAGGCCCACATTCTGGCATTTCACCTCCAAGGGTTAGGTTTTTGGATGTGTAGGATTTCCATTGTTTCTCGATAATATATAGGCCTTCGAGCCTCATTATAACACAGGGCTCAGAGGCATGTAGCCGCCACATCTCTTCTTAGAGATAAGCTACCAACACTCTAGCTAGTTCATTTCCATTCTGTATGTAAACAACTTTCAATTATTGATTAATGAAATGAAGTGTTATTTCCGTTGGATATTTGTTTCTATGGTTATTTGTGTATTCTGTTGTGTTCCTGCATATATCCAGAGCAAAGCTCATCCTTAAGAGACAACAATGCCCCTATACTTAAGTTTCAGGTAAACCAAGCTCAGAATCGATCAATAAGGAGGAGTTACAAACCCTTCCCCAAATTTTCCAAAAGAACATGGATAATGTCCTCAAATCTTACAAGCGTAAACAGACCCCCACTTGATTAAGCTAGATGAAATACATGCCCAACCCCAAACAACGTAAAGAAAACACAATAAAACTTCCAAAATAATTGACCTTTATTCTTATCTCCACTCTATAAAGCTTCTTCTTCCACATTTAAGTGAGTAGCAAAGTATTTTCTACAGCAACTCCATTCATCTTCATGAGAATCAAGATAGAATAGAATTTTAATGCAAAGTGGTAACCAAAGCTAATAAAGTCAAAGAAAGCTCACTTAATACTTAACATAAACTTATATCAACATCATGAAAACAAAAGGAATCTTTGCATCAACATTAAAGTCATTATTACCAAATATGCATTTGCCTTTGAAAGTGGTTATGATTAAGTTTATGCACTATCTACCTTGGCTTCCAACATGGACATGAAGTCAACAACATCATTATTATTATTACTTCATCACCATCCATCATCATTATGTGTCAACCTTTGGTAATACATTAATTGATCTTTTGTTGACTTGTTATTCTTTTAAGTTTGACTATAAAATATTTATTATTATTATTTATTTTTATTTTTATACTTTGTATAAAAACAATGAATTTAAATATCCATGATAATGATGTGTATGGTTTCTGTAGGGGTGGCAGTTGTGGAGGAGTTCTCTTAGTCCTCAATAAAAATCTAAAATTGTGATACTCACAGGGACTAAGAACAACAACAAACAATCAAACTGAGATAAATGCCTTACTCCTAGGAATTTTACTTCTTCAATCCCACCAAACTAAGACCGTCGTGACTTTTGGATACTCCTCCTTTATAATTAGCCAAGGAAGGAAGGAGAGACCTAAGGATGACACAACATTGTCAATAAGAATAACATGGACAATGTTAAGGTCTTCCATATTCAAAGGGATAAGAATAACATGGAAATTTGTATGGCTAATGAAGTTGTTTACTTCAACAAGAAGGTTGCAAAGGAAGGGAGTAAAATAAGTGCCAAATATTGAAAAATGAGCCCCTTGTATGTCATATTGACCACTTCATAGAGCATGAGGAAGAAATAAATCTCCCTCGGGCATGTTGTTCCCTCACTTATATGGTTTTAGTCTTAAACATGCATCAATTTTTGGTGAAGTTATTGGATTTATCTTACATAGGTGGGATAATTTGGTGAGGGGCAGTGATGGTGTGATGCTCTTGGATGGAATTTGCAGTGCTTGTTGGATTGAAGACTTTGTATAGGTTTTTGATGGGAGAGGCTTTCCCATGGTGGAATTGTAATCTCATCTCTTGGGAGATTTCCACCTCACTTTCAATCGAGGTAAGTGATCTTGTCCTCCCTAGTTTGTTCCCCCCATCCTTAATGTTTTCGAATTCATATTTTTGTTTGGTTTTTAAAAGGAATCCCATTGAGTGTTTTGTGTGCTTTGGGATATATTTTTTCTTTTCTTTTCACAAGACCTTCCATACATCCTTCAAGAATATCTTTGGTTAAGGTTAGGACTCTTGCGTCTATCTCTCTAGCGTTATAAGTAAGTAAGGGTCTTGTGACAATAATCCTATTCTATTAATTTGTATGGAAAATCGCTTTGCTCTAATTGGCACATTGGTGATGGGAATGGAGGGATAAAAAAGGATATTGAGATAGATGATAAGGTAGTTGAAAGGAATGAGGTAGTCCATTAAATACCTTGGTATTCACACGAAAACTCAAGAAACCAAACAAGACAAATTAGAAGCTAAGGTCAATGATCAAGCATGAAATATGACAAACTAGCACGTGATTCTGAGATGCACTATAATACCATTACAAGGTTTGCACACGGTTCATAATCTATGGTTGAGTTCCCAAATGTCTCCACATGTAATGTGAAAAATAAGGTTGTTAAAGAAGACACCATGCATGGTACTGCTTTGGCATTGATAGAATAACCGAATGTGTGTGGAGATTGAGGCCTCAATCAAGATGACGTGTCTATGGAGAAAGCCCAAAGTGGGCAAAATTTTGGTCCTGATTAACTTTATTTATGTTTTTTAAGTGAATATTGTTACAAGGACAATATGTCAGGAAACACAATTGTAGGCATAGTAGGAATGTCTCAGGTTTTGTGTGTAATGTATGTCACTACAAAAAAGATTGTGTTTTGGACCAACTAGGCATATCAATTTTGTTGCAGTTTTATTAACTCCATGGACTATTGTGGTTGTTTGGTTTTCCAATAACACCCTTTTAATATAAAAATCTACATGTTTATGGTACATGAAAAAATGATGTTTATGGTCTCCTTAGATTAAATCACCATTAAATCTATATTTGTTTTTTCTCTCTGTACACTAGTCTACACCAACATGCCTATTAAACAATATAAAGTCCAACCCTAGGGTTATGTAGAACCAACATAAAAATAATCATATGGCCAATGGTTGGAGTAAAGATAGCATAAACCAAATATGGAGTGCAATTGGCCACAATAAAGATAGTCACTAAACCTAAGCAATAACAACAAAACCCAATTTTGAAGGAGGGTCATGATCATTCGAGTTCAAGCCCTATCCATTAATTGATGGCTTGTAAACACATAAAGTGGGGTTCCATCCCTCATCATTTTGATGCATAAGATGCTTCTCCATCGATATAGACAACCCAAATTGAAGGAACTAATCATTCTTAAGTTCAGGGGGGTGGCCAACTATTGTGTTTTTTTACTTCAACTCCTACATTGATTGTGCTCTCAAACAAAGTAAAATGCTAAAGGTGGCTATGATGATTAGGTTTATCCACATTGCCTTCTACCATGAACTTGAAGTCAACATCATTATGACTTTTATTACTTCATCATCATCATTATTTTTTGTGTCATGCCCTTGTAATATAACAATTGATTTTGAAGAAGACTAAACATTTTATGACTCGACCTTTCCCAATTTGTTGTCATTGAGATCTACCCAAACAAACTTTGGTGAAATTGTACTGTTTGATTGATGAAATTGTTATTTTGGGGTTCATAAATGGACTAAGCACCCTTGAATATCCCTACCGTTGTCGAATCATGAAATGTTAACATCTATTATGTGTTATTCTATAGGTCCAAAATATTTCATGTCGGATTGTAGGCCAAAATGTTAGTTTCCCCTCCATTATTTTGAGTGGCCATAAAAGGGCCATTTAATAGCGTGTTTAGACTACTACTTGATCTTTTGTGACTTATTATTTTAAAGTTTGACTAACAAACTATTTTGTACAAAAATAAAGAATAGAACTTTTTGTATAAAGTAAATGAATCTATATTTTGATGGTGATCATGTTAATAGTCTACTTAGACCAACAAAGTCTATTAGACAAATAAAATGTATATGAGTAAATATTATTTAGAATGGCAATTCTATATTTGAACATGCTCGAAACAAATCTATATATCTCATTATGGTTGTCTTATGCAAGAAGGTCTCAAAGAGTAATTATGTTAAGAAATTCAGTAAATTTACATCTTACATTATTAAAGGTGAGTCATTTTAAATGAAAGATGTCCATCCTTGACCTTAAGCCATGGTGTGGTTAGTCCAACTACCAATTCATACTACTCTTAGCAATATTCATTTTGCTTTTTTGCTGAGGAAGTTGGAAAAATACTCTTGATTAGCCAATTTAGGTTTGACATAATCTTTATAGTAATTGAGCTTCATTTTATTATAATTACTTCAATATTACTCTAGATATTATCTTTAAACTCCATAGGGATGCAAGTTTTAATAGTGTTGACAATATATTTTGATTTCCCTTTCTTATATTCCAATAGCTAAGCCAAACTGCAAAATCTGTAGCCTGACCTCTTTCTACCATGAGGTGGCTATTGCTCATACTTTAAGCAATGACAGGGAGCATGTCATTTATATACTTGAGATATTTATATTTATATCATAAATATATAATCATGTATTTAGACTCCATGAAAGCACATCCAACTTCAAACAAGAGAATGAGATAAGGAGTATTACATTTATTTATTTTAACATTTTGAATAAAGGGTTCCTCTATAGTTATAAAAATCGATATGTACATGCATTATACAAAAGAAATGGGCCTACCCACATAGGTATATCAAAAAAATATAAAGTCCAAGCGCAAAGAGTTATACATAACCAACACAAAAACAATCATATGGCTAAGGACTAGTGTACAGAGAGAAAAAACAAATAGAGAGGCCAATTGGCCATAATGATGTACACATTAAACCTAAGTAATGACAATAGATCCCAAATAAAAAGGAGGGTCATGGTCATCTAGGTTCGTGCCCCGCCCACTTATTGATTGCTTATTAGGGCCCCATCTGCCATCATTTTGATGTACAAGATGCTTCTCCATTGAGAGATACAAGTCAAGTAGAAGAAACTAATCATTCTCAGGTTAAGGGAAGGGGCCAACTATGCCGCTCTCAACTTTGAATCCTACATTCATTATACTTTTGGACCAAGTAATCTACTATGGGATGAAGCATGTTGCTAAACTAGTTTAAGCACATTGGACCAAGGACTCAACACACAGTGCAAGGAGTCACCCCCCAAACTCTAGCAGTCGCTTAAAATGTACCAACTCAAGGTCCACCTTCCCGATGTGCACTTGGATCTATAAGTGAAGGTTGGAACATATTGGATTTCCATCATACCAAGTAAACTTATTGAAACACGCATTCTTAAAAATACATTGATTTTGTTTATTCCATATTTTAAATAAAAGCTATATTCTAACAAGTTTCCACGTTTCTACATGGAACTCTACTTCCCATGGAAGCTTATTGTTAACATACTACATAGGTAGAGATGAGAGAAAAATCAAAATAAGCACAATATCAACACCAATGCTTGGCATGGAAAATCCTTAACTAGGAAAAACAACATCTATGATATATATTCACTAAGCTTGGCCAGTCTAGACAACTTGGCCAATTTGTGCACTTTATAATGGAGATAATAAGCTACTTAAATAGACTGCCTTCACATGAATTCCATGGTCTAAAGATGTGTGTCATATTAAACTACCTACCATAAACCCACCTTGACCAATCAAGATTAATTTGATAACTCCCCTTTAAACTTTACTCGAGATAAATAATTTATCATTGTCTAAGTTTATATGGTTATTCAAGAAGCATTACTGATCTAGGAGGATCTCTAAAGAGACCAAAATTTAAAATCTTCAAATGTTGTACAAAAGCACACTTTTGCATAGAGCTCGTCGAGAGCTTTCTGACGATGCTCATTTCATAAAAAACGAACTTCGAATGTGAAAGATATTGGGTTCCGAAGTTTTGATGAAGCAGGAAAAAAGGGTGCCACATGGCACACCCACATTATGACATGTGGCATGTATGAAGCTGACATGTCACTCCCACATAGCGCCACATGGTAGGTTGTAAGTGATGTGGCAGGTGCATGTGCTGAGTTGGTGGTCCGAGTTAGCATCCTAGTGGAAGATAAGTGGACCAATTATCTTTCGACATGTGGTCGGTTCGTTGTATAGTTGGTAGCGACATAGAACTATTTCCAACTTCTGAATTCCTAAGTTGGGTTCAAAACATTCGTGAATCAGAAGTTGGAATGAAAATCTTAGAATTTGTGTTGATAGTGCCAACTATCGATTTCCAAAGTCGACATCAGAAGATCCAGGATCGGGAAGTTAGATTAATAGTTGATGTTTTTTTTACAATGTCGACTGCCGATTTCCAACGTCGGGATCAACATAAACAAATAAACACAATCGAATTTACACAATTGGTATCCTCACAATCAGGATCGCAGTGACAAATGTAAATCAGCGATCCAACATAAACGATGACGGATCTATATCAATGACCATGGACGAATATGGGATTTGTTCAACACCAATGTTTGCGGGTTTGATTTTTATTCTGATAGAGATATTTTGAACCACACTTCGTGCTTCTATGCACATGTTTTGGAATTAGATTTTAAATTGAAGGATAAATTGATTATGAAACTGGATTTATAACTCGATTGGGCATGTTTTTTACAGATTCAAATAGTCCACATTCTGCTATTTAATCCACAGTTTGGTCATGGTCTAGGATAGACAGTTTTTTAGAGAGTCTAGAATTGACAGTTCAGTTCAGTTTAGTTCATAACTAGATAAAGTTCATGCATGTAAGTTTAGGTTGATGGAGATACACAAAAGGTGAGGTTATGGATAGTGAATAGATGTAAAATTTCTACTTGTATACACCAAGCCGAATCCGAAAGGGGTAAAAAATGGGTATAACTTTTATGTATGTCTTTTAAAAAAAAAATGGCATTATGGTACTTGAAAGCTTGAAAAACTTGTTTAGAGAAGGCCACAATCCTGTTAATATGCATTTGATATTAATTGCGAAATTGTAAATTGTATGAAGTTGTTTATGTCATCCTTGAGAGACTGTGAGGGTGAGAGGACTTCTAAGAGAAGCCTAAGCTTCTTTGGCACTTTTCAAAGGCCAGTTTGAGCCAAACAGAACTCATAAATTTTTCTAGAAAAATTGATTTAATTTTACAACATTTGAATATTGAATAGAAATGGTTGCATTATAAGTGGACCCAGAGACGTAGGCCTTTTATGCCAAACTAAGTTATTATTTGTTGTGTGAAGTTTATATTTTCTGCATCTCTGTTTTATTTGCAGCATACTGTCAATTGTGTTCTCTTATTAAATTGTTGTTGAAAGCCTTTTTAAAGAAGTTTTGGAACAATTCACAATAATTTTTTGGTTTTTATGATGCTACGAAATTTTAGATCAATTATAACATACCCCTTAATTTTTTCACCTGAAATATATTATTGGCATACATAAGTGAACAACCAAATAAATGCTATGTATTCATGTCATGTCTACTATCATGGTTGTTCCATATGTTGGGTTCCATGTGCTTCCACAATGTTCTACCTTGAAGTTCATCATCTTTGTCCCCTTAGTGACCAACACAAGGTTTCCTCAAGGTCTCGGTATAGGAAACCTTATTTGTTAAGGAATTCCAAGATCTAGACCTTTAGTTGGCCCTCTAAACCTATCTATCCTTCTACCCATGATTTTTGCTCAAAGAGGGCACAAAAAAGGCAGCCAAAAGAAGATAGACATACAATCATAGAATTTTTCTTCTCCTCCATGCATACACACACAAAATGCATGTCTTGCTTGCCCAAACGACACATAAATTCTACCCTTCATGTGAACAACATGTCTCCATTTTTCAACGAGGAAATATATCCTCGAGTATAATTAGGTTTGCAAAGTATTTGCTCCATGTATGCAATATAAATCAACCAACACTATTGAAAACACTTATTCCACAAGCAGGAGCTAAAGTTTTTATCTTGAGTGAACAAAAGTCTCTCTGCCATCAAGTTTACAAATTATTCACACTCACTCACCTTATTGACATCATGACTTGATGTTTCTCTCGCTTTGTGAGAAACCTCCAAATGTTATTTTGCACAGGGTTTATATCTTCCATGCCTCACACATTTCTATTTGCATTGTCACACCATAACCACCATAACCAACATCACTACTTCCCTCTTCATGGATATGAAGTATGCATAGGTTCCACTCAATGGATAAGAAGCATTGTCCACTCATTTATAGACATATCTAGAGCTCATATGAGTGAAATTTATTGAACCCCATACAACTCACAATATCACATTCTTCAAGACCTTCGTGACCTACTTGTTATCCATGCTCAACTCTACCATGAAGAGGTGTGGTCCACTTGGGTTTAACCTCACACATATCTTCACTGAATTCCCATGTATTTTACTACTTTAGCATCATGTCATTGATGATTTGTTTATATCAATAGGCTTCACACTTGAATAGGCATGTAAACACCAACACTTCACAACATAATTGTGTAACCTCACCACAACATCCTCGACAATTTAATCATGGATAACATATCCACCACCATTGCATATGTCTAAACAAATTTATGCTTCTCCTTGTAGATCCATGAACAACAAATATGTATATCCACTTACAAATCCATGCTTTTCCAACTCCTCCAAACTATTGGAAATCATCCTCACATTGAGAACCAACTTCCTCACATAATGGGGCTATCACATACAACATTGAAAGTCACTCCCTCTACCTATCGCCTAACCTCAACTGAAAGTTTAAGTTCACATGGGATATGTAGATCTACTCATAAGTAACTATCGATTGTCCTCCTTTAATGGGTTTTACTTCATAGATGGAATCAACATACTTTATATTAATCCATCACTATTGTATCCAAATATTATCAATGTCACCAAATCTCCAACAAATCCTTGCTGATACATGCCTCCGAGCATTAGATCTAAAAATATACACTTTTATATAGTAGCAAGAACATATATCAACAACAAACTTGATGGATTCAACTACCATTGATAACTTTCACTAGAGAGTATAGGCCTGCTTGGCCTTTGATACCATGTTAAAAGTCAACATGAATATAGATGAGAGAGAAAACAAAATAAACACAAGATCAACACCAATGTTTACCCTAGAAACCATAATTGGAAAAGCCAACATATGGGATATATTTCATTAACCTTGGTTGATTTGGTCAAGCCAACCAACTAAGGAACTTTACAATGGAGAAAATAAGCCACTCAAATAGGCTTCCTTCACAAAATACCATCGACAAAAATTATGTGTCAGTATAAACAGCCTATGGTAGACCCATCTTTGAATGAGTCAAGATTAACCTAATATTTATCATTAAGATGTGTATATTTCCAAGTTAAAGATGCATTGAGAAGATGACCACACAGATTTGAAGTCCAAACCTAGATTGATTTAGTGTAACGAAAAAACCATAAAAGACAGGTTGTTGTTTGATGTTTTTATTAGAAAGGGAACTTGGTTTGGGTAACTCTAGGATATTTTAGGGACTAGCCAAGAAGGAGGTACTTAGAAGCAAGGACCAAACAAACATGGCCTTTTGGGCCTCAATGAAACCTTCCAAATTACACAATGTGAATACAACTAGGTGGGTTGTTTGGAAGTTTATTTACTTTATAGAACATTTTTGGATTTGCTCAATTTCATTCCAAGTTTAATGAGAAACATTGCAAGCCCAGACTGCATAGTCATATAGCATAACTATAATAACTAAAGTGTTGAAGAGGAGTTTCCAACCATAATAAACTTTCCAGCCACTAATGATGCTCTTCTTGACATTGCGGTTCTATTTTCAATAATGGTTTAAATGGATTCCTATAAAGAATTTGTAATATTGTACCTCTTCAAAGTGGTATTACCATATCGAATTGAAGGATAAATTATTTTCTTATGTGTAATTCTCACTATCTTGGTTTTATCAATATCAATAGTGGGTTTATATTTTTTGTATAATTGCCACAAATCTTTGATCAACGCTCACTAACAACCCATGATCTGACATGTTTGTGTTTTGTGTAGAATATTTAAAAATGTAAAATCCAAAATATACATGTATAATTAATTTCCATGAATATATTGTTAAATTTGAGAACCATAGATCTACAAGATAAGATGAGAGCTATGTTAAATTTGAGAACCATAGATCTACAGGCCAATATGGGAGTTATTGGAAAGGAATTATGTAGTGGAATAGTTGAGATTAAAATACACTCGACAAATAATTCATGCCACAAATTTCAGATAAATTGGATAAGAATTGCTCATATAATCACAACATTAATCTTCATTCATTAAAGAATAATCCAATTATTATACAATAAATATAATTTGAATGCTAAAGTTAGGATTCGAATCTATTGGGTTTAACTGGCTGATTAACTAACTCATTGTGTCTAAATCAGTGCTAGAGCTCACTAGTTTAACTCCAGATGTCTAAATCAGTCTACAATAAGTTAACTAATGAGGTAGGTGGACAAAAGGCGCCACTCTCTATGCATGCATGCAAAACTGGCATTAGGCTAACTGATAGTGATCTAATTGATTGTGATTGGAAGATGACTCAACATAATTGCTTACCTACCATAGCCAACTGAAGGAGGCTGCTGGTGGCACTCAGAGAGGGATCCTATAATGCAGGGATTGGTCCCAGATGCACATAAAATCATGCATACACATGCAATAAGCGACATAAAACCTCTAGGTGTGTCCCCCATACTCTAGTACATTGATAATAACTTACTAAGTTGGGAAAAATGACCAAATAGACTATATTGGACAAAGGAGGATTAATTAATCCCAACACCCCCCTTAATCATAACTTTGGATTTGGGCCCTAGAAACTAGGCCAAAAAGTCACCCATACAATCTAAATGAAATAAAATAATGATTTATAAAGTAAGGAAAACGGGGAAAACCTCATGGGAAACCCCCACCCTCAAGATAAGCAGGTAATAAGGAAATAAGATTCCATGCTTAAGAGATTTTTTTTCTCTTTGAGCAAAAACTTGTGAAAAAATGACTGCAATTTGCAACTTTGTGGAGTAGCCATGCAGAACCATGGTTCTTCTGTGCATCAACATCCTGGGACTGTGCATGTGAACTTTTCCATATTCTTCCAATCTGATGATAGATAGGAGAAGGAATATTGCCTTTGTCTCTTCTTTTTAGAGGAATATTAACTTGATCCAATTTGTTCTTCAATGGGCCGAATTGTGGATAAGTCCTTACCATCAAGTAGCATCTCTCAAGAAGCTTGTTGCACCTTAGTGAAGGAAGTGTAACTGAATGAGAGAGAGCGACATGTCCATTCTATGTAATGTCCCAAATTTTACATTGGTTCACAATGGCCAAATCACATTTTCCATATTCATGAAAGTTGTCAAAGGGATGCTAAAAGTCAAATAATTGCCAAGGTGGAAAATCACTAGTTTCCTAGCTTGGGGGTGGAAGCTTTGAGATTTGGAATAAGGGGGATAATAAATGATGTTTAAACATAAGAAGAGGATAAATATTTAATAATGTAGTTTGTAATGTCCCAAATTTTACATTGGTTCACAATGGCAAAATCACATTTTCCATATTCATGAAAGTTGTCAAAGGGATGCTAAAAGTCAAATAATTGCCAAGGTGGAAAATCACTAGTTTCCTAGCTTGGGGGTGGAAGCTTTGAGATTTGGAATAAGGGGGATAATAAATGATGCTTAAACATTAGAATAGGATAAATATTTAATAATGTAGCCTATTAAATAAATACAAGAGAAAAATGTAAGTGGCAATGGAGCATGAAGACACATGGAGACTATGGGACCCACACTAGCTAGAATTCCTAAGTTAAATGGTATCTTTTTCTTGCAAATTCGAATATATGGAAAGCCTAATGTTTTTGGATGGATTATAAAGTCAATATATTTTTCCATATACTTAATGGGTTGAATTTGGGATGAATTGTAACTTACATGGGAGAGGAAGAGCCAAATGGGAGTTTCATGGACACTTGGCTAGATTCCCCTTACATTTATGACATCTATGACACCAATGATGGACATCCTATGACAGTTATGACACAAGTCAGATACGAAGGATGAAATACTGACATAATGACATGTTAGGACTGAATAGAGCATCTTAGAGGTCTAATTTGGGAGTTGGAGAAGGCCAAGAGGCTCCTACTCAAATTTGGGAGAAGAGGGAAGGTGAAGAGAGAGGCCACATGGCATAGAATGAGCAGCCACACCAATTCAAATTGGATTTGGTTTATGGATGGATTTGGAACCTTAGAATACCAATAATTTTTATAAAATATAGGTATCATCCATGAGAAGAATCTTTTGCTCATTTGTGAATTGTGAGAGCTAGTGGATGACTAGTTTTCTTGCTTAAGCCAATTTTGAGGGTGAAAGATTCCCATCCTAGTTGGTGTTTGGAAAGGTCACTCAGGTATTTAATGAAGCTTTAATGGAGTCTTATTTTCAGGTGTAAGCTACAAGAAATCATGTGGATTCTTCTATTGCATCACTCTCTCTCAACTATTTCCACATTTCACACCATATTCATGCCAATGGAGGGATTGCTCTTTGGGTGAGCTATTGATCTCTTTTGGGAAGATTATAATGCCCATTATCTTATGTTATTATTTACATGCTATTTATTTCATGTTTAGAAGACTCTCAGGTTGAAATACCCAAAAGAATTCATGTAAAAATGTTGAACAATGAAGAAATAGTGTCATTTCCCCACTATCTTGTTGTGAACCATTGTAATGCTGATGATTTCGAATTGGGAGAGCCTTTAATTGTACATTTATGATTGTAATCAGTTCAATATTATCTTTTATTCATTCTCAGAAAGTTTCAATTCGAAATTCCCAAGAGTTGTATGTCAGGATGACTTTTGATGAGCAAACAATGACCATTTCCACTCTATTTTGATATATGCCATGGTAATGCTTATTATTTCGAATGGAGGAATTTATCTCTGATAAATGTATGATGGATGTAATGTAAATTAATGTTTATTTCAAGTCTCATGTTCATTACTTAAGCATCGGAATCCATTTTACTCATTTTTATTGCATTGGGAGAAGATTTGGAGCATTTTCCCCAAGGGTTGAAATTGTGACTTGGGAGTTGTTTTGGAAAGAGTCATAACAGCCTATATAAATTGAACCATGATGCATACGAGACTTTGAAAAGTTCCCTTACACATACCCATCCTCTTTTCATAAATTCAAGTGACTTTGGTATCGTTTGTGAAGCCATTTCCGGCAATTACCAAGGGGGAATTGGAGCCCCAATTTGCTAGTAAAGGCTCCTGCTTTGAACAGAACATGAAACAAGTTTACATAAGTAATTGGGAGGCCAAAAAACATACATGAACATCATATTTAAGTTTTATTATCATTCATGTACCTTCAGATAAAATTTGGAAGCATTTGGGTCAATTTGGAGGTTCAGACATCAAAACTAGTCAAGAGCCAAAATTGTGAAAAAAATTGGAAAATTGGGCATTTTAATAAAATTCCAAAAAAGGGACATTACAGTGGTATCAAAGCATGATCTTGGCACCTGATGTGGTCTGATATTTATTAGGACAATAATTCAGGGACCACCATTATATATTGAAACCCAAAAGTGCTTTTGTTGAAGAGGGAAAAAAAAGTAGAAGAATAAGACAATTTTTTGGAAACTATGACTGGGCGTGAAAAGAGAACCTCATATGATGGTGATGAGATAATAAAAAGCATGGAACCTATATTTGAAGACATGACCAAGAATATTATGAAAGGATTTGAATTTTTGGATATCCAGAGTTGGGAAAAATATATCGATTTTAAGAAAACCAAGGGGAAAAATGCATCAGTTTGCTTGAAGGAGCAAAAGGAGGAGACCCATGAACCACCTAGTTCTGAAATAAGTGGAGTAGAAGAAGTAGTACATGAAGATGATCTAAATTCACTCCCAAGTGACTCTGAAAAATATTAAGAGACATCACATGAGTATGAATAAGTTTTTATTGAAAATACTGAAGATAATTTTGAGACACATGCTACCTTGGAAATGAAACAAAGAGCATCTACTGATGGGTGCTTGAACTATGAAGGAGTACCTACTAATGGATGCTCAAAAATATATGTTGGTGACATAGATATCAGATTTCAAAATGTTGCTGCAAGCCAAAATTCAATTAAACATGAAAATGAAGACCTTGTAGCAATTGAAGAAGAAACAAGATCAACTTCCCCATCACCACTTGAGATTCATGAAGTTGGTCCAAGCAAGAAGGAAGAAGATGAAGAGGTTCATTTGCAACAGCCTCATTTCCTTGAAGGGTCCTTAAAGATGAATGGAAATAAGATTCAAGAGGCCCTTAGCATACTCCATGACACTCAAGCATTGGTATCAAATTATTGTTGGAGAGCTACTTCCTTGGAGGATCCATCCTTCCTTGAAGACATGGAGAAGATCCAAAGAGAAATGTGCAACATCAAAGGTAATTTCATGTCTTTCATTTTTGATAGAAAAAATGTCATTGAGCTTATTGAATGGTTACATGAATCCTACTTGAAGAATAATGAAGTTATTGATAAGCTCACAATTCAAAATGAGCAACTTCTTGAAAAGTTGCAAGACAATTGTTTTTCCTCCGATGTTTCAGATTTTCATAAGGTAGATTGCTTGGAGGATTCTCATGACATTATGGATCATGAGAAACATGAAAAATTGCAGGTTCTTGATGTGCTTGAGGATTATAGTGATGATATCCAATCACTAGTAATGGTGGAAGACGAACTTGAGTTGCCTCTTGAAAATGGTTACACATTTTTTGAAGAAGTGCATAATTCCACCACCTTAGAAACAACCCATGAGGAAATTTTTGCATTTTATAGGGAGGTGAATAATCCTACCCCTATGGATACTTCACATTATGACAATTTTTCACTTACTGAGTAGAATTATATGACATGGGATCCTCACCTATGTCATTGGAGCAGATTTGATTGGTCACTTGAAGCATGTATGCACTTGGAAAATGGTAGTCTACTCACTGAGAGGTATAAGCACTTTCATGATTTCTTGGTGAGGCACCTCCTTGATGTACATTCTTATTATGTTGTTATATATTTTGATGATATATATTATGTACTCATGATGTTTGGAAGAATGCATACAAGAAAATGGGATCTAGGAATTCTGTTTCCAGATGGTATGGATTGGAGAGCACTCTTAATTGTTGGAGTGCAATGGAAGCAATGGGACCCTGGGATAGTTTTTAGTCCGAATGATTTCAAAGTCTTTGAGAAACAAGAAGTATGGGAGATGGGTTCCCCATTTAATAAGGTGATGTTAAGCAGAGTAGTGCAGCAGCAAGCATGGTGGTTCCTCTCTAAAATCTTCATGAAATCTCAAAGACTCAAGGTGGGCAGCTCAGTGGCAACTTCAAAGAATCATACAGAAAGCAGGTTCTTCAACAACCATGTTTGAAATTGCTTGAGGACAAGCAATATTGGTGAGGGAGGATTTGTAATGTCCCAAATTTTACATTGGGTCACAATGGCCAAATCACATTTTCCATATTCATGAAAGTTGTCAAAGGGATGCTAAAAGTCAAATAATTGCCAAGGTGGAAAATCACTAGTTTCCTAGCTTGGGGGTGGAAGCTTTGAGATTTGGAATAAGGGGGATAATAAATGATGTTTAAACATTAGAATAGGATAAATATTTAATAATGTAGCTTATTAAATAAATACAAGAGAAAAATGGAAGTGGCAATGGAGCATGAAGACACATGGAGACTATGGGGCCCACACTAGCTATAATTCCTATGTTAAATGGTATCTTTCTCTTGCAAATTCGAACATATGGGAAGTCTAATGTTTTTGGATGGATTATAAGGTTAATATATTTTTCCATATACATAATAGGTCGAATTTGGGATGAATTGTAACTTACATGGGAGAGGAAGAGCCAAATGGGAGTTTCATGGACACTTGGCTAGATTCCCCTTGCATTTATGAAATCTATGACACCAATGATGGAGATTCTATGATAGTTATGACACAAGTCAGATATGAAAGATGACATACTAACATACTGACATGTCAGGACTAAATAGAGCATCTTAGAGGTTGAATTTGGGAGTTGGAGAAGGCCAAGAGGCTCCTACTCAAATTTGGGAGAAGAGGGAAGGTGAAGAGAGAGGCCACATGGCATAGCATGAGCAGCCACACCAATTCAACTTGGATTTGGTTTATGGATGGATTTGGAACATTAGAATACCATTAATGTTTATATAATATAGGGATCAGCCATGAGGAGAATCGTTTTCTCATTTGTGAAATTGTCATTTGTGAATTGTGAGAGCTAGTGGATCACTAGTTTTCTTGCTTAAGCCGATTTCGAGGGTGAAAGATTCCCATTCTAGTTGGTGTTTTGAAATGCTAGTAAGGTATTTAATGGAGATTTAATGGAGTCTTATTTTCAGGTGTAAGCTATAGGAAATCATGTGTATTCTTCTATTGCAGCACTCTCTCTCAACTATTTCCAGTTTTCACACCATATTCATGCCAATGGAGGGATTGCTCTTTGGGTGAGCTATTGATCTCTTTTGGGAAGATTATAATGCCCATTATATTATGTTATTATTTATATGCTCTTTATTTCACGTTCAGAAGACTCTCAGGTCGAAATACCCAAAAGAATTCATGTAAAAATGTTGAACAATGAAGAAATAGTGTCATTTCCCCACTATCTTGTTGTGAACCATTGTAATGCTGATGATTTCGAATTGGGAGAGCCTTTCATTGTCCATTTATGATTGTAAGCAGTTCAATATTCTCTGTTACTCATTCTCATAAAGTTTCAATTCGAAATTCCCAAGATTTGTATGTCAAAATGACTTTTGATGAGCAAACAATGACCATTTCCACTCTATTTTGATATATGCCATGGTAATGCTTATTATTTCGAATGGAGGAATTTATATCTGATAAATGTATGATGGATGGACTATAATTAATGTGTATTTCAAGTCTCATTTTTATTAATTAAGCATTGGAAGCCATTTTACTCATTTTTATTGCATTGGGAGAAGATTTGGAGCATTTTCCCCAAGCGTTGAAATTGTGACTTGGGAGTTGTTTTGGAAAGAGTCATAACAGCCTGTATAAATTGAACCATGATGCATATGAGACTTTGAAAATATCCCTTACAAATTACAAGCCTCTTCTCATAAATTTAAGTGACTTTGGGATCGTTTGTGAAGCCATTTCCGACAATTACCCAGGGGGAATTGGAGCCCCAGTTTGCTAGTAAAGGATCCTGCTTTGAACAAAACATTAAACAAGTTTTAAAAAGTAATTGGGAGGTAAAAAAAATACATGAACATAATATTTAAGTTATATTATCAGTCATGTACCTTCATAGAAAATTTGGAAGCATTTGGGTCAATTTGGAGGTTTAGACATCAAAACTAGTAAAGAGCCAAAATTGTGAAAAAATTGGAAAATTGGGCATTTTAATAAAATTCCAAAAAAGGGACATTAGAGTGGTATCAGAGAATGATATTGGCACCTGATGTGGTCTGATATTTATTAGGAAAAGAATTCAGGGACCACCATTATATATTGAAACCCAAAAGTGCTTTTGTTGAAGAGGAAAAAAAAAGTAGGAGAATAAGACGATTTTTTGGAAACTATGGCTAGGCATGAAAAGAGAACCTCATATGATGGTGAGGAGATAATAAAAAACATGGAACCTATATTTGAAGACATGACCAAGAATATTATGAAAGGATTTGAATTTTTGGCTATCCAGAGTCGGGAAAAATATATCGATTTTAAGAAAACCAAGGGGAAAAATGCATCAGTTTGCTTGGAGGAGAAAAAGGAGGAGACCCATGAACCACCTAGTTCTGAAATAGGTGGAGTAGAACAATTAGTACATGAAGATGATCAAAATTCACTCCCAAGTGAATCTAAAAAATAAAAAGAGACATCACATGAGTATGAAGAAGTTTTTATTGAAAATACTGAAGATAATTTTGAGACACATGCTACCTTGGAAATGAAACAAAGAGAATCTACTGATGGATGCTTGAACTATGAAGGAGTACCTGCTGATGGGTGCTCACACCTATATGTTTGTGACATAGAGATCAAATTTCAAAATGTTTCTGCAATCCAAAATTCAATTAAACATGAAAATGAAGACCTTGTAGCAGTTGAAGAAGAAACAAGATCAACTTCCCCATCACCACTTGAGCTTCATGAAGTTGGTCCAAGCAAGAAGGAAGAAGATGAGGAGGTTCATTTTCAACAACCTCATTTTATTGAAGGGTCCTTAAATATGAATGAAAATAACATCCAAGAGGCCCTTAGCATACTCCATGACACTCAAGCATTGGTATCAAATTCTTGTTGGAGAGCTACTTCCTTGGAGGATCCATCCTTCCTTGAAGACATGGAGAAGATCCAAAGAGCAATGTGTAACATCAAAGGTAATTTCACGTCTTTGATTTTTGATAGAAAAAATTTCATTGAGCTTATTGAATGGTTACATGAATCCTACTTGAAGAATAATGAAGTTATTGATAAGCTCACAATTCAAAATGAGCAAATTCTTGAAAAGTTGCAAGACACTTGTTTTTCCTCCAATGTTTCAGATTTTCATAAGGTAGATTGCTTGGAGGATTGTCATGACATGATGGATCATGATAAACATGAAAAATTGCAGGTTCTTGATGTGATTGAGGATTATAGTGATGATATCCAATCACTAGTAATGGTGGAAGAGGAACTTGAGTTGCCTCTTGAAAATGGTTACACAATTTTTGAAGAAGTGCATAATTCCACCACCTTGGAACCAACGCATGAGGAAATTTTTGCATTTTCTAGGGAAGTGAATAATCCTACCCCTATGGATACTTCACATTATGACAAATTTTCACTTACTGATCATTTGGGTGAGTTGGTTCTTTCTCCTACATCCTTCACTTCTAAATTTTGCAGTGGTCATCCTAATGAAGTATGGGTGAAAGGTTTCTTTTTGAAGGTGCCACACGAAGAGCATGGAAATTATATTTCTCCTTTTGATGATGGAATTATTAGAGAACAATCTTATTTACATTTGCAAAAGCATCCCTTTTTACATTATGATTATACACATCTACATGGGTGCACCTATTATGTTCATTTGAGTCACTTGAAGACTCATGGTTTTTCTTGCTCAACACTTGGTTCATTTGATGTTGGAGGAACTTCATCCAACACTGTTAGATTTTTAACATTAAGCTAGCATAACATTATGATATTTAACCGAGAGAACAACAAACACAACAATCAAACACAAGAGACAATGAACATAGTGTTTTTCCTCTGGGAAACCATAAATGGAGAAAACCCCGCAACTTCCTCAGAGATAGAATCAGCACCAAAAGTAAATCCCAAAAATAGTAAGATGATCTCTCGACAGCAGTAACCTCTTTCTTCCTTGTCCCAGTGTCTTTCTCTTCCTTAGTTATGCACTACAACTAAGTGTGAGTGAGTGTGTGATAATTAGAGAGGCTAGCTCTCTATTTATACTACTTCCTGACTTGACTAAACCTAACTAGGGCCGACTTCATTAGGTGAGTCTAATAACCCTAGTGCCCCGGAACTGCGGGGACTTTAACCCTTAGACAATAGGAGGGTTACCCACCTTGACTTGACATGACTTGTTTACATTATAGAAACTCCCGATAGGAACATCGAGGCATGACATGACTCAAGTACGTTACAATACATCCTGGAATAAACATCGGGTTACAATACATAAGAAATACAAGTGAATACATTCCGAAGTTACAATTACATCAACACTCTCTCTTAACTAGGAAGGTATTCTCTTGACACAATTCAACGGCATAAGTCTTCTTCTCTATATCATCTGGATCATCGTCAAGTTCTCGTCGTCTTCATCTTCAAGTCACCTTCATCTTCAAGTCCTCTTCATCTTCAAGTCATCTTTCATCATCGGATCTGGATCATCATCAATGGATCTAGATCATCACTGGATCTGGATCATCACTAGACATCATCACTGGACATCATCACTAGATCTGGATCATCACTGCTAGATCACCATCACTGAAATCATCACGGGTGCTATCTCATGATTCTTCTTGTCACAGGAAGTTCTACATAGCCAACCCTTTTTCATGCTGGGTGTAGGCCTAGCCTCCATGTAGGTCTTTCTCAGTGCTTATATCTGACCCTAAGTCAGAATGGCCCGTCCGGCACTTACATCTGACCTTGACTCGTCAGAAAGGCATGCCCAACACTCACATCTGACCATGAGAGGAACTTAATCCCCTCACCATGTCAGAATGGCCCAGCCCTTACATCTAACCATGGAAGGAACCTCATCCTCTCCCATGTTAGAATGGCGCCAGCCCTTACCTCTGACCTACTTGTCAGAATGGCTCAACACTTATATATGACCTACTCGTTAGAAAAGCCCAGCACTTATATCTAACCTACTCGTTAGAATGGCCTAGCACTTATATCTGACCTACTCGTCAGAATGGCCCTGCACTCACATTTGATCATGTGAGAACACATCCCACAGTCATATCAGAATGCCCCCCAGTCCCAGACTGAGCTTTCCTGGTAACTGACTAGGTGCCTCCATTCTCCCAGAGAATGGCATCAGCCCTTATATCTGATCAAGTGGGAACCGATCCCTCAATGGCTCACGGACTCATCACTTCCCCTTGGAAGGAACCTCGATTTGGAGAACACCAAGCTTCTCCATGAAGTACTCAAACTTCACTCTAGCTAATGGCTTTGTTAACACATCAACTATCTGTTCGTCCGTCGCAACATACTGGAGCTTCACTGCTCCCCTCTGCACTGTATCCCTGATATAGTGATATTTGATATCGATATGCTTCAACTTGTCATGGAACAGTGGGTTCTTCGACAACTTCACACAACTCTGGTTGTTGCAATATATACAAGTAGCATCCAACTTGAGATCAAATAAATCAGACAGTAGCTTCCTTAGCCATACTGCCTCACAACTACCTAAAAAAGCTGCGACATACTCTGCTTTAGCTGTACTCAGTGCCACACAGGATTGCTTCCTGCTAAACTAAGAGATCACACCTGATCCCATACTGAAGCAACACCCTGAAGTGCTCGTCCTATTGATGGCACTGCCTGCCCAATCTGAATCAACATAACCCTCTAGGTTAATCTTTTGACTCGCCCCATACTTGATCCCATAATCAATTGTACCCCTTAGGTACCTTAGAATATGCTTTGTAGTAATCAAGTGAACATGTCTCGGATCTGTCAAGAACTGGCTCAAGGTGTTCATAGCAAAGCAAATATCTAGTCTCATGTTCGTTAGGTACATCAAGGACCCAATCATCTGACGATACATTGTAGCATCAACCACTTTTGATAAAGCATCACTCAATAGCTTCAGGTTCGATGCCATAGGTGTGGTCATGGCCTTGCAGTCCATCATCCCGAACCTCTTCAGGATCTCTACCGTATATTTCCCTTGTCCCAAGGAAATTCCATCTGCATTCTGCCACACCTCCATGCCAAGAAAATAGTGCATCATTCCCAAGTCCTTCATTTCAAACTCAACAACAAGCTTTCTCTTCGTATCAGTAATCAACCCATCCATACTTGTTACGAATAGATAATCTACATACAGTAGGAGCATCACTGGGTTGCCATCTTCAACCTTGTAGTAAAGGTTGGAGTTTGCTTTACTTTTGGTAAAGCCTAGACTAGATAGAAAGCTGTCAATTCAGCCGTACCATGTCCTAGGTGCCTGTTTCAAACCCTACAGGGATTTCTTCAATCTACATACATGAGACTCCCTATCATGTGTCTCAAAACCGAGTGGTTGTTCCACATACACTTCCTCTTCTACTACATCATTCAAGAAAGCAGTCTTGACATCCATCTGGTGTATCTTCCATTTCATCACTGTAGCCAGAGCAAGTATTGATCTGAGAGAAGTGTATTTGGCTATAGGTGCAAAAGTTTCTTCATAATCTATTCCTTCTTTCTGGGAGAAACCATGAGCAACAAATCTTGCTTTATATTTTTCTATGCTACCGTCTGCAACATGCTTGATCTTGTAGATCCATTTGGAAGTTACAACTGAATTCCCTTCTGGTCTTGGGACAACATCCCAAACATCATCTTTCATGATTGATTGGTACTCTTCGATTATAGCATCCTTCCATTCTTTCCGTTCTATTGCTTCTTCATAGTTGGAAGGTTCTTCATCGATGAAATCACATAATAATGCTACATATCCGGAGTAGGATCTGGTCCTCTTTCTTTCTTTGTGATTTTCTTCTGGAGCCCCATATATTTCTGCACCTTGGATAGCTTCTCGTACCCAAGCAGGTTTCCTCTTGTGAGGATTCTTCTCATGAGGTTGATCTACAGGTCTTTGTCGTTCTTCAAATTCTCGATCTTCTTCTTGATTTTCTTCATTCATGGTTGTGTCATGAATTCTGGGTGCTTCTGCTTCTTCAGGTTCTTCAGTAGGTTTCTTTCTGGATTTGTTGTAAGTTGTGTCTTCATCAAATGTCACATCCCTACTTATGTCAATCTTCTTGAATCCTGGGAAGTAATTTCTGTAAGCCTTCGAGCTTTCAGAGTATCCCACAAATATACCCTTATTTCCTGAAGGATCTAGTTTTGTTCTCTTCTCTTTTGGAATGTGTATGTACACAGGACAGCCAAATATTCTGTGATGGCTGACTTCTGGTTTCTTGCTGGAGAATACTTCTTCAAGAGTCTTGTTCTCGAGTACTCTGTGTGGAGTACGGTTCTGTACATACACTGTTGTTCTAGTAGCTTATGCCCATAGATGCATAGGAAGATCTTGATCATGAAGCATTGCTCTTGCAGCTTCCATGATAGTTCTATTCTTCCTTTCTGCAATCCCATTATGTTGTGGATTGTATGGAGTGGAAAACTCCCTCTTCATCCCTGAGTCTTTGCATAACTCTTTGAATTCATTTGATGTGAATTCTCTACCATTATCTGATCGAAAGGTCTTGATCTTCTTTTCTGTGTGGTTCTCGATCAAGGCTTTGAATTCCTTGAACTTGCTGAATACTTCATCTTTGTTCTTCATGAAATAAATCCATGTCTTCCTAGAAAAGTCATCAATAAAGGAAACATAGTATACATACCCGCTTAATGAACTTGATGACATTGGTCCACAGACATTAGAGTGGATGATTTCCAAGATTCCTTTTGCTTTGCTTTCGCTACTTGGAAATGTCTTCTTCATGTTCTTTCCTTTCGCACATCCTTTACAGACCCTATCATGTTTTTCTTGAATTTCTAGAAGACCTTCAACAGCTTTCCTTACAAGTGGTAGTGCTCTATAATGCACATGTGAAAGCCTTCTGTGCCAAAGCTCATTTGGCTCTACTATGTCATGGACCAAGGCTTGTTCTGGATGGCCCTTCAATTTATACAATCCTCCTTCTTGTTCTCCAATCACTACTGCAGCATCAATAGTATTTCCTCTTGGCCACATGATGAATTGACCATCTATAAATGCGACCTTCATTCCTTTTGCATCTAATGCAGATATGGAGAGAAGGTTCTTCTTTAGTCCTGGTACAAACAATACTTCCTTCATTGTCATAGACTTTCCAGAGTCTAGCTTATAGGAGGATTCTCCACTACCTTTTATTGGATATTGGTAGTCATCTCCGAGCTTCACCTTGTGAGGTGATTCATGTTCTGATAGTCTCACAAAGGATTCCTTGAATCCTGTCATATGCTTGGAAGCCCCACTGTCTATAAGCCAATCATTGCTTCCATGTGTGATATTTCCTGTGAGAGTGGAAATCAAAACATATTCTTCATCACTTAAAGAATCTTCACTTTCATATTTGGTCTTCTTTGTGGAAGGTTCATCATCCTCTGCAGCATGAGCATGATGTCTTCTCTTGTTGCTTTTCTTCTTGTGAAGGTTTCTTTTGCTTTTAGTACAATCTCTTGCAAAGTGTCCTATTTCATCACAAGTATAACATCTGAGTTGAGATTTCTTGTGGGAAGAGTGCTTACCTTTAGAATGATGATGATGATGGTCCCATCTAGGTTTCTTGGATTGAATTGTGAGAGCTTGATCTTCACTTCCCATCTTCTATTCTCAAGCTGCTATCCGAGCTTCTTCTTGTGAACATTCTTCCCAAATTCTGTTGAACTTGACTAACTTCTTTATGGCACAGATCCCTTGAATGAAAGAGTCCCATGTCCTAAGGAGACCATTCAAGGTGGTCATTACAATCTATGCATTTTCCACTTCTTCATCTACTGCTTCCAGTTGTTCCTTGATCTGAGAAACTCTAATGAAGTAAGACTGGATGGTCTCTGCATTCTGAATCTTCACATTCTTCAGTTGGTTTCTCAGAGTCATCTTTCGGTTTATGTTCTCCCCTTCAAACAATTTGGTTAGGGCATCAAACATAGTTTTAGGTGTCTTTAGGGAGGACACTTGTGGTATGAGGTGATCCTTGATTGAATCAGCAATAATCCTCTTTGCCATAACCAACTTCTTCTTGTGTAAGGCCTTAGCCTCATCTCCCTCTGGAAATGGAACCTCCTCATTGATATAGGAGTCCAACTCATTTTCTTCCAGGACCAGGGAGATCCTATACTTCCAGGCTCGGAAGTTATCAGCTCCCTCAAGCTTTTCATCAAGCTTGGTATGATGAGACATATTAACTAAGAACCTCAAATGGAAATACAAAATATTTAGATCTGACCAGGTCAAGATGTCGGATTTGGATTTGGAGCTGAACTTTTGCAGTGCTGGTTCAAGAGTAGATTAGGGTTTTGCTTTTCTGGAGTTCTTTCCAACCAAATGCTTTCATCTTGATCCCTAACTTTGATTTTGAGGAGGAGATCAATCCAAGCCTGGGCTCACTGAAAAATTCCACTTCTGTGGAAAGCCCTAATTTTCGGCAATAGTGTCGGGTCCAAAACTAAAAAACCTCAAAATTGAATTCTGCTTCAACAGAAAGATGCGCCCTAGGGAGGAGAGTTATTCCAACCTTCTTTTGCTGAAAATATGTGGAGAGAGATCCACAAAGTAGGAAGCCCTAGTTCTCACAGCTGCACAGTGTCTTCTTCTCAGGTTAGCTCTGATACCATGTTAGATTTTTAACATTAAGCTAGCATAAAATTAGGATCTTTAACCGAGAGAACAACAAGCATAGCAATCAAACACAAGAGACAATGAACACAGTGTTTTTCCTCACAGAAACCATAAATGGAGAAAACCTCGCAACTTCCTCAGAGATAGAATCAACACCAAAAGTAAAGCCCCAAAATAGTAAGATGATCTCCTGACAGCAGTAACCACTTTCTTCCTTGTCCCAGTGTCTTTCTCTTCCTTAGCTATGCGCTACAACTGAGTGTGAGTGAGTGTGTGATAAATAGAGAGGCTAGCTCTCTATTTATACTACTTCTCGACTTGACTAAACCTAACTAGGGCCGACTTCACTAGGTGAGTCTAATAACCCTAGTGCCCCATAACTGTGGGGGCTTTAGCCCTTAGACAATAGGAGGGTTACCCAACTTGACTTGACATGACTTGTTTACATTATAGAAACTCTCGATAGGAACATCAGGGCATGGCATGACTCAAGTACATTACAATACATCCTGAAATAAACATCAGGTTACAATACATAAGAAATACACGTGAATACATTTCAAAGTTACAATTACATCAACAAACACTTGGGTGAAGAGGGATATGATTGAGGAACATTATTATTGGCAGCAACATCCTCTGTTATTTCATGATGATATACATATTCATGGGTGTATTGATGAGACTTCTTTGAGACACTTGAATTCTTTGTGTTTTATTTGCTCCTTATTTGGTTCATATTTTGGTGGAGGTTCTTCATTCACTTCTTGGATGAAAGAAAAAATGGCTGATTATTATTTTGATGCATATTACATTCTTTGGGAGCAACATTATAGGACATGGGATCCTCGCCTATGTCATTGGAGCAGATTTGATTGGTCACTTGAAGCATGTATGCACTTGGAAAATGGTAGTCTACTCACTGGGAGGTATAAGCACTTTCATGATTTCTTGGTGAGGCACCTCCTTGATGTACATTCTTATTATGTTGTTATATACTTTGATGATATACATTATGCACTCATGATTTTTGGAAGAATGCATACAAGAAAATGGGATCCAGGAATTCTGTTTCCGAATGGTATGGATTGGAGAGCACTCTTAATTGTTGGAGTGCAATGCAAGCAATGGGACCCTGGGATAGTTTTTAGTCCCATTGATTTCAAATTATTTAGGAAACAAGAAGTATGGGAGATGGATTGCCCATTTAATAAGGTGATGTTAATCAGAGTAGTGCAGCAGAAAGCATGGTGGTTCCTCTCTGAAATCTTCATGAAATCTCAAAGACTCAAGGTGGGCAGCTCAATGGCAACTTCAAAGAACCATATAGAAAGCAGGTTCTTCAACAACCATGTTTGAAATTGCTTGAGGATAAGCAATATTGGTAAGGGTGGATTTGTAATGTCCCAAGTTTTACATTGGGTCACAATGGCCAAATCACATTTTTCATATTCATGAAAGTTGTCAAAGGGATGCTAAAAGTCAAATAATTGCCAAGGTGGAAAATCACTAGTTTCCTAGCTTGGGGGTGAAAGCTTTGATATTTGGAATAAGGGGGATAATAAATGATGTTTAAAAATTAAAATAGGATAAATATTTAATAATGTATCTTATTAAATAAATACAAGAGAAAAATGGAAGTGGCAATGGAGCATGAAGACACATGGAGATTATGGGGCCCACACTAGCTATAATTCCTATGTTAAATGGTATCTTTCTCTTGCAAAGTCGAATATATGGGAAGCCTAATGTTTTTGGATGGATTATAAGGTTAATATATTTTAAGGTTAATAATGGACTCTGAAAATTTTGAAGAGACATCACATAAGTATGAAGAAGTTTTTATTGAAAATACTGAAGCTAATTTTGAGACACACGCTACCTTGGAAATGAAACAAAGAGCATCTACTGATGGATGCTTGGACTATGAAGGAGTACCTACTGATGGGTGCTCACAACTCTATGTTGGTGACATAGATCTCAGATTTCAAAATGTTGCTGCAAGCCAAAATTAAATTAAACATGAAAATGAAGACCTTGTAGCAGTTGAAGAAGAAACAAGATCAACTTCCCCATCACCACTTGAGCTTCATGAAGTTGGTCCAAGCAAGAAGGAAGAAGATGAGGATGTTCATTTGCAACCACCTCATTTTCTTGAAGGGTCCTTAAAGATGAATGAAAATAAGATCCAAGAGGCCCTTAGCATACTCCATGACACTCAAGCATTGGTATCAAATTCTTGTTGGAGAGCTACTTCCTTGGAGGATCCATCCTTCCTTGAAGACATGGAGAAGATCCAAAGAGCAATGTGAAACATCAAAGGTAATTTCATGTCTTTGATTTTTCATAGAAAAAATGTCATTTATCTTATTGAATGGTTACATGAATCCTACTTGAATAATAATGAAGTTATTGATAAGCTCACAATTCAAAATGAGAAACTTCTTGAAAAGTTGCAAGACACTTGTTTTTCCTCCGATGTTTTAGATTTTCATGAGGCAGATTGCTTGGAGGATTCTCATGACATGATGGATCATGAGAAACATGAAAAATTTATTGATGTGCTTGAGGATTATAGTGATGATATCCAATCACTAGTAATGGTGGAAGAGGAACATGAGTTTCCTCTTGAAAGTGGTTACACAATTTTTGAAGAAGTGCATAATTCCACCACCTTGGAACCAACCCATGAGGAAATTTTTGCATTTTCTAGGGAGGTGAATAATCCTACCCCTATGGATACTTCACATTATGACAATTTTTCACTTACTGATCATTTGGGTGAGTTGGCTCTTTCTCCTACATCCTACACTTCTAAATTTTGCAACGGCCATCCTAATAAAGCATGGGTGAAAGGTTTCTTTTTGATGGTGCCACATGAAGAGCATGGAAATTCTATTTCTCCTTTTGATGATGGAATTATTAGAGAACAATATTATTTACATTTGCAGAAGCATCCTTGTTTACATTATGATTATACACATCTACATGGGTGCACCTATGATGTTCATTTGAGTCACTTGAAGACTCATGGTTTTTCTTGCTCATCACTTGGTTCATTTGATGTTGGAGGAACTTCATCCAACACTTGGGTGAAGAGGGATATGATTGAGGAACATTATTATTGGTAGCAACATCCTCTATTATTTCATGATGATATACATATTCATGGGTGTATTGATGAGACTTCTTTGAGACACTTGAATTCTTTGTGTTTTATTTGCTCCTTATTTGGTTCATATTTTGGTGGAGGTTCTTCATTCCCTTCTTGGATGAAAGAAAAAATGGATGATTATTATTTTGATGCATATTAAATTCTTTGGGAGCAGTATTATAGGGCATGGGATCCTCGCCTATGCCATTGGAGCAGATTTGATTGGTCACTTGAAGCATGTATGCACTTGGCAAATGGTAGTCTACTCACTAGGAGGTATAAGAACTTTCATGATTTCTTGGTGAGGCACCTCCTTGATGTACATTCTTATTATGTTGTTATATAATTTGATGATATATATTATGCACTCATGATGTTTGGAAGCATGCATACAAGAAAATGGGATCCAGGAATTCTGTTTCCAAATGGTATGGATTGGAGAGCACTCTTAATTGTTGGAGTGCAATGCAAACAATGGGACCCTGGGATAGTTTTTAGTCCCATTGATTTCAAATTATTTGGGAAACAAGAAGTATGGGAGATGGATTCCCCATTCAATAAGGTGATTTTAATCAGATTAGTGCAGCAGCAAGCATGGTGGTTCCTCTCTGAAATCTTCATGAAATCTCAAAGACTCAAGGTGGGCAGCTTAGTGGCAACTTCAAAGAATCATAAAGAAAGTAGGTTCTTCAACAACCATGTTTGAAATTGATTGAGGACAAACAATATTGGGAAGGGATGATTTTTAATGTTCCAAATTTTACATTGGGTCACAATGGCAAAATCACATTTTCCATATTCATGAAAGTTGTCAAAGGGATGCTAAAAGTCAAATAATTGCCAAGGTGGAAAATCACTAGTTTCCTAGCTTGGGGGTGGAAGCTTTGAGATTTGGAATAAGGGGGATAATAAATGATGTTTAAACATTAGAATAGGATAAATATTTAATAATGTAGCTTATTAAATAGATACAAGATAAAAATTGAAGTGGAAATGGAGCATGAAGACACATGGAGATAATGGGGCCCACACTAGCTAGAATTCCTATGTTAAATGGTATCTTTTTCTTGCAAATTCGAATATATGGGAAGCCTAATGTTTTTGGACGGATTATAAGGTTAATATATTTTTCCATATACTTAATAGGTCGAATTTGGGATGAATTGTAACTTACATGGGAGAGGAAGAGCCAAATGGGAGTTTCATGGACACTTGGCTAGATTCCCCTTACATTTATGACACCAATGATGGAGATTCTATGATAGTTATGACACAAGTCAGATATTAAGAATGAAATACTGACATACTGACATGTCAGGACTGAATAGATCATCTTAGAGGTCTAATTTGGGAGTTGGAGAAGGCCAAGAGGCTCCTACTCAAATTTGGGAGAAGAGGGAAGGTGAAGAGAGATGCCACATGGCATAGCATGAGCAGCCACACCAATTTAACTTGGATTTGGTTTATGGATGGATTTAGAACATTAAAATACTAATATTGTTTATAAAATACAAGGATTGGCCATGAGAATAATCTTTTGCTCATTTGGGAAATTGTCATTTGTGAATTGTGAGAGCTAGTGGATGACTACTTTTCTTGCTTAAGCCAATTTCGAGGGTGAAAGATTCCCATCCTAGTTGGTGTTTGGAAAGGCCACTCAGGTATTTCATGGACCTTTAATGGAGTCTTATTTGCAGGTGTAAGCTACATGAAACCATGTGGATTCTTCTATTGCAACACTCTCTCTCAACTATTTCCAGTTTTCACACCATATTCATGCCAATGGAGGAATTGCTCTTTGGGTGAGCTATTGATGTCTTTTGGGAAGATTATAATGCCCATTATCTTATGTTATTATTTATATTCTCTTTATTTCATGTTAATAATACTCTCAGGTCGAAATACCCAAAAGAATTCATGTAAAAATGTTGAACAATGAAGAAATAGTGTCATTTCCCCACTATCTTGTTGTGAACCGTTGTAATGCTGATGATTTCGAATTGGGAGAGCCTTTAATCGTCAATTTATGATTGTAAGAAGTTAAATATTATCTTTTATTCATTCTCATAAAGTTTCAAGTCGAAATTCTCAAGAGTTGTATGTCAAAATGACTTTTGATGAGCAAACAATGACCATTTCCACTCTATTTAGATATATGCCACGGTAATGCTTATTATTTCAAATATAGGAATTTATATCTAATAAATGTATGATGTATGGACTGAAATTAATGTGTATTTCAAGTCTAATGTTCAGTACTTAAGAATTGGAATCCATTTTACTCATTTTTATTGCATTGGGAGAAGATTTGGAGCATTTTCCCCAAGGGTCGAAATTGTGACTTGGGAGTTGTTTTGGAAAGAGTCATAACAGACTGTATAAATTGAACCATGATGCATATGAGACTTTTAAAAGGCCCCTTACACATACCCATACTCTTTTCATAAATTCAAGTGACTTTGGGATCGTTTTTGAAGCTATTTCCGACAATTACCCAGGGGGAATTGGAGCCCCAATTTGCTAGTAAAGACTCCTACTTTGAACAGAACATTAAACAAGTTTACAGAAGTAATTGGGAGGTAAAAAAACATACATGAACATCATATTTAAGTTATATTATCAATAATTTACCTTCAAATAAAATTTGGAAGCATTTGCGTCAATTTGGAGGTTTAGACATCAAAACTAGTCAAGAGCCAAAATTGTGAAAAAATTGGAAAATTGGGCATTTTAATAAAATTCCAAAAAAGGGACATTACATTCTAATACTAGGACCTTTTTTTTTAAATTGTCTGTCACTTGGATCCCTAGCAACATTCCCAGCTGCTTCAATGAGCTTTTGGGCCCATTTAGACTAAGGCCACTGATTTGGAATAGGAGCTGGATCTGGATATAGATCCTCTTGAGGCTCAATCTCAATCTCAAGATCATGTTGATATTGTTCCTCATCTTATGAATCTGAAAATTTAGACAATACATCATTAACAAAGGTGCAGGTATAATGTTTTTACCTCCCCTTTCGAATGGCAGTTGAGGTTGTACTGGATCTGAGTATGGCAGAAAGTGTGAGAATCCATATGCCTTTGAGGCACGGTTTGCAACACCCTTTGCTATAATATTCCCCGTTGAGATATATGTGATCTCCACTGAGTCAGGACCAAAATACTACTCGCTTTGGTGAGCTAGTATGAGTCATCTGATATACAGATAACAAATTTGCAGCTAAGGAAGGAGTATAGAGTACATTTCTGAACACTCCATGTTTTAACTAGATAGAACCCTTTCCTTCAACTCAAATTTGGGTATCATCACCCATGTGAATACTCAGACCATATGTAGTTTGTAATGAAGAGAATGATTCTCTGGATGTAACCAGATGATTGGAGGCTCCTGAATCAATGAGGAAGGCATGCAATTTTGAACAACTAGCCTTCAGTGCATGGCATATCTCATCATGATCTTCAGAATTTTCTCCAAAGTCAGTCTTCCTTGCACCTTCAGGGATGGAAATATTGTGTTGTTCAAGGATTTTTTCGATTTGATCAATGGTCTTCTTCATACAAGAACTTTCTGGATGAAATTCTTTCATAAGTAGAACATAGAGCTTTCTCAAATTTCTTCTTCTTCTTGGAACCTGAGGCTCCATTGGAAGATTGTTGATTCTCCTTTGGTTTCGAATCAGTATCTTTGGTCTCCTTCCCCTTTGGCTTCCCTCTTGCTTGCGCATTTCTAGAGTCCCCAGCTAAGAGTACTATATTATTAGAGGTTTGAAGCACTCCCATTTGAATCAATTTATCTTGTTCTGGTATCAAAGACTCTGCAAAAGCATCCAGAGAAGGAATATTCCAACTTGGAATGGAAACTCTTCCAGAATGGAAAGTAGAGACAAAGACTGAGAATTATGAGCCAAGATTTCTCAGAATTGACAGCACAAGTTGCTCATCCTTCCTTTCTATTCCACATTATTTGCATTGTAGTACTAGAGCTTTGTATTTTGAAAATAATTCTTGAATAGTATCGAAACTCTTGGGTTGTAGTGCAATTAGTTCATTCTCTAGAATATGGCCTATAAGCTCATCTTGTTTGCCAAACAAATATTCAAGCTTGTCCCATACTTCTTTAGGAGTTCTGAGTCCCTCAAGGTGAAAAAAAATATCCTTGGAGATATGGATGCACATGAAGCCAAAGGCTTCATCTAGCTGATTCAGACACTTGGATTTCTCAACATACTGTTGGGGCTCAACTTCTCTTCCCATTGTAATTCTATACAGTCCCTTGTTGCGCAAGGCCATCTACATATCTGCCCTCCAATCAATGTCATTGAAGGGTGTAAGGATACTGGGTGTATGAACAAAAGAATTCTCCATTTCGTTGTATGCTGGTCAGACAAATATTTCAAGAAGCTACGTAGGTACTTGCAAAATATCACTGCAAAACAAACCAATTCATAATCATATGTCGGTTCAAGCCTTTCCACCTCGACACATGCACTTTTTTAGAGTCTGTCACATCTGGATAGACTTCGCTAGATAGAATCCAAAGGGAGCAATGCTATGATTCCAAGAATTATGTGGAAACGCAGCTGCTTTTGGTACACAATGGAGGTTCCCAAGGTTTGAGTTTAACCTGAAGAAGGCTCTGATACCATGTTAAATTTGAGAACCATAGATATACAGGCCAATATGAGAGCTACTGGAAAAGAATTATGCAATGGAATAATTAATATCAATATACACTAAGCAAAGAATTCATGACATAAATTTTAGATAAATTAGACAAGAATTGCTCAGATAATCACAACATTAATCTTCAATCATTAATTAATAATAGAATGATTATACAATAAATATAATTCAAATGCTAAATATAATATTTGAATCTATCAGTTCTAACTGACTGATTAGCTAACTCAACATGTCTAAATCATTGTTAGAGCTCACGAGTTTAACTCCTGATGTCTAAATCAGTCTACAATCAGTTAACTGATGAGGTAGGTGGAAAAAAGGTGCCACTCTCCATGCATGCATGCAAAACCGGCAGTAGGCTAAATGAAGGTGATCTAATTGATTGTAATTGGAGGATAACTCAACATGATTGCTCACCTACCATAGCCAACTGAAGGAGGTTGCTGGTGGCACTCATAGTGGGATCCTATAATGTAGAGATTGGTCCTAGAGGCACATAAACTCATGCATTCACATGCAGTAAGTGGAAAATAACCTCTAGGCGTGTCCCCCATACTCTAGTACAATGATAATAACTTACTAAGTTAGGAAAAATGACCAAATATACTATATTGGACAAAGGAGTATTAATTAATCCTAACAACCTATTGGAAAGGAATTATGCATTGGAATAATTAAGATCAATGTAAACTAAGCAAAGAATTCATGACACAAATTTCAGATTAATCGGACAAGAATTGCTAAGATAATCACAACATTAATATCCATTCATTAATCAGTAATGCAACGATAATACAATAAATACAATTCGAATAATGTGGATATGATTCGAATCTACCAACTCTAACTGATTGTTTGGCTAACTTGGTGTGGAAAAATCACAACTGGAGCTCACTAGTCTAACTCAGGATGCCTAAATCATACTACAAGCAGTTAATTGATAACGTAGGTGGAAAAAATGCACCACTGTCCCTGCATGCATACAAAACTGACACTAGGCTAACTGATAGTGATCTAACTGAAAGTAATTGGAGGATGAACTCAGCATAACTGCTTACCTACCACATCCAATTGAAGGTGTCTGTTGGTGGCACTCAGAGTGGGCTCCAATAATGTAGGGATTGGTCCCAGAGGCACATAAAATCATGCATGAAGGTGTAGTAACTAACTGATAACCCCTAGGTGTGTCCCCCATACTATACTACAATGATAATAACTTCCTAAGTTAGGAAAAATAACGAAATATACTATATTGGATAAAGGAGGATTATTTAATCCGAACACCCCCCTTAATCCTAACTTTGGACAACTTGGGCCCTGGAAACTAGGACAAAAGTTACCCATACAATCTAAAAAAAGTAAAATATTGCTAAATTAAAAAAGGAAAATGGGGAAAACCTCATGGGACCCCCCCCCCCCCAAAAAAAAAGCAGGAATCAGGAAACAAGCTATACTTAACAGAAAAATTTCCTCTTTGAGCAAAAATTTGTGAAAAATTGTTGCAAACTGCAACTTTGTGGAGCAGTAATGCAGAATCTTGGTTCTTCTATGCATCAACTTCTTGAGACTATGCATGCGAAATTTTCCATATTCTTCTAATTTGATGATATACAGGAGAAGGAGTGTTGCCTTTGTCTCTTCTTTATGGAGGAATAATGACTTGATCCAATTTGTTCTTCAGTGGGTCGAACTGTGGATCAGTCCTCACCATCAAGTAACATCTCTTAGGAAGCTTGTTGCACCTCACTAAAGGAAGTGAAACTAAATGAGAGAGCGCAACATGTCCATTCTGATACTGGGACCTCGTTCTTCTTATGTCATCTGGATCCCCAGAAACATTCCCAGCTGTAATGAGATTTTGGGCCCATTTAGGCTTCTGATTTGAAATAGGAGTTGGATCTGGATCCTCTTGAGGCTCAATCTCAATCTCAATATCATATTGATCTTGTTCCTCATCTTCTAAATCTGAAACTTTAGACAATACATCATTAACCAAAGGTGTAGATAGAATGTTTTTACCTCCCCTTTCGAATGGCAGTTGAGGTTGTGTTGGATCTGAGTATGCCATAAAGTGTGTGAATTCATATGCCTTAGAGGAAATGTTTGCAACACCCTTCGCTATAATATTCCTAGTTGAGATATATGTGATCTGCACTGAGTCAGGGCCAAATACTACTTGCTTTGGTGAGCCAGTATGTGTCATTTGGTATACAGATAACAATTTTGCAGCTAAAGAAAGCACATAGAGTACATTTCTGAACACTCCATGTTTTAACTTGATAAAACCCTTTCCTTTAGCTCTAATTTGGGTATCATCACCCATGTGAATACTCAAATCATATGTAGTTTGTAATGAAGATAATGATTCTCTGGATGCAACCATATGATTGGAGGCTCCTGAATCAATGAGGAAGGCATGTGATTTTGAACTACTAGCCTTTAGTGTATGGCATCTCTCATCATTATCTTAAGTCTCTTCTCTAGAGTCAGCCTTCCTTGGGCCTTCATGGAGGGAAATATTGTGCTGCTCAAGGAGTTTTTCCATTTAATCAATGGTCTTCTTCATACAATGACTTTCTGGATGAAAGCCTCTCATCCAATAGTAGCATTGAGTCTTCTCAAATTTATTCTTCTTCTTGGAATCTGAGGCTCCATCAGAAGATTTTTTATTCTCCTTTGGCTTCGAAACAATATTTTTGGTATCCTTCCCTTTTTGCTTCCCTCTTGCTTGCGCATTACTAGAGTCTCCAACTAAGAGTGCCTAATTCTTGGAGGTTTGAATCACTCCCATTTTAATCAATTTGTCTTTCTCTTGGATCCAAGACTCTACAAAAACATCTAGAGAAGCCATTTTCCAATTTGGAATGGAAAGTACAGACAAAGACTGACAATTCTGATCCAAGCTTGCTCAAAATTGACAACACAAGTTGCTCATCCTTCCTCTCCATCCCACATTGTTTGCGTTGTAGTACAAGAGCTTTGTATTTCGAAAATAATTACTGAATAGTCTCGAAACTGTTGGGCTTTAGTGCAATGAGTTCATTCTACAGAATATGAGTTCATCTTGTTTGCCAAAAAGATATTCAAGCCTATCTCATACTTCCTTTGGATTTCTGAGTCCCTCAAGGTGAAAGAGAAGATCCCTAGAGATGTGGATGCACATGAAGCCGAAGGCTTCATCTAGCCGGTTCAAAAACTTGGATTTCGCACATACTATTGGGGTTCAACTTCTCTTCCCTTTATCATCCTATACAGTCCCTTGTTGTGCAAGGCCATTGCATATTTTCCCTCCAATCAATGTGATTGAAGGGTGTAAGAGCAGAATAATTCTCCATTTCATTGTATGTTGATCAGTCAAATCTTCAAAATCTATGTAGGTACCTGCAAAAACTCACTACAAAACAATCCAATTCACAATCATATGTTAGTTGAAACCTTTCCACCTCAACATGTGCACCTTTTCAGAGTCTGTAACACTTGGATAGACTTCTCTAGATAGAATCCAGAGGGGGAAATGCAATGATTCCAAGAATTATGTGGAAACTCAGCTGCTTCTGGTGCAAGCATGGAGGTTTCTGACGTTTGATTTTTAGCCTAAACAAGGCTCTAATACCATTTTAAATTTCAGAACCATATATATACATGCTAATATGAGAGCTATTGGAAAGGAATTAAGAAGTGGAATAATTAAGATCAATGTACACTGAACAAAGAAGTCATGACACAAATTTCAGTTTAATCGGACAAGAATTGCTCAAATAATCACAACATTAATCTTTATTCATTAATCAGTAATACAATGATCGTACAATAATTATAATTTGAATATTGTGGATAGGATTCGAATATACCAACTCTAACTGACTGTTTAGCTAACTTAGTGTGGAAAAATCACAACTAGAGCTCACTAGTATGACTCCAGATGTCTAAATCAGTCTACAATCAGTTAACTGATGAGGTAGGTGGACAAAAGGTGCCACTCTTCCTTCATGCATGCAAAACTAGTGCTAGGCTAGCTAATAGTGATCTAACTGAAAGTAATTGGAGGATAACTTAGCATAACTGCTTACCTACAACAACCAACTGAAGGTGACTGCTGGTGGCACTCAGAGTGGGCTCCTATAATATAGGGATTGGTGCTAGAGGCACATAAACTCATGCATGAAGATGCAGTAAGTGGCAGATAACCCCTAGGTGTGTCCCCCATACTCTAGTACGGTGATAATAACTTCCTAAGTTAGGAAAAATTACCAAATAAACTATATTGGACAAAGGAGGATTAATTAATCCTAACATATATTTCATTATAATGTTGTCAAACTCTCTATTGTGGCCAATTTCAGTTAGAAAATTTAATTCTTATACAATGAAAGTCACATTATAGCTTGCAAACAATCAATGTGTCTACCTACAACTTACAACATAGTAAGTGGTAGGTAGACACATGTACTTAGATACATTTAGTTTAGTAAGTCTATAGGGGGATCGATTTAGTTTAGTATGTATGTCTCATTTTCATTCACAGTCGACCCACAAGCTTTATTCTTATGTCTCATTTTCATTCACAGTCGACCCACAAGCTTTATTCTTTCACCAGGGATATTTTCATGCATGAATACAAATAAACTGCAGGCAATGCTTAGAAGTATAATTCCCATTATTGGCATGGATCAAGGGGGAGCCAAAATTTATTAACTTGAATGAATAAGTATTTGCATTCTAGTTATTAGTATCTTCATTTTTTTTTCATGGTTGTTATTATTTTTCTATGCCATGAAGGTTGTTGTTGTTTTTGTGCACAACTTGTCAAAACAAAGCCCTATACCAAGTTTTATCAATAAAATAATACATTGAATTTTAATGGATTTCCCAACAATGCCATATTCACTACTTAAACAAAAGAAGTTGTGATCATCTTTGATATAAGAATAATGGGGATTAGCCTAAAGGTGTTGGATCCATTAATGAGGAGTGGAGAGTTTTCCACCAATGGTTAAATATTCAATTCCCATGAGGGTTTTTCCTCCTTGATTTATGGGGTCACCTTGAGGTTGTGGTCAAATTTGTGGTTGCACCGAAAGAGATTATACTAAATGATCTCATGACCCATGCATACACGAGTGGATCAAATGCCACACCCATGTCCTTCACTTTTATATCCTGAGTTGTTAGATAAACTATTTGTGATTGGAAGGATGGTAATCTCCACATGTCATCATTTATGGCTAAGAACCCTCTTGATTGTATTATTTTTTTTATATTTAACTCGATTGACCTAATCACTCTCTTAGGGTTCGTGCCCTTATTTTGTGGGCCCACAACCCCCTCTTGAATGGATGCTTTCCTTATTAAAGGGGAACCTCACTTGAGTTCGTACAAATACATAACTCAAGCTCTAGTTTGTATCATCTCGTCATATTGATTCATAATGATTGATTCTGTAGCACATGGGCACCAATATCTTGTGTTTATCTTGCTCATGGGTTCATGTTCGCTTCTCTTTATGATGTGCTTATGCTTCATTTTGATTTAGGGTTTGTTAGTGCTTAATCCTCCTCTATGTTGTGATCTCAACATGGTATGAAAATAAGTTGTGAACCTCCTCTTGGCATTGTGATTAAATGTATTTTATTCTTGGCATTTTTCTTGTCATGATTGGAATTACCTCTATTGTGTATATTAATGGTAGGTTTGAATTTTCCCTTCCTCGATGCACCATGTGAGGGTTCATTGTGGTTTCAAATAGTGTTTTTTTCATCCACAATGTTAGTTCAATCACTCATTTGAAGCCAATCCAGAGTTGTGGCCAATAAAATATTGCTATAGGATTTGTTTTAGGTCACCTATTTTTAGGGTTGTTCTAGGTTTGAAAATTAGAGTTTTCAACATTTCTGGGACATCACGCATTTTCTCACTATCACCCTTCCTTTTGGCACATTGTTGGTCCTTCATTTGCAGAATTTTGGCGTTTTCTAGATAAACACGCTCCTTTTTTGCTCTCTCTCAACAAAAAAATTGATTTTTTTAAGGGAAGGATTGGTTATATTCATCCAAAGGATTGCTTGGCGATGACATTTTTTGGATCATTGTTATAATAGGGTTTCAAACCCTTCTTCACCCCTTTAAAAGTTTATCTCGGGGTATTCACGAGGAATTATTTTTCTAGATCAAATGGACTACTTCTTTGTTACGCATATGACAATGTACTTCACAAATCAGGTTGTATCGAATTTAAAGGTGATACTTTTGGTATTGAATTCATCTTATTTGGAGACATTCTTCATATTCTAGGCAGTGGCAATTTTATATTGGATATTGTAGTTGGTGATATGAGTCATACTCCTTAACTTTTGATGGTGTTTGATAATGAATCTACCAACACTATGGTCGGTTGCTTGAGGAGGGAGATCCCTCATAGCTATTTTGATGATTTTTTCACTCATAGTTCCACAAGATATATCCCACTTTACTTTACTAATGATTTTATGGACATGCATCTATTTAGTTTAGTGGATTAATTTGATTGTGTGGATCTATATCCTTTCCAGTATGATATTTATCCTTATGGGACATCACATATGCAGTGCACTTCAATGGATTCTTCTATCATTTCTCTACCAGAGAGCCCAATTGCTTATTTGTGAAATTGTATTGATATTGGTACTATGGTGTTTTGAAGAGGTTGTATCTTCATATGGATTCAAAATTATGAGAAGAAGGTGTTATCTAATTCTTTCTCTCTTTGAAATCATGTCCACCTTTAGGGAGGAATTTGTGCATAAGGGGAACCCTATATTGAGATGAGTATTCATTAATCCTCTCTTTTATTTATTTTAGCTATGATCAACCATGTTTTTGAGTTGGTTATCCACATACACTTTTATTTATTTTAGCTATGATCAACCATGTTTTTGAGTTGGTTATCCACATACTAACTCTTACTTTTTTTAGCCACCTGTACTCTATGTTTTGGCCATGACCACTCTTTGTGAGGATTTGGGTAGTTATAAACCCATTCTCATATTATATTCAAGTTTCCTTCGAATCTTTGCTCTCTTAGGTGCACCTGTGTTTGGTATCCATAAACCCAAATAACTATTCTATTTGAGCATGCTTGGTCTTAGTCGAGCTCTTTCAACTATATGTAGTTTTATATTCTCACTCTCACTTTAGCTATGATTCATCTTATTTGATGGTCTTATCTCCTCTCTATCACAAAATATTTCTTCCAACGACTCTTCATATGGATACTTTAATTCCACTCTCCTAGTAGATGCACAAGATGGTAGTGATATATATTCCTACCCTCCTTCAATGGACGAGTAGGTAAATAAAAATTGTTTATAGAAAACGAGCCAATTAATGGCTGCATTCACCATTCTTATACATGATATGTTATTAGACCTTCAAGTGGATAGTTCAATAGTACCACTCTCCCAATAGATGAGCAATATAGTAGAGATATATATTCTTCCTCCCTCTATTGGATGAGTATATTATTGATAGTTTTTCAAGAAGTCGAGAAGATCAATGGCTACATTATCCATTTCTATAGATGATGTTTCTTCCAATACTCCTTCATAAGATGCATAGGGTAGTAGCACCACTCTCCAAGTAGGTGGGTGGTATGGAGAGGATATGTCTTCTTGTTATCCTCCATTATATGAGAAAGTTAGTGACAAATTTCTCTAGTGGATGGGTGGTTTGGTGGCAACATTATTTGATCTTATTTGAATTCACTTTTGTATTGAGTTGGGTCAACACAACCTTTCTCATTCTTCTTCCATTTATGGTTTTCTTCACATTGATTTAGGTATGCCCACACACTATTCTCTCTTGTAATTATTGTTGGACATGGGTTGTACTCCATGTAGGTTCCTAGAGCAAAGGGGGTCTTGGGGGTGGGAGCAATCACTCCCCTAAATGGCGGGGGAGGGTTAGAGCCGTTGAAAGAAATTTTGGGTTTGCTTTTGGTTTGTTTTGATATTTTTTAGCCAATGTTTTTTCAACCCATTGTAAACCAATTTCGGTTAAGGAATTAGGGTTGTAATCTAATATGAGTTAATGGATTATGGTTTTGGATGCTATAATATTGTATTGTAAACATAAATTATAATACAATGAAATAGAGAGTGGAGAAACTATCAAGTCATCTGGTTTTCCTAATTAAGGGTTTCTAGGGTAAATCTATGTGTATTATGTGCAAGCCATTGTTAAATATCTTGTTTTAAAATATGTTTGGTATTGATTTGATTACATAGGTTTATTAAAATCCTCAATTATGTTTATTTTCAACGCTTCCTTAGTATATGTCCACAATCAAGACCATGCATCTTGATATGATGAAAAATTTAGTGGTCACTTTTCCTCATGAATTGAATAGTTCTATGATAATGGTTAGGTCTTAGGTCTTAATATACATAGTCATGCTTGTATATGAGTTAGGTCATATCATACCCAATATCCTTTGTATTTTTAGCTAAGGTTGTATCCCTATTGAGTTGGGTATGCCCACTCCTTCTTTGGTACTTTATCATCCTTCTTCATGTATCCATGCTAAGATTAAGTGCGGGAGTGTGGATGTTGGAATATTGGTAATCTTGATGTGTGCTAATTTATGAATAAGCACCCTCTGTGTTATATTATATATATATTTGACCAGGTTGGCCTAGTCATCCTCTTATGGTGCGTGCTAACAAAAATAAAAATTGATCTTCTAACTTAAGGTTGATGACATCTTTGTAGTAAAATCATAGTTTTTTGTTCATTATAATTTAATATCCATTTATGAATTAATTGTTGTTTATCCATTCATTCAATCAAGAATGCATTTCATATTGCAGAAGTCCAAACATTCTATGATTTGTCCTTTTTTAGCTGCTCAAAATAATAGGAAGGGAAATTGACTTTTTGGTATGAAATATGCAAGGATAATTTTGGATCAATAGAATTGTAGATATTAAATGTTAACATTACGCAATATTATTGCAATCTGTCTGTTTGAAGGTGAGAAATCTATTTCTATAGTAAAAACAACAAATTCATCAATCCATGGAAAGTGCTAAATCGATTTCTATAGTAATAACAACAATTTCATTAATCCATTATTGCAATTTTTGGCAAAGATTTCTTAGCCAAATTCCAATGACATCAAACTCGAAAAGGTTGAAAACGTAGAATGTTTAGCCTTTTTTCTTAGTACCTATTAGTTACTTTGTCGATTCTAAACAATTATATGTTTATTAAAGGAGTACATTACTTGACAAATTTAGTTGAAATTGTTCCCCAATTTCGGTAGAAATTTTGTTGGAAGCTATAGTTTTATGATCAATGTGAACTTTGCTCTTAAGAGTTTTAGACCATTATAAAATATCCAAATCATTATAATTTCAAAAAATAAATGGATCAAGATTAAACTTTGACTTACTGAAAAAAGAAGAAGAAGAAGAGGAAACTCGAAAAAAATAGTTCACTTATTAAATCACTCTATATTTGATATATTATTATCTTTATTTATTCCCATCAATTAGATTAGTTTTAAAGTGAATACTTATTCAATGCAAAAACATTCATTATGCAATGTGAGTATAATAGTAATAATGCAAATAGTATAACAACTAGATTTGCTTGCAGCATAGTCCCTTCCTTTAAAAAAAGATACACTACAAGGAAAAGGCCCTGTACTGGAGGTTTTTGCGGATGCTCTAAAAAGAGCCAAAATATCTATTTATAGAGGAGGCCACTAGCAGAAGTTTTAGCAGATGTTTTTAACCGGTGCGTTTGAATATCTATAACATTCTAGTGTGTATAGACCTAGGACGCACTGGTGCTAACATAAATCATGTGGCATCGCGGTCACAGACATTAATAGGAAAAAAACTATTTTTTTCAATTGGTGCATTTAAAAACCTAAAACACACCAAAGCAATATGAATTCAGAAGCATCGCTTTAGGATTAAAAAATTCAAAATTAAAAACACAGATTATATTGATTTTTAATTTTAATTTTTATCGTCGGTGTAGTTGTGCTGCAAAACAACACCAATGCAGTTGACTATCTAGTGCACTACAGTAGGGTTAAATTAAAAACTTACCAAAATAAAAACCCTATCACATTAATTTTTTATTTGTAATTCTCATTCTTGGTGTGGTTGTTGAAGATAAAAGCACTAGTGCTTTGTATATATTGGGAGCATTGCCCTAGGGTTAAAAAAAAAGAAATTAAAAACCACAAATTATATAAATTTTATTATTAATTTTTATCCACGGTGCAGTTTTTCAACAAAACAACACCGGTGTGTGTAGGATCGAGCACACCGCGTTAGCATTTAGTTAAAATATTTACCGAAATGAAAGACCTATGCCATTCATTTTTAATTTCCATTGCCAATGTGGTTGTCATAGATAAACACATCAGTGTTGTATCGCTTTGGGAGAACTGCTCTAGGGTTAAAATAATTGGAAATTAAAAATACAAATTATATTATTATTATTATTATTATTATTATTTGTAGTGTGTTTTGTCTAACATACAACACCGGTGTATTTGGTTGTCGAGCACAATGAGAGAGGATTTTGTAAAAAATATTATTGAATTGAAAAAACCATTTTTACCATCTCTACAGTGCTTTTTACCCCCCTAAGCACTGGTGTCATACCTTCCCTACTTAGACACCCTACCATCCATGCTCCACATGGTTGCATTGTTCTCTTCCATTGCTTGCTGAGTGGTTTTTGAATTTTGAATTTTGCAAAACCATGGGAAAAGTTTAAAATTTGGTGTACATCGCTATCATGCCTCCTCAATGAGCAAGGAACCAGGTAAAGTCTCTATGACCCCCTAATTTAAATTTCTAGCAGATTAAAATATGAAATTAATCTTTGTTTTCCCTTAGATTTAAAAAAATTGAAAAAACTTGCGTGGTGCGCTCAATCCATTTCGGCTCGCATTGCATATTGCCACACCTTGTAAATTTACAAGGATCATTGTAGATTATGTGTTTTTATTTGTACTGCAATGCACACATGATGCACTTCATTTTGCATAACGCACCGCTAAACCAAATTAACAAAACAAATTCTTAATCAGTGTGCATTCTAAACACTAACACCGTGTAAAAACGATGTGTTAAGGTACCAGGCGCATCGCTATTCCTAAAGAATTACAAAACTCATAAATGGTTCCACCTAATATGATCACTCTATTCATACCTAAGCATTGATTTTGGCGCAATGACGTGTCTTAAATGCACCAGTGCTTCCTATTGATGGATGCACTGATAAATTAAACAGTTTAAAAATCAACACGTTAACCAATGTGCATTGTATAGAAGAATGCACCAGATAGATGGTGCACTGATATGTAATGTTAAGATTTACTCAAAAGTTGTTATGCCAAAACAAAAGGATCACTGAAAGAATAAAAAGAACAACATAACAAAAGAGAACACAAATATTTATCCTGGGAAACCATCGCGGGGAAGAAAACCCAACAAAACTTCCTCAATATATACTTCAACCAAGTACAGTGTAAGACCCAAGAAATAAGACTAGACAACTTCCTCCTCCTCATATGGACTATTTCTCCTCTTTATAGAAAAATTGCTTGAGTGCTCACCATGTCCAAATGAGGGAGGTGCCTCTCCTATTTATACTAATCAGCTGAGAGGCCTAATAACCCAACAAGGACGACTTCTCCTTTTTTCCAGAGCCAACTTGCCTTGGGAGACTCAAAAATATATTTTAATAATACCTTTGTGTGTACTAGTGACCCAAATTGTAATGGAAGTTTTGAATCAAGACTTTACATGACCAAATAAAACAATGACATCCCTAATCAAAGGAACAACATATCCATAATGGGTAATAATACAAAATAGAATATCTTTGGCAGCTACATTTATTTAACACCCCCTCTTAACAAGGAGGGTATTCTACAACAACAATACATTTGTACAAGTGACTAGCGAGTCTATATGTCATAGGAAATTTTGAGCAATTATATCATCATCATCGTCATCCATGGGACATCATCATCATGGATATCATTGTCTTGAGTATCATCATATTTGGCATCATCATATCAAGCATCATCATCTCTAGCATCATCTCAAGCATCATCATCTTTGGTATCATCTCGAACATCATCATCTATGGCATCATCTCGAGCATCATCATATTTGGCATAATCTCGAGCATCATTGTCTTTGGAATCATCTCGAGTATCATCATCTATGGCATCATCTCAAGCATCATCTCGAGCATCACCTACAATATCATCAATATACAAATACTAAGATGAATCACCCACAACATAAAAAACGTTGGCACATATGCAACTAAATGCAGGATCTCATCCACAAATTAATGCAATACAACTCTCATCAAGAGAGTAATATTGTACGCATGACCATCCTCAACCTATAATTTCTAGGACCACACTCAACAAGAGAGTGTTCTTGTCTATAGGACCATCCTCAACTAGGATATTGTCGTTCGCAAATGATTCTAGGATCTCATTTGCACATGAATGCAGGACCACTCTCATCAAGAGAGTACTAGTGTCCACATGAACATCCTCATCCTATAAGTGCTAGGACCACTCTCAACAAGAGAGTGTTCTTGTCCACGTGACCATCCTCAACTAGGATATTGTAGTCTGGAAATGAATATAGGATCTCATCCACAAATGAATGTAGGACCACTCTCCACATGAGAGTACTATCATCCGTAGGACCATCCTCAACTAAGAAACTATCTTCCGCAAATGAATATAGTACCACTCTCCACATGAGAGTAGTATAATCTGCAGGACTATCCTCAACTAGGATATTGTCGTTTTCAAACGAATGCAGGATCTCACCCGCAAATGAATGCAAGACCACTCTCCACATGAGAGTACTATCGTCCGCAAGACCATCCTGAACTAGGATACTTTCCTCCACAAATGAATGCATTATATCATCTACAAATGAATGCAGCACCACTCTCAACATGAGAGTACAATCATCCACAGGACCATCCTCAGCCTATGAGTGCTAGGACCACTCTCAATAAGAGAGTGTTCTTGTCTGCATGACCATCCTCAACATGTGAATTATAGGATACACTTGTCTGCAAATGAATGTCGGACCTCATAAATATATGTAGGCATACTGATAAATTTGATTGTCCTTCTCTACACTGGCATACCACTGCCATCTCATCATCACTCCCTCTTTCCAGGGAGGTCCTTTCATACTACACCAAACTTGTCTCAAAAGTACTCAAAGGTTTAGTCATCTCAATAACAACTTGTTCCTCTGTAGGAACATACTAGAGCTTCATAACTCCTCTCTGCACCATATCCCATATGTAGTGATACTTTATCTCTATGTGCTTTGACTTATCATGAAACACCTGGTTCTCTGTCAGCTCGTTGCAAATCTGGTTGTCACAATAAATACTAATTGCATCCATATGGGCATCAAACAATCCCGACATTAACTTGCGAAGAAATACTGCTTCACAACAGGCTAAACATGCTGTAATGTAATCAACCTTAATTGTACTAAGGGAAACATTGGTCTACGTTATTCTAAGCCATAATATCCAACCAATCCCAAAATGAAGCAACATCCTGAAGTGCTCTTTATGTCTTCAACACTTCATGCCTAATATGAATCAGCATATCCATAGAATCTAAACTCATTGCCAACTGCATATCTGAGGCCAAATCCAATATGCCCTTTAGGTACCTAATCACATGTTTTGCAACAACTCGATGAACATGTTGAGGTCCCCCCATATACCAACTCAAGGTGTTCACAACAAAACATATATATGGCCTTGTATTTGTCAAATACATTAGTGAACCAATAATATGTTTGTATAAGATGTAATCTTAAGAGTCATCATTCAAGAGCTTCAAGTTTGTCACCATCGGAGTGTTCATTTCCTTGCAATTCAACACCCCAAATCTCTTTAGGATCTCAACTGTATATTTTCCTTGGTTTAGGAAAATCTCATCTGGGAACTGCCACACTTCAAGACCTAGGAAGTAATGCATTGTGCCAAGGCCTTTCATATCAATTTTCAAGCAAGCTTATTCTTACATTCACTGATGATCCTCTCCTCTCCTAACAAAAATAGATAATATACATACAATAGTAAGATCATGATCCCATCATCTTCAACCTTATAGTAAAGGTTGGAATCAAATTTAATTTTGGTAAATCCCAAGCTCATCAAGAATCCAGGAATTCTTCCATACCATGCTTTGGGTGCTTGCTTCAACCCACATAGAGCTTTCTTCAGTATGCATACATGTGTCTTTTTGTCGCGTGTCTCAAAACCTAGTGGTTGTTCAATATATACTTCTTCTTCTATTACAACATTTATGAAGGTTGCTTTTAAGTGCATTTGATGTAACTTCCATTTCATCTTGGCTGCCAAGGCAAGGATAGTTCTGAATGAAGTATATCTTGCTATTGGTTCAAAGGTTTCTTGATAATCAATTCCTTCCTTTTGTGGAAATCCTCGTGTGACAAATCTTGCTTTGAATTTTTCAATATTGCCATATGCTGAATGATTTGTCTTGAAAAATCCCTTTTGAAGAAACTACTGACTTGTCGTTTTGTCTTGGAACCACATCCCAAACATCATTATTTATTATAGATTGGTAATCTTTGATCATGGAATCCATCCATTCCTTCTTCTTTGAGGATTATTCATAGCATGTGGCTTTGTAATCAACATGTTGCACATTAATGCCACATTGAGGATTATAGGGTGTGGTAAGCTCCCTCTTGATCCAAGCTTCCTTACATAAGTCCTTGAATTCATTTTGTTAGGATTATAATCCTCCCTTGTCCAATTTGGTCAATTATGTCTAAATCAGGAATCCTTTTAGTCTATTTTTAGTCATTAGCACCATTGGCTCCACTTGGCCTAGTTAGGGCACATGTACCAATTACTAAAGTGCGGGGAGCACTAATTGAGGCCAACTACCACTAATTGCACTTGCATGCATCGGTTTAGGAGCCTCCTAGATCAATCCCTACAAATTAGTAGCCACTGGGAGTGCTGATACCAACCTCCATTAGTTGAGTTCAGTTGGTGACTAGTCAAGCTCAATTAGGTGTCAATTAAATTCAATTCTAATCTGTTACATTCAATTCTACTTAGTTAGTGCTAGGTTTGCATGGCTGCATGTAGGTGAGGCGCATTTACTCACCTACCTCAGTCAGTTAGACTAGTTAACATTGAATTAGACACTTGAGTTTGGATTTTGAACTTCGATGAGCTCTGATAATGATTTAGACAAGGTCAGTTAACCATTTAGTCAAGTAGAGTCAAACCAATTCGAATTTCCTCACATGGATTCGAATTGCTTGAGGCTATTTAGCCATTGTACTTCATTGTAATTAATTATCTATTTAATTTTGATTAATGAAAGCATTCACAGTTGCAAGCCATTTTTGCACTGTTTCATTCTTCAATTTCTGAGTAAAATTGTGTGATATATCTTGTGAGTTGTGTGTTGGCTCACAGATCTATGTGCTCAATTTTATACATTTGAAGTGAATTCTCCTCCATTGTCTGATCTCAAGGTATTGATCTTATTTTTAGATAGATTCTCCATAAGAGCCTTGAATTCATTGAACTTTTCAAATATTTTATCTTTTCTTTTCAAAAAATATATCCAAGTCTTACGAGAGTAGTCATCAATAAAAGAGACATAATAAACATACCCACTTAAGGAAGTAGTTGACATTAGTCCGCACACATATGAGTGGAAAATATCCAAGATCTCTCTTGCTTTCTTGTTATTGCATGGGAATGGGTTCTTGATGTTCTTTCATTGAGCACATCCTTTGCATAGTCCTTCATGATTTATTTGGATATATGGTAGACCTGTCACTACCTTGCTCACAATTGGAAACGCTTTGTAGTTCACATGAGAAAGTTTTCTATGCCAAAGTTCACATGGACTGATGGTATTGGATAGGTAAGCCAAGTCTCACTTCCATGAGAGATGAAAATAGGACATACTCTTCACTAGAGTCTTTATTTTCTCTAGCCCTCTCTTCGTCTAATTTATTTTCTTCAGTTGCATGGGCATGGTACTTTCAGTTCTTCTTCTTGAATTGATCTTTCTTATGAGGACAATTTCTAGCAATGTCTCCCATCTTATGAGATGGATAACATTCAAAGGATGAGTAATCCTTTCAAGATGTATTACCTCTTTTTAAGTCTTGTGGTCGTCTAGGAGGTGATCCTCGATTCTTCCTTTTGTTTCTTCCATTCTATGCATGAGCAGCTAGAGTTTGATCTTCAGTATCATTTATCCTCTCTTCTCTATTGTCTATCCTTCCTTCTTCTTGTACACATTCTTCCCATAGTTTGTTGAACTTGTTTATCTTTCTTCTAGCACATATTCCTCTAACGAAGGAATATGTAACGAAGGAGATACTCTTAAGAAGTATGATTGCATAGTTTCTTTGTTTTGTATCTTTTCATCCTTGAGTTGGTTTCTCAAGGTCATTCTTCTATTGATGTTCTTCCCTTCAAATAGACTTGTCAATGCATTGAACATTTCCTTTGAAGATACTTATGGGATCAAATTATTATTGATAGAATCAACTATGATCCTCTTGTCTTTGATCAGATCCTTCTTGTGCTTGGCCTTTGCCACATCTTCCTCTAGTTCCTTGACCTCATCTTTGTTGTAGCCTTCTAGGTCATGTTCTTCAAGGATGAGCATGACTCTATACTTCCATGCTCTGAAGTTCTTTGCTCCCCTCAAGATTTTCATAAAAATTGGTACCATTTTTCATCTTTAATGAATGAGAACCTTGAATGGAAATATAAGAGATATAACTTAGCAATTTGAGGACTGCTTCTGGAACCTGTTTTAGGATGACCTAGGGTTTGACTGGAAAACCCTAATTTTCCAAATGTGGTCACTTGCAAAACTGATTGGACAAAAATATGTGCCTCCCCAAGGCAAGCCAGATTGTATCTTTCTTTTCCGAAATCTGTGGATGGAACCTTGAAAAATATGATGCCCTAGTTTCTCCCCACAATAGTGGTAGGTCAAAAAAATGAAAATCCACAAAATTGAAAACTGCTTCGACAGAAAGATGCACTCTCCTAGGGCGAGTTGAATGGTCCTTATTTTTTGACTGATCTATGGAGGGAGGTGTCCATAATAATGATCCCTAACTTGTTGGACTGCAGAAAAGCTGTTGCACAATGTCTTCTTTCAGGTTGGCTCTAATACCATGTTAAGATTTCTTCAAAAGTTGTTATGCCAAAACAAAAGGATCGTTGCAAGAAGAATAAGCAAAGTAGAACAAAAGAGAACATAAATATTTATCTTGGGAAACCCTCGTAGGGAATAAAACCCAACAAAACTTCCACAATATAGACTTCAACCAAGTACAATGTAAGACCCAAGAAATAAGACTAGACAACTTCCTCCTCCTCAGGTGGATTGTTTCTCCTCTTTATGAGGAACATGCTTGAGAGCTCACCATGTCCAAATGAGGGAGGCACCTCTCCTATATTAGTTGAGAGGCCTAATAACCCAATAGGGATGACTTCTCCTTGCTGCCAGGGCCGAATTTCCTTGGGAGACTCAAAAATACATTTTAATAATGCTTTTGTGGGTACTACCTACCCGACTTACAACAGAGGTTTTACCTCAAGACTCTAGAGCTGGATGCTCCTGCATCAGATTCCTAGTGTAGAGCTCAAGGTGAAGGCCCGAATATTGAATGGCCAGGCATGTATGATGTATATATTTTGTTTGGAATTTGTGTTTGGCTTATCATTCCAATTCGAAATGTATGTAAATATTATGTGCATAAATAATAAAATGGTCCAAGAATTCATGTGTAAAGAGCACCAAAGGGGCTATGATTCCACTAAAGGGGAAGAGGAAAGGGGGCCCATGGGAGACCAAGTCCTCGCTACCAATTGTCAACCTTAGAATCCATCCAAAATTATATCATGTGCCTCGAATAAGCCAATTATCTCATTTTTTTGCTATTGTCCAATCATTGAATGCAGGTGCGGGGTTGGTGGAAATAGTCACCTCACTGGCACTTATTGAAGCATGGGACTAACTGCACCTTTGTGACAGTTCTGTCAGCTACCAGAAGTCAGTCTGCAAATTCCATGAGTCCTTTCTTCTAATGTAAGAAGTTATGTTAGTTGTCTTGCCACCATTTTCTCATACCTCTTGGATTCAACCCTCATTCTCACAAACTCTCATGTAGATATACACTACCAGAGCTCTGTATTGTTGATCATGAGTGTGTATAACCTAGGAAATTCAAATTTGGAAGGGAAATTGATGGTTGTAGGTGAGCCGAGAGGTTGGGCGAGTTAGGGACCCTTTCCCATTTTTTTTGATGATAGTAGATTCTTGAGAAGCCACGAATTGAGACTTCAAGTGGTTCTCGAACAACATTTAGCAGGTTGGTATTCTTCTATGCACACACTGGAAGCACTCGATAAGATGGATCACCAAAGAGAGCTATGGATCGATGAAGGGGATGCCTGAGCTAAGAATGGTGTTGTGTGGGGAAGGTATTGTACAATCCAAGGTTGTGAGAGATGAGTGAGATCCATTATAGAGATTTGTATGAATATTCGGCTAAGCTTAAAGAGCATATCATGTTTTGGGTTGAGAGAGAGAAGCCTGTAGGTGTTTCCTTTGCCTCGGTGGCCTCATAACCTGACTTGGGGCCTCTCAACAGAAAGAGTACATGTTGAACTAGGTGCCTAAGGTTAGGTTGAACATCGCTCTTACACAACTAGTTGCTTGGATTTGCATTGTTTAAAGATTAGTATTCTTATGTACTTGAATGCGAAATGAGTTTAAATTATTCCTATAATGTTTTTCCTTGCATATGCAAGTTCATTGTGTTAGAAAAACATGATCGTAGAGAAATAACAATAAACAATAAACAAGATGCAAATATAAAACACATTACAACTGAGACACCAAATATAATGTGGTTCACCTAAGATGGGCTACGTCCACACATAAATTGCTAGTTCTTTTATTATACCATGCAGCAAAATGAAGGGATACAACCTACAACACACTCGTTTCACTTCGTCTTCACTCTCTCGCAGTCTCTCTCACACAATCACAAATATTGTTTTACAATGCTACAATACAATACAAGGTCATATTACAATGCTTTCCTTTTATAGGGTAATTACCACGGGCATGTAAACTGTTGGCCAACAAACATCCCAAAAATGTCTTATCCCCCCTGCACTGCCCTGCTGGGATGAGTGTAAAGTAAAACTGGGGTAAAAACAAGGTTGGACAATAACATCTTTGAATCTAAAAGAGCAGGATCAACAACCAACACATCATGTGTGGATCAATTTTATTTTCCGATGTGTATGTTTATTTGTTTTTTTCACATGTATTTTATTTGCTATGAATTCGTAATTTGGATTTGGGATGAAATTTGAAGTCCCGAATCAGTGTAATGTCCCATCCTAATGGTCGGATTGGGTGAGGGGAACGTTACAGTAAAGAACAAAGGTAAGAAGGACCTATCCTTCTAGTATTTAAACTTGATTATAAGGCATCATGGTATGGCATCCCCAATAATCTTTCTAGGAAATTTTGTGTGTTTAGAGAGAGGCAATTCACCTAGTAGAGTCGAACTCCTTCACTCTGTTGGAAATTTTTTTGGCATTATTGAACCTGCTTTTTGTTGTGATAGTTATTGTTATGCTAAAGAGATAGTTTGGGATGTTATATTAGTAATGACCAGTTTATTAATAGTTGAAATTAGACTAGCAAATTTTGAGCATTTAAGTTTCATAGCAGTCTTTTCCTGAATTATAAACAATGATAGCACAATGGCAAGTTTCCCATGTTTTGCTAATTATGGGTTTGATAATATTTTTTTGAAGGAAATTTTTAAGGAGAATGCATCAACATATGGATGACATGAGAAAATCCATAAGTTACCTGACTACTAATTATTAAAAATTAGGGGAAGAACTAGGAAATTTGGAAACCAAATTGCAATAGAACAACACTGGGATGGATAGAATGTCAGAGGAAATGGATATGCACTGCAACATGGTCATTGGATTTGATAGAGGAATCCAATCAATAACATGACAACTAATGTTTTCATAAGGCATAACAATGGAGAATACAAAGGAAGAGGTTAAAGTGCTACCAATAGGCATAACCGTAATTGAGCAAGCCTAGTACCAAAGAGATGGCAAGCAATAGAAGGATGATGTTCAAATGGAGGAAGCCCACACTAGGCATTAGTTTGCTTAATTTGGCATATATATATATATATATATATATATATATATATTTTGTTTTTCCANTACATTTATCAGATGATCCACTATCATATTTAAAATAATGATAAGTGTCTATTTGCTCAATTTATCAGCAAAAAAAATGCTATTACAAGAGATCATAATTGATTTAAAATCAACTCATATTCATCTAGAAATAAACAAAAATCAAATCATGCAGCTCACTGCAGAAAAACTTCATCAAAAATTGCATACTGTATGAGAAATATGATAATACTTGAATCTTCATCATCCAGATCTGCACAAATCATAAAAAAACTCCACATATAATACTGAAAAGATCATTTCATCCAAGACTGTATAAGATATATATATCAAACGCATATATATGTGTGTATATTTATTTTGGACACCTTTATACATTAATGCAATTATATAAATGATATGGAAGCATATCCTTTTGTTCTTTTAAGAAGTTTAGGGAAGGAATTCAACTTAAAGGTTTAGCTCAATAAAGGAATGTTGTATAATTTTTTCAACTCATATGTACTCATTGGCTTATTTGGTTCACCACAAACCCTTTATAATATAATAATATTTGTTCTTATAAAAAAACTACTTTATGATGTTATAAAAATATATTGGACAAGTATTAAAATGTGAAGTTGAAATACTACTTACTAATAAATTTTACAAATATGTTATTTTGAATTTGAAAATTTTATTATCTTGAACTTATAAATTTATATATTAAAATAAAATTGTTGACATTGAATTATTATTATTAATGGTTTTGAGAATGTGAGTATAATGTTATTCAATTATGTAGAGAATTATGTAGAGTGTGTTACAAGTTAAATTTATTGACATATGTACTTTATTTTTAAATTGTCATTAAAACTAATTAAAAAGCTGTACTTATACATTCATACCAACTTTATTTAATATTGAAAAAATTGTACATTGCATTTTTTTAATAAAAAATTAATATTTTTTTGGGTTTGATAATAAAAATGAAAAACACATAGCATCACCTTATCTTTATCCAATAAAACATAGTTAAATGATATTTTAAATTTAAAAAAACACATTTTATAATAAATTATTTTTAAAAAAATTACAAATTTTAAGTAAATGTTTCTACAACCCATACAACTAATTAAAAAAATTGAAAACAATAATCATTATCATATGGATGGATGGATGGAATAATAATAATGTCAATACAAACCATTATAACACAAAAAAGTATAACAATAACGACAAAAATAAAATAATGATAAACATTATAAAACCAACAACAACTATTATAACGAACAAACCACACGGTTCATAATTGAAATACCTTACCCACATTATAACTTCTTTATGTTTTTATGTGAAGACCACATGGTTCATAATTGAAATATCTTACCCACATTATAAGTTCTTTATGTTAAGAGACTAGAGAACCATTAATATGATATCATTTGGACTTTTGATTTTATATCATGGTCATTTTTAACATAATGGTTGAGTTTCAGGGATAATGATGATGATGATGATGGTTAACGTCCCCTGAGACCAAACTTTCGTCTATCGGACCTGAAGAAGAAAATTAATTAGTTTGCTTTAAAGTTATATTTCTATGCTCAAAGAGCTTGGAAAGAAGCGTCCCGGGCTTACTATAATTTTGACAGGCTAAAAGGCTAGGAAAGTCGGTATTGCAACAAAGATGATGAAATTGGGATCTAATGTGGGTGTACGCAGGGCACTCTAAGAGGAAGTGATTTTCATCTTCAATGTTCTTACTCTCACAAAGGTGGAAGATCCTTTCTACCCATGGTGTTTTTGGGACTGTCCAACGACCAGTTTCACTATGGAGCTCATGCGAGTTCGTTCTTATCTTAGCTATGTTAATTTTTTTCTTAGTACTGATCAAAACAGAGAGATAGTTTTGATCTTCTAGGGTAGGGTTGATGACCTCCTTATAATATCTTAATTTTATTTTAGCCTCGAGATCTTTCTCACACCACAATTTTTCTTTAAACTTAGAAGAAATAATATTTTTAATATTATTAATATTCTGGAAAGCAACATTTTCATCGATCTCCCAGTGATTTAACCAAGACCTGGTATCTTTATACCACCCACGCTTGAGCCTTAAGTGGTTTTGGCTGGAGTTTAAAGCTATCTTAGGGAGTCTATGGTCTCCCATGTTATTGATTTTGTTCTTGTATAACATGAGTCTAGTCATAGCTAGACTCTCGATGGAGGAAAGACCCACTTCTATAAGGAGAATAGGATAGGGTGTATTGTTTTTTATTTTGAGGTTATAAGTTATAAAACGCTTTTGGATTTGTTCGATCTTTCTCCAGGATTCTCTAGAGATGTTGCAACCCTAAACCTCACACCCATACAAGATGACAGGAGTGACTAGAGTTTCAAAAAGGAGCTTCTTTTTATCCCACATCATGAGGTTTGCAGCTTTACAGTTATTTTCAAGACCAAAGTAAGCTTTCCACCCTCTGTTAATCCTTTTCTTAATGCTATAGTTCCAGTTGAGCTTGTGGTGAATATCAATTCCTAGGCACTTGTAAGAAGACACTTCCTCCAAGTTGCTATTGTCATACATAAAATTAGCGTATGTATCATTCTTGGATTTGATAATCATAACTTTTGTTTTGTCAATGTTAACAGTCATACCCATGTTAGAGCAGAAATCTTTGAGGAGTCGAAGCTGCTTATCAAGATCAGAAGAACACCTTGCCATAAGGACAATATCGTCAGCATAAAGAAGAAGGATGATGACTATTCCAACTAAGATTGTACCAGCACAGCCTGCTTCTTCTAAACAACCCTCTAACTTATCAATGTAAATGCCAAAAAGGGTAGGGGAGAGGGGGCAACCTTGCTTAACTCCGATATTACACTTAATATCTTTCGACCACCCCTCATTGCTTTTAAACTTGGCAATAACATTCTCGTAGAGCCTTATCGCGGCAACTCTCAGCTCTAAAGGAACCTTAAGCTCTTCTAACCTATTCCAAGGGTTATTTCTAGGTACCCTATCGAAAGCCTTTCTAAAGTCCACAAAGCAGCAAAAGAGATTGGATTTATCATTGTGGCACTCTTCCATAATGATCCTAAGCGTAATAAGGTGGTCCGTTGTTGAGTGATGCCTTCTAAAACCCGCTTGGCCTTTAGCCTGCTTACCTTCACTTTCAAGCCAAATGCTGATTTTCTTTTCCAAAATAATACCATATAACTTGGCTAAGAGGGGGCTTATCATAATAGTTCGATAATTTGAGGGGTTATTTGTATCCCCACTTTTAAAAATAGGGATAATGAGGCTTTGAGTCCAAGGTTTATGGAACCCTTGCTTGACTGCTTGATTAAAAAGCTTGTGGATGTGAGGGATGAGGACATGACCTCCAATTTTTAAGATTTCTACCTGGTAACCTTCAATGTCCTTAGCTTTTCCATTAGCCAGACGCTTAACCCCAAAATCTATGTCTTTTAAAGAGAAAACTTCTTCCATTGTGAGGAGGGTTTCAAAGTGGTCTATGACATTCGGGGAGTCATAAAGCTTATTAAGATAGGAATTCCAGTCGTGCAGAGAAATTTTATTATTATCTTTAGTTTTTCTAGTTAGAATCTGCCTCCATAATTTCTTAGGGGCCGTCTTAGAAAGGTGTAAGAGACTGTCTTGCCTTTTGTCAATATACTGCCTTTTTTTCTTTTTAGTAAGGGCTTTGTAATTTTTTATCTTGTTAATTTTAAGAGATTCATCAAGAGCTTCCTTAATCTCTCTCCTCGCATTCTTGCAATCAGTATCATACCAAGGGTTGGCTTTTCTATTCCTTTTATTACTCGAAACTTCAATTGAGAACTTGTTAATGGAATAAGAGAGGGTTGTGGTAAAATTATAATACAGGTCTTCAATGTTGTATGTACTTGATAAAGGAAGCAAATTAATTTTTAACTCATTTGTAAAAAGATCTTGTTTATTCCTATCAAAGATCAAGTTCTTTTGGTTATAAGGATTATCCTCTATGGGATCTCTATGGATGGCATAGTTGAGAGTTACCATTAAAGGTTTATGATCCGAATCAGGCTCATGGTCGTTTAGAATGTCCAAATTTATTATATCGTTGTATAAAGAAATATCAGAAATAACATAATCTACTACACTGCTACCATGCCCATGGATACAGGTCATCTGGTTAGAGCTAGGCCACTTAGTTAGACCGTTGCAAATTATGAGATCTTGAGAACTACAGAGCTTGATTAACTTAGACCCAAACAAATTTTCCCCTAAATCTACAGAGCTTCTCTTGTACCTGCTAGCTAAAGTAAGGTCTTCATCTAACCAGAGAGGATTAGGGTTGGAATAATTGCTTAGGAGAATAGCTTGGTTGTTAGAAGTTCTAGCATTAAAATCGCCCATTAAAAGGATATTACCTTCATTCCTAAGTCTAGAAATATCATTCTCTATTCCATTGTAAGGACAATTTTTATCCAAATTGTTCTTCTTATAGAAGTTAGAGTTAATAGGGGCAAAATAGCATATAGCTATGTAGGTTTTTATATTGTTGATGTCAGTGATTTCTATCCACATATACTGGTTGTGAGGGTCTTTTTTATAAAGCCTAGCATGGGGGGAGATGTTCTTCTTAATGTAACACGCCATACCCCCAATGCCTCTGCGAGAGGATCGCTTGTTCCAGATTGACCAAAGCACAAATCCATCTATGTTAGGGACCCTAGATTCTGCGTGCTCCCAAGTTTCAACTAACAAAATAATATCAACTTCATTAGAGATCCAACTTAGCTTGGGGCCTTTGTTCCATGGAAAGCCCCGACAGTTCCAAGAAAGAATCCGGAGCATGTTGAATTGCTATTTATTATTATCTTTTTGGTTTCTATCTCGAATGACAGCTTTCCTATTTCTGATTATTGCCCATTTTCCTTCCTTCCTGGCTTCTTTTACCTTTTGAACCTCCTTTCTTAATTCTGCTTGATCTTCTGGAATGAAATCTTCATTTATGAATATTCCAGTTCCTTTTAGACTTGAGGTTTTACTATGTATGTTATGTTTATGGTCAGTAGAGCTTACCTTTACCCGGATTAACCTCCCTTCATTCTCAGTTAATTTCCCCAACCTTGTCGCTTCTATGAGACATGTTGTTTCAATTTAATTCTTCTACATTGTGTAAAGTGGTGAAAGATTTTTTAAAACATTTTATATACTTTGGGAGATTATTTATTTGATGTATTCAAGTCTTTTTTTTGTTATTAGTCTATGGTAAAGTATATACTATATTTGTTATTTACAAGTCAAAGTGTTTTGACGTAGCACTAATTTGATTTCCAGTTAGAATTTTTATAAAGTTTTTAATGTTCATTAAATAAAGTTTATTAATTCCATCGATGTAGCATGGGTTGTTGGGAGGAACGACTGTTACTCTCCACACCTAGGTTCAATAATGGTAATTGACATGTTTGCGCCCTTAATGGGCATATTTGATTCTCTTGTTGAACCACCTTTGTAGTAGTAATATATGGCCTTCCCACATTCCTCGTGGAATACCGGGGGTATTTTTCATGGATGTATCGAGCAGTGATCTTTGGATCCATGAACCACATGAAAAAAAAAGATTTTTTTTTTAATTAAATTGATGTTTTTGGAAAACAATTGTTTTTTTTACTCATTCCATTTTCTCATTGGTCAAAGAGGTTATTAATGGAACATAAATCCTTGAGAGTGTGACTTAGTTTTTAAAAAATAAAAATAAAAATAAAAATATTTAATATTAAAATTTATGAGAGTACCATGTGACAACTTTTGACATGCTATTGTTGACTTTCGTGTACTAAAACAAAAAACAAAAAGTTGTTGTCACTTCCATACGATGTTTTGATTTTGATGTGACGAAAGTTATGTACGTTTACGTCGAAGGTATTTATTCAATGAACACCTTCGGTCCCCACTATAACAGATTCTTCATTGGTTTAGGACACATCAATGTCCACCATTGAATCACATCTGGGTGGCTTTTTGAACTACCAGTTTAAGTCGAGATTAGTGGTGGGAAGTTTGTGCCATGGAAAACTATAGGTAGGATGATTTTAAGCTAAGGAAATGTTTGAAAACTAACACACCCCCAGTCAGCCCTATAATCTATACAAAAATATGCAACCTTTTCTACCAACATTAGATTGGAGTCCGACCTTTACAACCAGAGAGCGCTCTCTCAATACTTTATTGACTAATGATAAGTCAAAGGGATTAACAGCTGAAAACAAAGGTAAGGTATGTACGTAATTATAGGTTTTTTTGAAAGATTTATGGCTGATATGTTCAGAGGACCATTGGGCATGGAGTCATAAAATGGATATTTTTCCAACTTTTGGAGACAAGCAAAAAGTCTTTCACAGAGGCAAGATAGGTGTCATTCTACATACAATTTTATATTTGCAGAGATGGAAGTAGAACAAGGAGAATAGTCCATTTATATTGAGAACCTAACTAGGATGATTTCAACATCAATTTTAGAAGAAAAAGGTAATTATATTCAAGTCCGTTGAACCAAATCATATACCATGAATTTTGACCCATATACTTTCACTCAAATATGTAGAATAATGACAAAATGGATTGCGGACAAAGAAAATAAACATTCATTTGAACGAAATTTACAAACTACAAAATGACAACACATGAATCTCTGCCATTCTTCAATACTTTAGCTCCAAAATATTTATTAATCTCAAAACTGATATTTATAGCTATAATGGTCTTTTCTCTCTCGGGTCTCAACCCTCTACAATTCTTTTTCATGGAAATATATAGACTTCTTACATTTCCAAGACGAGATTTGAGCCTTATCACCTTTCTTCTAAAAATAGTCATTTGTTACAAAGAAGATGACACATATGAAGTGACATGCTAACTTTAAGGGAGTAGTTACATCAAAATAGGAGTTTCGATACCTCCTTCATAATAAAAAATAACAACAATTACAAAAGATGATAAGACAATAATACCCAATTCCTACAAATTAGGGTTTCAGTTCAAACTTTGAAACATTATACTATTCGAATAAGAAAACTCCTATTATGCAGAGGAAAGCCTCATCTCCACGTGTGCAATATCTTTGAACATGTTCCAATCTAATTAAGATCAAAATTCAGTGATAAGATCAATCTCGAACATAACTATGCATCTTTATAAATTTTGTAGCACCAGACTCTGTTTTTACATTGTTAGCGTTATAAGTGTTACTAAGACTGTGTAAAATCTTGAATAACACACCCAACTAAAATTTTTATCAAAATTGTTGCTTGTTGAAGGTCTACTAAGGTGATTTGAGACTTATGATGCATCACCATATCAACTGATACCTTATTCTTGTGTCCAAAATGAAATTACATTAAACCCTATTTACATCCAAAATAAGGGTTTGTGAGTAGGAGTTGTCTTTGTATGCAAATTAGTAGGGTGACCTATATGTTGCTATCCTTCTTTGATAATAAAATCCACAACAGAAGAGGACATAATCAGAACTTAATGCGACCCATAACATTAACATATAACCATGCTTCATTGTAGTGCCCATGAACAACAAAAAGAGAATAAGACTTTACTTTACATAACAATTCCATCTTGCTTTGACGTTGAAATTATCCATATAATAGTCAACATTTAACATACGAACTGAGCTGTAGAAAAACCAGGAGGTTTTGTAGTGTCCTTAATTCGTTTATAGCCTTTGGTGCTGCAAAACTGTGATTTCTAGAACTTATGTAGCATTTTTCCTATTTTTGTATTGTTGTCTCTACAAAAGTTCTTAAAAACTATGTTTTTCTTTGGATAATCACATTCAATCATTTCTAAACCTTCCCTAAACGTCCAAGACTGCTTTTTAAGTATGCTTAGGTATGATATTACCAAATTCAACAAATACTTTAGCAAGAATCCTTAAATCCCTTGCAATAATCTCCAATCTGAGCACTTGTACTTCTATTTAAAAGTTTTGTTTTTTGCTTGAAGAGATATATTTTGCTTGTATAGACTCTAAACTTGTTGATGTAAGGGCAATATTCTTCTTAACATTCCTCTAGAATCCATCAAATATTTTTCATATAAATCCAAACTTATAGACACTTCTACCCTATGTTTTATGTCTTCCTCCTTTAACTGAACAATCATCACTTGCACTTCCCTCAGCTGTATTTTCAAACTCTCTATTTCTGGATCTTCACCCTATGATTGTACATATGGTTGGACCTTTGGAATATTTTTCCTCTTATGTTGAATACGACTTTCAGATGGACTCTCTGATGCTTCTTCTTCCACATAAGGTAACTTTTTGGCAGTTGACCTAGTCCAAGGTATCTTTGATTCCATTTTTTCTTCTGAAAATTCCATCTTTCTTCCTTTCATCTTCTCTTTACCTTTTTGTATTTTTGGACTTCATTCAATATCTATAATAACCATGGGACTATGCCCCATGGGAATCTTACTTTGCTCTTCTCCTTGCTCTGTTCTTTTTCTCTATCATTCTCCTCAGTTGAAACCCCGTGGGTTGTATTTTCCCTTGAACTTGGAGTGTTTTTATTTGTTGAGGGAGTACCAACTATTTCAGGATCATATCTATCTAAAAATAGGAACATATTCCAATTCCTGGTCAACTTCTTAAGCTCTTCAAGCACCAATAATTTGATTAGGCCAAAGTGAAAGATATAGCGTTTTGCTTTCTCAGGTTTTGACTGTATTTTATTTGCCATCTTGCCCAAGCTTTTGTACAGGTAAAAATGAATATCTAAAAACTTCTTCCTAGTGAAATGCAGTAGTAGTTTGAAATTAAACGAATAAACTGTATCAAACCTCCCTTCACAAGTGAAATTTTTTATGATAGCAAATAACAATCTCTCATGTGTCTTAGCTGGCAGCCAAGTTTTGGGTATCCCATGTGTTAAATAAACTCTTGTATGGTCTTCTTTTAGAAATTCATCATAGTTTTCCAATTGAAACTTCATGACCTTCAACCATTGCTCTCCATGACGTGGAATATCAGTTGCAGAAAAGATAGAATCTATTAGGACCTTGAATTCTAAAGGGTCCACCTTAGTCTTGCTTCCATTGAAATTGCGCATGAAATCCTTGGCTATTGATTTGTGATACCCTTGTAACTTCTCACAAAACCTAAGACAACTAAAATGTTGGAAATATTCCTTTATATTAAGGTTTAAAATTAACAATTATGCATTTTGAGGCTAAAAAAACCACAACGCCTCCATTTCTTCATTTTTTCTTTGTTTGCTCGGGTCCCATTCTAGGCTATGCACCACACACCTATCAATTAAGACAATTGCAACATCAATGATAGACACTAGGGTATGGATTTCATGAAGGGAAACTTGACTCAACATGCACTTAGTGGATAACATGATGTGTTAAACCGACTTAAGAGACAAAAGAAACGAGATTAATGGTGATGATGGACTCTACGACACGTCATTCAGATGACTGAAAAACTTTTTTTTTTCCTTTTTAAAAATCATAACTAGGATTTGACATTTATGTATTGCACACAATGTAAGTTCAGAATCTAGCACTACAAAGGTTTAAGAACTTTAGTAGTGCACTAAGTTTGAAAATGACCTCCGATGCTACAAAATTTAAACAAGTGGAGTGATATGATAAGGGATGGAAAATATGGATGGAGAAAGATCTAGCTTAGGCTTAACATGATTCTACTGACATTTACACATCCCTTACACCACTTTAGATATAATCATGACCATTTAAGCTTGACTCAACATGACATGACCTAGCAAGGACATGGACTTACCTTTAAAAGTTTTGACCTGGACTTTTTTCAAACATGACTAAAAACATGGCAAGAATGAGGGTAGACTTTTTATGAATTTAGACAGACATCGTTAGGAGAGGATATGCCTACCTTGCTTTACTTTTACTTTTACCACCCAACCCACCTCTTTTCTTTACTTGAACTACCTCACCCTACTTTGTGGAGTCCTGCCTGCCCTTAACAACCACTTGTTGAAAGAATCGTACTTGGGAACCACGGGTACCACTATTGCTTGCGCACCTTTAACTTAGCCTACATGTTTGGGGAGGATTTTTATCGACTGAAACCACCTCTTGGGAAACCCACCTTATTTTTAGGAATATATTATTGCCTCTGTCGATCCTCGACTTTTACCTAGAAGGCAAACCATTACCTAGAAGAATGAATCCTTGGTTGACTGATCTACCCTGTGATATTTTAAAGTGATAACATTGGCTCCAAATGGGGATGCTAACCTCCCTGGGAGGTAGCAAAGAACCCTCAGACCATTGTTTTCTTCAAAACAAATTGTCTTGACATTTCTTTTTCATATGTACAACAAAATTTGAAAATTATCTGAAAATAACCAAATAATGACATCTTCCAAACCTTAGGTCTTCACTGTGGGATTCAAGTTCTTCAATATGTCACTCACACCTGCAACTTGAAATAATAAGTTGAAATGAATATATGCAATGGTTATTTACAATTAACCTCCTTGTTCCCTAAAGAGAGATATTGTTTCAAGAACCTCCCATTTATTGACCTTGGCGTAACCATTTCACCATTAAGATCATGCAAAATGTAAGAATTATTTCCTTGATAAAAAACAATTATGTAAGACCCCTTCCACAGATGATCAAATTCTTGGATTTATCCTCATTTATGGCATCCCATTTCAAAACTAAATAATTCACATGGAAATCACCAGCTTTAGTTTTTCTATCAATGGATTTATTCATTTTTTCTCGATGAAGTTGAAATTTATCATAAACCCTTTCCCTCATCTGATGGACTTCAATCAACTGATTTATTCTCCTTTGCACACGATTAGGCTATTCTTCATCTTCTTGCAACAATTTCATAATTGGTAATGCTAAAAGAAGGAGAAAAACAACCTCTGTTCCATAAACCAACTAAAAAGGTGACATGCTAATAAATATTTTTGTACTAGTTCTATATTCCCATAGTGCATACTTTAATTTGGTGTGCCATGCCCTTTTGTTGTCCTCTAACATCCTTTGATAATTATGACTAAAAAAAATTTCGATGATTTTGCTAACCCATTCCCTTGAGGATAAAAGGCATTAGAATGACTCAAACTGATATGATATTCATGGAAAAAGATAATCATATTTTTGGATTTTAAAGATAGGGCATTATCTGTGACAATTCTCCTTGGAGACCCAAATCTAGAAAGAATATTTTCCTCCAAAAAGTTAATGGTAACAACATCCGTAGCTCCTCTAGTAGGCAGAACTTCTATCCAGTCAGAATCAGTCAAAATCCATCTATGATATCTTGAAGATATGGGATTGATCTCTCCAATTAAATCAATCCCCATTGTTGGAAGGGATCTTTTATTGAGATAGGTTTTAAAGGTAAAGACAACAATTTATTTTTTCCATAAAAAAACTGACATTTATGAGAGGTTGCAACCTCTTTATACACATCTGGAAATATAGTTGGCCAGTAAAAACAAACTCTTAGAATTTTGTTAACAGTGTATTTCCAGAAATGATCACCGCCACAAACACTTTGATGGAAATCCTTCATGGTTTGGACAACTTCATTATCAAGCAAACAATTCAATAGAACTCCTCCCATACCCTTCCAATACAAATAACCATTCATGATACAAAATTTTCTTGCTTGTAATTTCACAGATTTTGCTCTTGCTTTACTTAGCTCCGGTGGTGCTTAAATATTATGCAAAACATACACATTATTACTATACCAAGGAGATAAAGACAAGTCTTATGATATATGCACTTCTGGTAGTGATTGGCTTGACATATTGGAAAAATATTGATTCCCAAAGAATCAAAATTTGACTCAGGCATCAACTTTTCCAGCCCTTGTCCTTTCATCAACTTTGTTGGTCTAATTTCCAAGTCATATTCCAATAAAACAACAATCAATTTTCACCCTTTTTTGGATCAGGGTGAGTTAGAATATTCTTCACCATTGAATTAGGAACAAAGGTAACCTCTCGGGAATGTAAAGTATAAACCGTGAAATCTTTCAATGTCTCGACCAAAGCATATGCATGTTTCTTCATAATATTATCTTTCAATTCTACATCCCTTAATATCTTGCTAAAAAAAGGAAATAGGTTGTTTTTCATTGTCTCGATTTTTCTATAATATAAATACTCCAGCAATGGTGTGCTCTTATGCAAAAAGAAAATCATAAAATATTTCGTAATGAACACCCCACTTTTGACCCCATGGTATTGAATTGCATATGATGTAAATATCGTTATTTAATCATGGTGTGGAGCTCAAAGCAAATACCCTGCCATTAATTTAAGGTTTATGTATCATCGATTAAAATCGATGCCAATGGTTTATGTGCTAGCCAGGCATAATATGTTTTGAGACATCATGTAAAATGCAAATTAATAAAAATACCACAACTAGCTATGCTCCGCAAATTTAAAGAGATGGGGGCATGATTTCACAAGGAATAGGGAGGGGAAATATTCAAACGTTTGAGCCAATGGGGAAAATCCAAATGTCTAAGCAAGAACCCATAAAGCTGTCAACTACCCATTTTGGCTTTGGTGCCTAGTCATCTAGAAGTTGGTTGGGGAAATTTAATTCATGGGGATGGGAAGAGCATGGGAGTCAAATTCGAAATTGGGAAGCCACCCATTGTTGGAAAATGTGTTTTTGACTTCTTGGGCAAGTAAATGCTTGGAAATGCATGTCCAAGCCATTATTCACCCATAAGTTTTGATCTCTCATGCAGTTGGAGCTCCTGGGATCTTCCCTTCACGTTTTTGTAGTTGTTTCCTCATTCCACAACTGGAAAGATCTGTTTTTGGTATCGTTCAGTGAATGGGCAGAGGAGATTCACATTCTAGGGGTTTTTAGAGGTCGGTTTTTCCTCCCTCACGCAACAGGAGTTTGTTGTGTTCTCCCCTTCATGTTTTTTGTAGTTTCTCCATTTTTTCTCCATGGCTGGGAAGTCATTTTTGTGTTGTTGAGTGCATGTGTAGTAGGGATTCACGTTTTTGGTTTTTGCTGGGGTCGTATTTTTTCCCCTAATGCCCAAGAATGCTTGCTGAAATTGTTTTTGGTTCCCATGGTATTTTTCCCCATTTTACCAATCTGTTTTTTGTTGCAAACCCGTTTTTGGTTATGCTCAGTGGTTAGCAAGATAGATCCATGAGTTGGGGGTTTGTAGAGGTCATTTTTACCTCTGTGAAGCCATTAAATGTTTCATGAAACGATTTTGCGCACCTGGTTCATTTTTCCCCAATTGCCATTTTTTATTTTGGCTCCCAGGACGTTTTTGTCCATACCCATAACTTGTATTTGGTTGTGAAGTTCGTCCTGGTGTTGGCTTGGCTGAGTAAGTCTAAGGAACCCATATGTTAGATGGTTGACTATGTTTGGATGTGCTTGTGGCTTGGCTGAGTAAGTCCAAGGAACCCCTATGTGGTTGACTTGTTGCCTTAGCAGCTTGTGAAACCCAACTGTGTGTTGGCTTGACTGTGGATGTATATCTTGCTGTGTGTAAGTTTGTTGTTCCCTTATTCCTTCTGGGAATCATGCCTAGCTCGGGGGTGGCAGTGGCTTGTTGCCTCTTGCAACAGATCCCCATTTTGAATCATCGAAATGAGGCCCCCCATTGACTAGTTTTTCTAGCCATACCTCACTCAGGGAGGTTATCAAGTTGTAAGTTCTTTGTTGTTTTGTTTGGATTGAATAAATTTCTTCAAAAAAACTTGTTTTTTGGATTTTTTGGTCTTTCATGAACTTTTTATGTATTTTTAAAACCTTTTAAAAGTTTTTGATCACTGCTTTCCAAAATCGGAAAGCAGAAATCTGTTTTTTGGAGGTATGGTGAAGTTTGTTTTCCGATTTCCAATTTTCGGCATTTCGGATCCCGAAAACTTTATCTTTTCAAATAAAGAAAATTCACTGTTCCAATTTCTGATTTTTGATTTCCAGGTGTTGGAAATTGGAAAACTCGAGTTGTGTTAAATTTATTTGGTGTGCTCCTGATTTTTTGATTTCCAACATTTCAGATTTCGGATATCGGAAACATCGTTTCTAATTTATGATTTATCCACCTTTCCAATTTCCGATTTGAGGATGTCGAAAACCAGAAAGTACGTATCCTTCTTGGCTGAATATTCATTTCCCGATTTTTGGAGATCGCAAATCGAAAACTATGAAAATTGGAAATTGTCAAGTCCTACACTCTATTTCACTACCTAGATCTCAACTGTCCATGCATACGATATTTACAACCCGGGTTCTTTTGGTCATTTGGTTTTGGGATTTTAAAGTGCAAACTTACGAGTATTTTTAACCATTTTGCTTGTGATTTTCACTTTGCTCAAGGTTTTTACTGTGCATTTTCTCTTTGTCCCAGCGCACGAATTTGCGGTTTCCTGAGCATTTTCACCGACAAGTTCTCACTGCCTTACAATTTTTTCTGTTAAATTTGAACTTGCGACATTATCAGACATGGTTGCCAAGATCCAATCAGAGAAGGAATCCACCACATCCAGAAACACCAGGTCAAGGACAACTCTTCAAGAGAAGAAGAACAAAGGCCCCAATGCTGGTGTTTTCACTGACACTAGTGGGCGCGCATCTGATACTCTATATCTGGACTGGTCTAGAATTTACTTTGTCTTTGACAATGATGATTTTTCCTATGTTACCCAAAATTAACCCGCTTATCTCAACATTCATAGTTCTCGGCTCCACTACATCGTTTCCAGACCTCCTTTCATGCCCTATACAGACCCTGTCAAGTGGGAATTAGACCATGTCAACCCTAAGGGGCGCTCATTTCATGATGTGGACAATACCCCTATTGCTTCATTCCATCGTGATGTATTTGCTAGGGGTTATGCTTTGGGACCTACCAAACAACTTCTCTTGTCGAAATGTTTCGATGAAACTCTCTCCAGGTTCAATTACGAAGAGGTAGTCAAATCTTGGATGGAAGACCCAACATTAGTCATTCCCGCTTCACTTCCGGTATATCCAATTTCCTGGTTCAGAGAACATTTCTTGTTATTGGCAGCCATGTTTTGTAGGTTATATGGGTTACCAAATTGTTCCTCGTTTAGAGCGCAGAGGGCTCCTATGGTACACCATATTTTGCTTACAGGTGATTCTTTTAATTAGGTGCAAATGCTGTCCTGCAATTTGCAAAAAGAAATTGAGAAATATCAGAAAACCCCGGCCAACCAAAATCCGACCTTCTATATGTTAGGGTTCCTGATGGACGCGTTCTGCGCATCTTCTTCTTTCCCAACTTTAAATTGGCATTGGGATGAGAAATATCTGCCTGTACATACATATTGCTTTGATATGTGGGAAGATAAATTCATCCCTCGGATTTATGAGCTCTGTGACCTATTTCTTGGGTCAATGTATTTTAAAATTTTCAAGGCTGACGTGCCCACATTCTCTGAAGGTGTTAGGGCACTAATTTCATTATATGGCGACTAGTACGTAGAAAAATATTTTTCTTATATAAGAATTTGGGGCAGCAATACAGTCCACCTGCTTCCCAGGATAGTTCCCAACCGCATGGTGCTACAAGAATTTGTCTATCAGACTGTCGTCGATGGGGTTTTTCCCAAGTTAACTAAGCATAAGAAAAGGGCTTGGCCCAAATTTCTTGTGTCTCTCGACTCTCTGGTGCTATAGAATCCCACCCATGCATCCCTACTAGGTAAGGAAATTTCTATTATGTACCTTGGAGAGGCATCCAAGAGAAAGCATGGCCCAATGTCTTATTTGGCGAATCTCTTTGCACATGAGCACATTAGATTTCATTATATTCATGAAAATGACCGTGATGATTCCATGTTCTTAGCAGTTACAGATTTTTAGGAGGCAATGAACAAGATCACTGATCTGAATATCAAGTCCCATCCGTACAAGTATTAGACGGATCTTAAGATAATAATTCTCCATGAAAGGGGAGTTAAACTCAAGATAAAACAATATCTTCATAAGGAGAAAACTGAAAAGGAAGAGAGAGAACAAGCAACAAGTTCTACTGCTGCCCTTGCTGCTCAACCGAAAGACAAGGGTAAAGGTATCCTTGATGGCCCACCCAATCCCCATCTTGTTTCAATGGAAGATATGTTGCAGAAAGGGGCAGAATTCAAGATTAATCTTGAACAAATCAGTTCCCAACTGCAAACCCATATAGATATGGTTGAAACACAACCCAAGATAGAAAAGATTCAAGTGGGCTCTGAACAGACTCAATTGCAGGAAGCGCCCGCAAAAGAAAGACTGATGCCTCCACTCTTGATTGCGAAATAAGAGCAAGCACATGTGCATGATTCTTCTACACAACAGGTAACTTCTTTGTCTTCAACTTAGACTGGAATTCATGACATACATAGTGATATGGAAGTGGAAGAATATCCTACTACTTTCCCATAATATGTCTTGACTACCCTTCTGTCATCTATTCCCAATCTCCAAGGTTTTCATACTATGTTGGATTCATCATTTTCCCACCAAATCCTACTCCAAGATAAATCTCTCACTAATTATAGGAGCTACTAATAGAATTCCCACAATTTCAGTTGATTCACCCATTCAAACTTCTCCTTTTCCCCTTTCACTACCTCACCCTATCTCAACATCCCCAATTTCCCAACTTCCTCAAGTGAACATTCCTTCTACCTCTATGAATCTTCCTCACAAAGAAGTTTTGCCTACATCTGATTCTTTCACATCCCTTACTTCTACCTTTATTTCTGCTCCCATGAATATCTCTCCCCTTATCATAGAAATCCCCTTAACTGAGACTCAAACCGATCCCCTAGTTACCGTCTATCCGCAAACCACTTCATCGCTAGAAGTGAAGACATATTTTAGAGAGGATGTTGTGGTATCAATGGGGAAATACAATTGGAGAAAAATGGACAAAGCTGTGGTAAAGAGGGGAACCAAGAGAGCCAGAGAAAGTTCAACTAAACAGGTGCCTTCCCATAATTAGGTTATTTGGAGGTCATATACGACTGACGTTCAGAAAGGGGCATTGGACACATAAGCTTCCATGGGAGTTTTTGCAGGTGAAAACTTTGACTTAGTTTCAAAACTAAGTTTGGCTCTTGGGGATAAAGAAAAAGAACTGCAAAAATACAATCTAGACTTGGCAGCAGCGGAGAAGAAACATGAACAAGAAGTAAACCAGCTAAAGCAAAAGCATGAAGAAAGTGTTCAGCAGTGGAAAAAGAAAGCTGAGCAACTTAAGCAACAGCTTGGGAACGTAGATGTTCTAAATCAACAGCAAGCAGAACAAATTATCCTTGTCAATCAACAACTTGAGTATGCCCAGCTAGCCTCAAAAGTCTCCTCCTTTCTAGGTCTCACACCAGAAGAATTCAAACAGGTACTCTCCAATGTGCATCAAGAATTCCGAAATGACATGCCAGATATTTACACTTGGTTTGATGAGATGCAAGGGTTGTATGATAAGTTTACTAAGAATTCTGAAACCCTCGAAGCCCACCATGCTTGTATGAGAGTAGCATCTACGAATTTTGAACAAGTGATAGGTTAGCAGAAGCATATCAAAGAAAAACCTGATGACTTACCGATCTTGGAAAAGATGCAAGCTAAAATGACTAAGGTTACTGTTGAGACGTGGGAGGGTATATGTGACTCAATAGAGACTATAATCAATGAAGGATAGAAAGCTTGCAAGAAAAGGTGGTCAGATGCCAAGACGTTGCTAACCTATTTGGACTTGCCTGTCTTGGACCCTATTAGTTAGGCACCTTCGCCTAAGCTTCAACTGGAATAGGTGGAATGATGTTTTGATGCTGGCAAGAAGATGATCCAACAAATAAATCTGCTCATGATGTAAGAAATCAAGAGATGGATCGAGGTTCCTCATGCTTCGATATCTCGAATACATGTGTTCATGAAAGAGTGGAAGAAAATTAAAAAGAGTGAGATTTCCTCCCAGATTTGCAAAACGGAAGTCCACTTGAGGCATGCCCATTTCCAGAATATTGATGAACTTATGGACCTATATGCCATGTGGCGTTGCTCCCTTGGCCAATCCTAAAACTATTTTATTTGTAATCCCATGTTTTTGGAATTTTTCTTTTCTTGTAAAACTTGTAATCTTATTTAAGGATTGAATTTCCCCAAGTAGAGAGGGGGTACTTCCAGAGAAGAGACTGAGGGAATACATAGGAGACAATACTACCTGAAACATAATAGGGAATTTTGTGGTTTTACTAGTTTGTAATGTTTTGCATATTAATAAAATTGCAGTTATCTCATATTATGTTCCATGGTTATTCATTGAATGTTTTTTAATGAATTTCAGCTCATCTCCTAATATGTTTGGCTCATTGATTATTAGATCTATTTTATGGATATGTTGGTTTTTGTGTTGATGTTTCTTTACTGGAATTGACATATGTAATGTGTATTAAGTAAATGTGTTTGTTTGGTGTACATTAGCTTTTATGCTATTGATGATCAGTTATCAATCTCTAAATAGTGATTTTTTCAATTAATATTGTCTCTTGGGTTTGTTGCATATCTATAATATCTCGGACATAACACTTGTCAATTTTATTTGATGAGTTAGTCTTAAGATTGTTGTAAGGCATAATATTGATCTGCATGTTTGCACGTTAAGTGATTGTTCCTTTTAATATGTTATATTTCGCAACAATCTTATTTCGAAACATTACCTGCCATGTGTAATTGTCCTTAAGCAGTTAGTTAGAGATCAGTTCTTTTAATTTTTCTATTCTCAATTTATCCTCACAATATATCTTTCTTGATCTAATAAAAACCTCGTGTTAGTGGAGGCCTCATATCCATAGGATTTATCCATTTCAAACATCTCGAGGATAGAGTCTTCTCTGTGAGGGAATGATTCGAAGCCTTTGGTTGGGTTATCTCTTTGTGTTGGCTTCCTTGTAGAATTTTCTAGCTACCTACACATCGGACCCGTAAAAAAATGGCGCTAGAAGGAGGGCCATTTTGAAATATTTCAAAGCTAAACCCTACTAAACTTCCTCCAAATAGATCACCTATCATTACTAGAAGCTGCACACAAGCTTCTACATCTACAACACGACCTGTAGAAGACGCCACAACCATCCCTCCCACTTCTTTTGTACAAACTGTTCCTAGTAATCCACCGTAAATTCTCTTTGTTTCACTAACAAGGGGAACCCTAATAATTGAAAAGTTGACAACGCACAACCAAGACCAAAGGATTGAGCAAAGAGTTGAACTCAATCGAAGCCTCGCAAACACCTTACCCTTAGGACATTCTTCTCCTATGAGTGCAAGTGTTCAAAATACCACTAAACAAACAGTAGTTCCCTAGGTCCAGACAAACCGATTATTTGAATAGAAATATCAACCCCCAGAATATCCACTTTGTATTTTTTGGTTCTTCAATACCTACAACACCCCCCTCATCACCTTGTTCCTCCAAAGAATCCCCATATAGTGATTCTTCCTTAGAATCTTCAAAACATCCATCAGGAAATTTACTAGAAGAACAGGAAGTTTGAGAAGGACCTATGGTTGATGATATTAATAGACCATGGTTGGATCTAGATGCAGTACTGATCCCATGACAATTATACAAACTTCCAAAAAACCCTGAGAAATGGCTTCCTAGATTCGATCTAGACGAGAGAATCCGTGCAAAAGATCATATCAAGAGTTATATGCAGGCTATAAGACTGAGAAACATAATTCATGACGATGTTGTATGTAGTTTATTTCCTTATGCTTTTGAGGGGAAAGCGTCAACCTGGTATTTTGCATTAGAATCTGCCTCTATAAACTCTTGGAAACAATTCGAAGCATTATTTCTCCAAAAGTTCGGAGATGATAATACCCCAGGGAGATTTGGTCCTTGAGTTGTCATTGTTTAAAATAAATCCTAAAGGAGGAGTGAAAGATTATAATCAGAGGTTTTCCTGCTTAAAAAATATGATTCCTACTATAGTGTCCCCTGCTGAAGAATTGCTAATAGCATACTACATAAAGGGTTTGCCTACAACCATTTCTATGTGGGTCAAACATGCTCACAAGACGACCCTACAACTTGCCTTCGCTGACGCTTGTCTTGTAGAGAAAGACATGTATGGTCTTAAGTACAATCCAGGCCAAGAACCTAAACGACCTTCTACTTCTAGGAGAAGGAAAGAGCATGTTCCTAATCCCACGATCTTAGATAAAGAGCCTTATGAAATGGACAACATGAAGAAGTTGTTGCAGAGGATTTCCAATAATATGGTCGAGCTCAAGAGGCAAAATGGTGATAACCAAGGAAATAACAGAGGTTAGGTAAGGTAACCATCTATGATGCCTTATCAACCTCCTTTAGATCAACCACCTCCGAACCCTGGGGAAACACTTACTTTCGATGAGATTTACTTTATTTTCAAATCCCTAACTTCTACTCCTCTGAATACACAAAACTATTATAGACAAGAAATTCCAGAAACTATACCTCCTAATAGTGAACACGATCCATTTATCAATAGTAGTAATTGTTTTTCAGAGCTGCCTTTGGCCGAAGAAGAACAAGAGGAAGATACATAAACTATTTTCGATCTGCAACATTCCTACAATACGAGGAGCAAATGCTTATTACCACCACAAGACACTCCACCAACAACGTCTACATAGACAACAGGTAAGACCGTTTCGATAAAAGAAAATGTAATTCCTGAGGTTGAGTACAATCTTATAGATGATCTAAAAAGGGATAAAGCTAACATCTCCCTTTTTGAACTTCCCAAGATACCATCCATCAGAGAGGTTTTTCCCAAAAGTTTGGTATTGAATAGGTCAAGAGAAGCTCAAAACCATAATTTAGAAGTTTGTACAAAACTTGAGTCCCAAAAATCTGCTACTAGGAAGGTTCTACCTTTCTTGCTGACTTTTGAGATTTTCAATAGAAATGTCGATAACTGTATGATCGAATCAAGAGAATCTTTGAATGTCATGCCTGTTTCAGTATGCAAAAAGTTAAATGTCGCGTGAGAGTCTTTCCCTACGCAGATAGTGCACGTAGATAGATCCAGAGTAAAAGTCTCGGGTGAGTTTAAAAATGTTCTTTTAACTTTATTTGTTGATCCTAGGATACATCAAACAATAGACATTGTAGTGGATGATGTACCAAAAACTTATGGTATGTGGTTAAGTAGAGACTAGTCTGAAAAATTGAAGGGATATTTTGCCACAGACTGGTCTCCCTTATGGATGCCATACAATGGGAGGCCCAATCAGATTAAGATAAATAAGGAGCCTCTTATGAAACAGACAGTCACAGATCTTAATGATCCAACTGAACCAATAGTTTTTGTAAATTCAGTTGTTAAACATTATACTTTTGACTCCTACTTCGGTGATCTTCTTGCTAACATTTCTTTGAATCGGAATGTCGACAAATTGTTGGAAATTGATAACTGTAAGGTTGTTCCGTTTGTTGATGAGATTGTACATAATGTGTATAATGTTAATACAAATTTTAGATTAGATTTATCCTCGTGGACTCTCTTTTTTGATGGGTCTAGGTCCAAAGATGGTGCCAGTGCTGGTTGTGTACTCATAGACTCGAAAGATGCAAAATGGATGATTGCTTGTAGATTGGAGTTCCAGTGAACCAATAATATTACAGAATACGAAGCCTTAGTACAAGGGCTAAAGAAAGCAATTGATTTAGGAGTTGATATTATTCAAGGCTATGGAGACTCGGAGATCATAGTTAAACATGTAAGGAACTAGATCCATTGCTTAGCTCCTCATCTTTTCAACTATCAAAAATTGGTAACGGATATGAATAATTCTTTCCCAGATCACAAATTTTTTATGTTGAACTATTGGCAAATACCGCATCTAGACTCATCCCACCAGAAGGTCTTTGTCCCGAAATGTTTTCCATAGAAATTATGTATAGGCCTTCCATACCAGACAACGTTACCAATTGGAATATATTTAACGATGATGTTCAAATTCTAGATTTCCTCACATCACAAGCTACCTTTAAATACTTTGCTATATATGAGGTTGAACACAAAAAATCCTTGTCCGATAATATTTTTCCTTCCAATCCGATTCCCAAGTCAGTTTTAAACTTAGAGAGGATTTATGATTTGCAAGATAAATTTAAAGGTAACCCTAATTGCAAAACACATATTTATACTCTCAATCATAAGACTGACAATCTAGGTACTGAATACAATCCTCAGCTTATCAATATAGGCTTTACTTGTTCTCCCGAAGAGGAGAGGGCTTTGGTTAAATTGTGTAAAGAATACAAAGATGTTTTTGCATGGACCTATGACAACCTAAAGACATTTGATCCATCCATCATCCATCACAATATACCGTTAAAGCCAGATATTAATTCATATCAACAAAAGTTAAGGAAAATGCATCCAAGTCTAGAGCCTTCCATAAAGAAAGAACTTGACAAAATTCTGAAAGCAAGAATTGTTTTTCTTGTCAAACATACACAATGGATTTCTAATTTGGTTCTTGTTCGCAAGAAAAACAGAGAAATCAGATTATGTGTGGATTTCAGGAGTCTCAATAGAGCATCTGAAAAAGATAACTATCCAGTTCCATCCATGGAACATATCTTACAAACAGTATCAGATGCATAGATGTTCTCTCTCCTTGATGGTTTTTCAGGGTATAACGAGGTTCTGGTGACAAACTCTAACCAACTGAAAACCTCTTTTATGACACCCTGGGCACTTTTTCCTATAGGAGGATGCCCTTTGGACTGATTAACATTGGTGCCACTTTTCAGAGAGCTATGGATATAGCTTTCCAAGGTTTGTTACAAATCTTGTCGTATATTTAGATGATATTACCATTTTTACTAAGAAACGACATGATCATTTACTAGCCTTGAGGAATGTTTTTTATAGATGCAAAAAATATGGCATTTCTTTAAACCTAAAGAAATTGGTTTTTGCAGTCCCTGGAGGTAAAATTATGGGATTCATTGTTTCTAAATATGGAATAATCATTGATCCTGAAAGGGTGGAAGAATTGAAAAAATAGGCCTTCCCGGTTCGAAGAAAGCTATGCAGTATTTCCTAGGAAAGATTAACTTTGTCAGAAGATTTGTCCTAAACTTTGCACAAATTGTTAGACCTCTTCAAGGCTTCATGAAGAAGGATGCTATGTTCAAGTACTCTGATGTATAGAAGGATGCATTTAAAAGCATCGAGAAGGCCATTATCGAGGCTCCTGCATGGTTGCCTCCTGATTTTTTGAGAGATTTTGCATTATACACTTTTGTCATTGATGTTTCATATGATGCTATGCTCTCACAGAGAAATAATGAGGACGCTGAAATCCCTATGTGTTTTATGAGCTCTACATTCAAAGGAGCGGAATTAAAATACACACAGATAGACAAACAAGCCTATACTGTCTACAAGTTCGTGAAACATTTAAGGCCCTATTTGTTGAAATCGAAGACAAAGGTAATAGTCATGTACACAGCAGTAAGAAACATGTTGATTCAGAAAGATTTGGGAGAAAAAAGGGCTCACTAGATGACTGCACTCCAGGAGTATGATTTGGAGATAAAACCTACCAAAATGGTAAAAGGCCAAGGTTTATGCTTATTGGCAGCCCAATCCAATGTTTTAGAGTAGGAGCGATAATGTGTTCACGAGGAAGAAATTTCAGCCGATATTATTGATGTCATTACTACCCCGTCATCTGAATGGTATGATGACATTAAATTTTATCTCATTCACGGGTATGCCCCTCCAACCCTTGACTTCAAAAAGCATAGGACTCTGAGACTCAAAGCAACACCTTGACAATTTGTTGATAATGTGTTGTTTTGCAAGAATTATGATGGTGTCTTTCTTAGGTGCCTTGAAAAACCAAAGGCTGATAAAATTTTGGTCGATTTACATGCAGGGCCTATAGGTGGACATTATTATAGAGAAACCACGACCTACAAGGTATTAAGAGCAAGATTATTGGCCCACCTTGTTCAAAGATGCTTATAACCCTCTTGGGAAATGTAAGCCATGCCAAAAATGTGCTGGAAAATTAAAGAAGTAGGCCTTTCCTCTACAACCTATCACTGTACAGTACCCTTTTCAGCAGTGGGGACTGGATTTTTTTGGTCCTATCTCTCCTCCCTCCTCATTGCAACATAATTATATTCTAACTGCAACAGATTATTTCACCCGTTGGGTGGAAGCAATCTCATTAAAGGTTGCTAACACTAACTCAGTCACGTCTTTCTGGGAGAGTAATATCCTTACCAGGTTTGGAGTACCTGACTCTTTGGGTTTTTACATCACTTCTTATTTTAACTCTATTGATCTTACTTAGTATGCCCTTGACAAGGGGATAAAGGTAAAATACTTTGCTAATTATTACCTAGAAGGTAATGGCCTAACAGAATCCTCTAATAAGAATTTGATCAATATTCTTAAGAAGACTGTAGTTGATAGCCACAGGGATTGAAATACTAAACTCTTCAATGCTTTATGGGTAGACATGATAACTCATAAAGTTGTCATTGGTAATTCTCCCTACTATTTGGTCTAAGGAAAAGAAGTTGTCTCACCACCAAACCTTTCGCTTCCATCATTACACATTGCTCAGTCTTGTTCACAAGATCCCGACTCTTCCCCTTTACAAGATAGGATCAATACCCTTCTTAAACTAGAAGAAGAAAGGGAAAAGTCTAGGAACAAGCTGCACCATCATCAACAATTGGTCAAAAGGTGGTTTGATGATAAGTCGTCCACGAATCGTTAGTTTGAGATTGGGGATCTAGTACTCAAGTGGGACAAGCCCCAAAAGGACAAACAAGACTACACAAAGTTTCAAGCTCTGTGGTTAGAGCCATTCATTATTACAGAAAAGATCGGTCCTAGTACTATTCGCTTGCAAACGTTGGAAGGTGTTACTGACACCTTTCCGATAAATGTCTAGATCCTCAAGAAATATTTTTTCTTGATGTAAGTTTCAATTACCTGTACATAATGTGTGGTTTTGATTGGTATGATTCATTTTGATTGGTTTGATTTGTTTTTTGTTTTTTTTACAAGACTTGATAAGACCACAACAACTAAATTCCTGTTGGTAAAGCATTTTATCCTAAAAAACTTTTACTAAGAATTTTGATCTTAATATGTCAGGAACTCTTACTTGGGTTTGGGCTATTATCCTTATGTGAAAGCAATTCAAGATCTATTGTTGGCATTGTCTGTACTGAAAGCCATGTTTCTAGTGATCATTATCTTTACTGTTCTCATAATAATGTGGAAGGTTTTGAAGACACTTTTACATTCCTGCCTGATATTATGGTGATTATAGTAGTACATCTATAATAGTTTCTCTAACCTTCAGGTTTTTTCTGATCTCACCCTTGTCACCTGGGACCAAAATAAACAAATACATCAATGATTGTAAGCTGCAAGATAGGGGGTCTTATCACAAGCCAACCTATCGTTTTCATAATTTGTGAATAACATTACCATCAGATGGTTCCCAAGCCAGGGTAATGGCTTGCAGTTTGCATCCCAATTAATTCTTCTTAATTACAAAAGGTTCAACTCTTTGTGCTCAATGATAGGAGGTCTTATTACAAGTCGGCCTGACCATGTTCATGGATGATGCTTGGATTGAAATTACTGATAGGTGGTTACCAGGCCATGGTAATTTCTTCTGGTGTAAAAAACCAAAATACAGGGAGTCTCTTGATAGAGCTAGCTTGTTCAGTTTCTAGGTAAAATCTATGTATGGCATCGCTCCTTAACAGGACAATGTTCTTGACACAATTGGGTTCATCTTATATCTCAAAAAAAAAATTAAGGAGAAGAAGGTATTGTAAATACTCAGAATAAAAATCCTATTACACAGGTGATTTTGGTTTGAAGGCCGTGACATAAACCTAATAGTTCTTACGCAGAAGCTCATATTTAACTGCTTAGCACCGATATCTGTTTGTTGGGATGTTTTAGCATTATTTATAGATTTTCAATTTGTTGAGTATTATTATCAATGATCAGGGATGTGTGTGATATCATTTAAGTATTTTTCTCTACTAAATCTGGTTGTTTCTCATATGCGTTTACTGCTGAACTCGACATCTTTATACAGACAAATTTTCTTTGAATTTTCATGTAGAAGGAACCAGAGATAACTGTTTCACCCCAACAAGTTGCCATCTATTGCTTCCTGCAACAGATCACCATTTTGAATCATCAAAATGAGGGCCACCATTGACTAGTTTTTCTAGCCATACCTCACTCAGGGAGGTTATCAAGTTGTAAGTTCTTTGTTGTTTTGTTTGGATTGAATAAATTTCTTCAACAAACCTTGTTTTTGGATTTTTTGGGATTTCGGGACCTTTTTATGTATTTTTAAAACCTTTTCAAAGTTTTTAATCCTCGCTTTCTGAAATTGGAAAGCGGAAATCCCTTTTTTGGAGGTATGTTGAACTCTGTTTTCTGATTTCTGATTTCTGACATTTCAGATCCCATAAACCTTATCTTTTCAAATAAAGAAAAGTTAATGTTCTGATTTTCGATATTTTATTTATGGGTATTGGAAACCGAAAAACTTCGATTTTGTTAAAGTTATTGGGTGTGCTCCTGATTTTCGATTTTTGACATTTCAGATTTCGGATATTGGAAACATTGTTTCTAATTTATAATTTATCCACCTTTCGAATTTCCGATTTTTGATTTCTGGATGTCGAAAACCCGAAATTTTGCATCCTTCTTGGCTGAATGTTTGTTTCCCAATTTTTTATTCCCGATTTTCGGATATTGGAAATCAGAAACTATGAAAATTGGAAATTGTCAAATCCTGTACTCTATTCCACCGCCTAGATATCATTCGTCCATGCATACGAGATTTACGACCCAAGTTCTTTTGGTCGTTTGGTTTTAGGATTTTAAATTGAAAAGTTACGAGTATTTTTTACCATTTTCCTTGTGTTTTTTCACTGTGCTTAGGGTTTTTACTATGCATTTTCTCTTTGTCCCAGCGTATGGATTTGCGATTTCCTAAGTGTTTTCATTGATAAGTTCTCATCGCATGACCATTTTTTCTGTTAAATTTGAACTTGCGTCATTATCATACATGGTTGCCAAGATCCAATCAGAGAAGGCATCCACCATGTCCAGGAACACTAGGTCAAGAACAACTCTTCAAGAGAAGAATAAAAAAGACCCCAATGTCAATGTTTTCACTGACACTAGTGGGCACATATTTGATACTCTATATTTGGACTCGTCTAGAATTTACTCCGCCTTTGACAATGACAATTTTTCCTCTGTTACCCATGACCAACCCGGTTATCTCAACATTCATAATTCTCGGCTCCACTGCATCGCTGCCATACCTCCTTTCATGCCCTATATAGACCCTGTCAAGTCGACATTGGACCATGTCAACCCTAAGGGGCGTTCATTTCATGACGCAGATAATACCCCTGTTGCTTCATCCCATACTGATGTATTTTCTAAGGCTTATGCTTTGGGAACTCCCAAACAGCTTCTCTCATCGAAATTTTTCGACTAAAAACTCTCCAGGTTCAACTACGAAGAGGTAGTCAAATCATGGCTGGAAGACCCAACATTAGTCATTCCTTCTTCACTTCTGGTATATCCAATTTCCTGGTTCAGAGAACCTTTCTCATTATTGGTAGCCGGGCTTTGTAGGTTATATGGGTTACCAAACTATTCCTCATTCAGAGTGCAGTGGGTTCCTATGGTACACCATATTTTGCTTACAGGTGATTCTTTTAATTGGGCACAAATTGTGTCCTACAATTTGCAAGAAGAAATTGAGAAATATCAAAAAACCCTGGCCAATCGAAAGCCGACCTTCTATATGTCAGGGTTCATGAGGGACGTGAAATCTTAACCTGTACATATATATTTCTCTAATATGTGGGAATATAACTTCATCCCTAGGGTGTATGAGCTCTGTGACCTATTTCTTGGGTCAATGTATTTTAAAAGTTTCAAGGTTGGTGCTCCCGTGTTCTCTGAAGGTGCTACGGAACTAATTTCATTATATGGCGACTGGTATGTAGGAGAATATTTCTCTTATATAAGAATTTGGGGCAACAATAAAGTCCACTTGCTTCCCAAGATAGTTCCCGACTTCATGGTACTACAAGAATTTTCCTATCAGACTGTCATCGATGGGGGTTTTTCCAAGTTGACTAAGCATAAGAAAAGGTATTGGCCCAAATTTCCTATGTCTCTTGACTCTCTGGTGCTACAGAACCCCACCCATGCATCCTTGCTGGGTTAATAAATTTCTATTATGTACTTGGGAGAGGCATCCAAGAGAATTCATGACCCAATGTCTTATTTGGTGAATCTCTTTGCACATGAGAACGTTATATTTCATTATGTTCATGAAGATGGTCCTGATGATTCCATGTTCCAAGCAGCTACAGATTTTCAGGAGGTGATGAACAAGATCACTGATCTGAATATCAAGTCCCATATATACAAGTATCAGAAGGATCTCAAGATAATAATTCTCCATGAAAGGGGAGGTAAACTCAAGATAAACCAAGATATTCAGAAGGATAAAACTGAAAAGGAAGCAAGAGAATAGGCAACAAGTTCTGTTGCTTCCCTTATTTCTCAACCCAAATACATGGGTAAAGGTATCCTTGATGGCCCACCCAATCCTCATCTTGTTTCAATGGAAAATACATTGGATAAAGGGGCATAATCAAAGAGGAATCTTGAAAAAACCAGTTCTCAATTGCAAATCCATACAGAGATGGCTGAAACACAGCCCAAGATAGAAAATATTCAAGTGGGCTCTGAACAGACTCAATTGCAGGAAGTGCTCGCAAAAGAAAGACCGATGCCTTTACTCCTGATTGTTAAACAAGAGAAAGTACTTGTGTAGGATTCTTCTACACAACAGGTAACTTCTTTGTCTTCAGCTCAGACTGAAATTCATGATGTACATAGTGATCTGGAAGTGGAAGACGATCCTACTAGTTTCCCATAAGTTTTCTTGACTACCCTTATGTCATCTATTCCCAATCTCCAAGGTTTTCATACTATGTTGGATTCATCATTTTCCCACCAATCCTACTCCGAGATAAATATCTCACCAATTATAGGAGCTACTACTAGCATTCCCATAATTTTAGTTGACTCACCCATTCATACTTATCCTCTTCCCCTTTCACCACCTCACCTTATCTCAACGTCCCCAATTTTCCAACTTCCTCAGGTGAACATTCCTTCTACCTCTATGACTCTTTCTCATAAACAAGTTTTTCCTACATATGATTCTTTCACATCCCTTAGTTATACCTTTGTTTCTGCTTCCATGAATATCCCTCCCCTTAGCATAGAAATCCCCTTAACTCAGACTCAAACCGATCCCCTGGTTATCGTCCAGCCCCAAACCACTTCATCACTAGAAGTGATGGCAAATTTTGGAGAGGATGTTGTCGTCTCAATGGGAAAATACTATTGGAGAAAAAAGAACAAAGTTGTGGTAAAGAGGGGAACCAAGAGATCTAGAGAAAGTTCAACTAAATAGGTTCCTTCCCATAATCAGGTTATTTGGAGGTCAGATACCACTGACGTTTAGCAAGGGGCATTGAACACAGTAGCTGCCATGGGAGTTTTTGTAGGTGCAAACTTTTACTCAATTTCACAACTAAGTTCGGTTCTTGGGGATAAAGAAAAAGAAATGCAAAAATCCAAACTGGACTTGGCAGCAACGGAGCAGAAACATGAACAAGAAGTAAACCCGCTAAAGCAAAAGAATGAAGAAAGTGTTCAACAACGGCAAAATAAAGTTGAGAAACTTAAGAAACATCTTGGGAACACAGATTTTCTAAATCAGCAGCAAGCAGAACAAATTATCCTTATCAATCAGCAGCTTAAGGATGCCCAACTAGCCTCAAAAGTCTCCTCCTTTCTAGGTCTCACACCAGAATAATTCAAACAGGTACTCTCTAATGTGCATCAAGAATTCCGACATGCCATGCCATATCTCTACACTTGTTTTGATGAGATGAAAGGGTTGTATGATAAGTTTACTAGGAATTCTGAAACACTCGAATCCCACCATGATCGTTTGAGAGCAGCATCTACAGATTTTGAACAAGTGACAGGTTGGCAGAAGCATATCAAAGAAAAACTTGATGACTTACAGATCTTGGAGAAGATGCAGGCTAAAACGACTAAGGTTACTATTGAGACATGGGAGGGTATATGTGACTCAGTAGAGACTCTAATCAATCTAGGACAGAAAGCTTGCGACAAAAATTGGTATTGGACTTGCCAGTCTCGGATCCTATTAGTCAGGCACCTTCGCCTAAGTTTCAAACGAAATAGGTGGAATGACGTTTTGATGCTAAAAAGGAGCTGATCTAGCAAATAAATCTTCTCATGATGCAAGAAATCAAGAGATGGATCGAGGTTCCTCATGCTTCGATAGCTCGAATATAGGTGTTCGTGAAAGAGTGGAAGAAAATTAAAAAGAGGGAGATTTCCTCCCATATTTGTAAAATGGAAGTGCACTTGAGGCATGCCCATTTCCAGGAGATCGATGAACTTATGGACCTATATGCCAAGTGGCTTTCTGCCCTTGGCCAATCCTAAAACTATTTGATTTGTAATCCCATGTTTTGGAAATTTTTCTTTTCTTGTAAAACTTGTAATCTTATTTAAGGATCGAATTTCCCAAGTAGAGAGGGGCTACTTTTAGAGAAGAGACCGAAGGAATATATAGGAGATAGGATTACTTGAAAAATAACAGGGAAGTTTGTGGTTTTACTACTTTGTAACGTTTTCAACAAATTATTAAAATTGCAGTTATCTCATATTATGTTCCATGGTTATTCATTGAATGTTTTTAATGAATTTTAGCTCATCTCCTAATCTGTTTGGCTCACTGATTATTAGATCTCTTTTATGGATATGTTGGTTCTTGTGTTGATTTTCTGTACTGGAATTGACATATGTAATGTATATCAAGTAAATGTGTTTGTTTGGTGTACATTAGCTTTTATGCTACTGATGATCGGTTATCAATCTCTGAATATTGATTTTTCAATTAATATTGTCTCTTGGGTTTGTTGCATATCTATAATATCTCGGACAGAACACTTGTCAATTTTATTTGATGAGTTAGTCTTAAGATAGTTGTAAAGCGTAATCTTGATCTGCATGTTTGCACGTTAAGTAATTGTTCCTTTTCATCTGTTATATTTTGCAACAATCTTAGTTCGAAACATTACCTGCCCTGTTTAAGTGTCCTTAAGCAATTAGTTAGAGATCAGTTCTTTTAATTTTTATGTTCTCAATTTATCCTCACATCAAATATTTCTAGATCTAATAAAATCCTCGTGCCAGTGGATGCCTCGCATCCATAGGATTTTGCCATTTCAAACAGCTCGAGGATAGAGTCTTCTCTATGTGGGAATGATTTGAAGCCTTTGGTTGGGTTATCTCCTTTTGTTGACTGCCTTGTAGAATTTCCCAGCTACCTACACATCGGTCCCGTCAACAAGGTGTTGAGAGATTAACGAGCACACTAGACTATGGTTGGGTGGAAAATTGCAACGACATAGCTAGTTGTGGGACACCACTTTTTTCAAGATAAGTATTCTCTTATGTTTAACCTCTGCAACTGTATTTGCTTATTTTATGAATTATTATGAACATGTCGAATGCTTGAATGAATGGTTTGCTTCCGCTGTATAATTGCATTGGTTATTCATCTGTGAATGTTTTATGTTCAATTCATTTTTATTATCATGTTCATGGGGCTAGATTGCCTGGTTAATTGATAGTAGCAGTGTTGTAGCCGCGTCCTCTCGAACGGGAGGGGATGTGACATGTAAAATCAGGACTGATCAAGACTGGTACTTATGTCAGTGCCTTTTTTATACCATTGAAAGAATTATTTGCTTCTATTTTCCATTTGGACTCACTTTCTTTTCTCATCATATTAGTAATAAACCTCAAAATCTCAGTAAATTTTGGAACAAACCTCCTTAGAAAATTCACCCTACGAATAAATGACTGAACCTCCTTTTTATTTCTTGGCCCTACCAATTATATTTGAATTGAATCCAACTTGTCTAGATCTATTTTGATACCATCCTTTGATATTATATGTCCCAATAATTTTCGTTCACGCATAGCTAAATTAGACCTTTTTGGATTAAGGGAAATACCATACTTTCTACACTTCAGAAAAACTCGTTTCAAATGTTTTAAATGATCATTATCAGATTTATAAAATATTTTTATATCATTCATGTAGACAACAACAAGCATGTCCTTTTCCTTTGAAAATGTTATTTCCGTTTCCCTCTAGAATGTAGCCCCTATGTTCATCAACCCATAAGGCATTTTTGCATACATAAAGGTTCCCCAAGGTGTAGTGAAAGTTGTTTTTCCCTGATCTTCTAGGTGAACTTAGATCTGGTTTTAACCTAAACAACCATCCAACATTGATATTCTTTCAACCCCAAAATCCTTATGTAAAATATGATCCATTTTTGGGAGGGGATAATTGTCCTTGAAAGATATAATTTTAGATTTTTGAAGTCTACACACAACCTGCTTTCCCCATTTTTCTTATTTACATGGACTAAATTAGCTACCCATATATAAAATTTGAGAGAAACAATGATTTTTACATCAAAGAGTATTTTTACTTCTTTCTCTATGAGAGGCATCATTTTAGGATTTATCCTTCTAAATTTCTATTTGAATGGATTTTCATTGGGTTACACCATAGACTGAGTTTACCTTCGATACTCCAAATCAACCATTGCCAGACAACTTTGGAATAATCATTCAGCTTAATAGAAAAGCCCAAATATTTTAGCCCATAGGATACATCACTTATCTCAAAATTGAACTGTTCAGTGATCCATTCAATTAATTGTCCATCAATATACATAAAATATAGTGTAGATTTCCTCTAATTACAAGACATACATATAGCATCGAAAAAGAGTTCGAGGATCTCATGAATATAGCACATTTATCTCCTAGTTCCATTAGAGAATAGAAGTATGTTGTCATCACTTATTATTATTATTATTATTATGCATAACAAGGGTAACATAGAAAACTCTTACCTCTTATTGAGTAACCTTGTATCTCCCACTTTTCCCAACTTTGAACAACAATTCCCATTGTGCCCAAACCCCAATGATATTTCTTCCTTGTTAACTATTGCAATTCACATTTAGAATGGCAAGGATTTTCCATTATGCTCTTACTACAAGCTAGATCTCAATTGTAAGGTACAGTAAGTGAAATGGGCGTTATCAATACCAACAAATTTTGACCGATAAGCATTAGTGACAAACATGTCTGTGGTTAAAGTAGTCAAAAGGAAAAGTAAGGGAAACAAAAGTTGCATTGTTAAAGGAATGTAAAATTTTAAGGATCTGTAAATTATTTAAAGTGTAGAAACTTTAGTGAATCTTATTAATTCTTAATTTTTCAACCATAAAATGTTTGGCAATTTTGTTTACAAATATTCAAATTTATAAGGACTTTACATAGTTTTTGGACAATTTTTGCGATTTTTAGATTAAAAATATAATCCCATTGAATTTGGGCAGATAAATTGAGAAAAAAAAGGAAAATAGCAAATCTTTTTGTGGGGAAAAACATTGAAAAATATCCCATGAGCTAAAATTTTCCCCTAAAATATTTCCTTGATTAAAGGTAGCACAATTAGCATTCTAACTAGCAAAAAAGACATTGGTAGGCAAATTAGAGGCTTGTCGAGATAGGAAATTAAGGCACTCGAAATAATGCCCCTTAAACAAATTAAGCATCATGATCGTTGATGCCACACCATACAACATTTGATCTAGGAGCATCACTAACATAGGTGAAGGTGGCTAAGGTAGTCACGTGAAAAGCAAGGGTGGAAAAAACAAGATCTATTCCACCTTTGACAAGTATCTCTTCCCTTCCTTATGTGAGTTTGACAACATCATCTAACCCTAAATATGTAGCATTCCAATTGATAACATAAAAAGGGGCAAGCTCATAAAGGGAAGAGATGAAGGAACTAGTAACACACTAATCATAGATGTCACACCAATTCCTACAAAATATGAGCTTGGAGCATCAGTAACAGAAACAAAGGTGGCTAAGGTAGTCATGGGACAATTTTTTGAAAATTTTGATTTTTAATTATTTATTTAATAAATAAAATAAAAGTTGTAGCTTAATGACAAGACTCGTATGTATTTAGCATGACTAAAAGTATACCCCTTTAAGGGCTATTAATGGGTTATTGCGGGTGTTGTGGTTTTCTTTTAATAGCGGTGATGAGTTAACTTACATTCATGGTTAGCAGTCAGTTATACATATCTTCATTAGTAGTTGACAACTAAATTTTTATAAGTGTTGCTACCTTAAGGGGGGGAAAGAAGAAAGAAAAGATCATAACAAAAATAAGAATATTTAAGGAAAAAAACACAACTTAAAGTTTTCATATAAAAACGTGAAGTGATTAGCGAAGAGGGGAGAGTAGAACATGGCGAGGGAAGAAGCCCAAAGTAAACAAAACTCGGGTTTTTAGTCATGATAAGGATAGAAATTTGACATCCTTCAATCATTTATGATTAAAATGCTATTTACAAATAAATAAATAAATAACTTTTTTTTAATCAAATTTTCGCTATCCTAAAGCAATTTGATAAGTTTTTTAATAACCCAAAAATTATAATGATTTAATATAATAGAAATTAATGTAAAATTTGGAAATCTTCTACCGTAGGTGATAATGACTAAGAATAGAAAATAAAACTAAAAAAAAATTGATAATTTTTTTAATAACCCAAATATTATAATGATTTAATGTGATAGAAATTAATGTAAAATTTGGAAATCTTCTACGTAGGTGATAATGACTAAGAATAGAAAATAAAAACTAAAACGTAGGTGAAAATGACTAAGAATAGAAAATAAAAACTAAAAAAAAAATTGATAAGTTTTTTAATAACCCAAGGATTATAATGATTTAATGTGATAGAAATTAATGTAAAATTTGGAAATCTTCTATACTAGGTGATAATGTCTAAGAATAGAAAATAGAAACTCAAAAAAATTGCAAATTACCATATTACAAATTACAAATGGAGACCAAAGTAATGAAAAAAATGCAAAGTACGAGCAAAGCCTAAAAATCACTACATAAACTAAATAGATGGTAACTGAAATATAATCTATTTTGGGAATGAAAATAAAGATATAACAAGCAATGTGTAACATATAAATGTATAGTTTCTAAGTGTATGATTAAAAAGGAAAAAAATGTTAAATATATAATTTTGAACTTCGTTGAATTTTTGAAATTTTTTAGTTTGAGTTTTAATTATTTAATAATTAAAATAAAAGATGTAGGTTAGTTATTCAAGATTTATATTTATTTGGCAAAACTAAAAGCCTACTTTCTTAAGTATCTCCAATGTGTTATTTAAGGTGGTGTTGTGGTAGAGGATGAGTTAGCTTACATTCTTGGTTAGCAGTTAGTGATACATATATTCATTGCTAGTTGGCAATTGGATTATCATAAGTGTTGCTACATTCATGGGGAAATAAGAAAAAATAAAATAAAATAAAAGATGAGAAAATAATTTAAGAATAATTAAGAAAAAAAAACACAATAGAGAGGTTTTCATATGAAAAAGTGAAGTGACTACTAAAGAGGGGAGAATAGAACATGGCGAGGAGGAGAGGCCAAAATAAACAAAGCACATGTTTATTTAATGAAAAAGTGAAGCGATCAACTAAGGAGGTGGTTAGAACTAGAGGAAAGGAGATGGAAAAAATATGAAGAGTAGGCATAAGATTTTTTTTTCCCTTCCAAGAGAAGTGATCAAGGAGGGAGGAACATATAATTTTTTGGAGGAGTTATCACAAGGGGAAGGGAAGTGGGTGTGTTGGAAAATAATAAATATGTTTGTAGATAACCATACACAATGTTAAAATGATTATGATGGGAGGAAGTACGTCGAGAGTAAGAAGAAATTCTTGACGTTTTAATCCCTACTTTGGGAACATCATTAGGAGACCAACAAAGCTTGATGATGATCCCAAAGTAGGGATCATTATCGAGAATGATCCCAAAGTAGGGATTGCAACGTCGATAATTTCTTCTTAGTCTCAACGTAGTTCCTCCCATCATAATAAAAGAAGGAACATGTTCAAAATTCTTGTCTTTGTGAAGGTGATATATGTTTGGGTGTCAAAATTAGTTGGTTTTGTAACTATTGTTGGGATTTTTGAAAATTTCTAATATATATATTTTTAAGTCTTGTATAGTAATGTTGGGTTTGATGCTTTGATAGTAGTTGTAGGTATCCAACACCCAATATCGTGATATTCAAAGATGCCCATCCTTTGTACTGGTATCCCATTTGAACCACCTAATATCCTTAGTGGTTTGCAACAACATTAGAACATGATGTGCATAACCCCTTAGGGTCAAGGAGTAGTGGCTTCAAGAGGGTTGAGGCGTAAATGTTCTAATGTCTATAAAACCTATACAATGCTTGGTTCATTGAGTTTTATTTATGCGCACCAAGTTCCAATATGCACATGTCAACAATGTTCACAGTTAAGTGCTATGCACACACTCAATGTTTCCACTCATATTGAAACCATGATCATTGCATATTTGTGGCAACAAGAACATGTGGCATTCCAAAAGATAAAATGTCATTGCCAATTATGACATTGAACCACTTCAATGACCGAACAAACCCTCTTTTCAGCAAGATGTATAGGCCTATGCATAAAATGCATTCTATGACGATAATCACAAACATATCTCTCTTACACTCTCTCTTCACGCAATAATGCATTTAAACAACACTAAAATATTGTAATGGTCTAACTTGCATTTTCCATTTTTCATTCATAATATGATTCATTTTTATTTATGCATTTCCACCCATAATTGTAACACCCCATATTTGCATTTGACAAATAAAGAACATTAAGACCTGTATTGTATTTCTTTTCTTATTATCTATTAGACTCAACATAACTGAGAAAAATATAGTTGTGGATTTTGGAACCTACCTTTATGAAACAATAATGTTTTAAGTTTATCTTTGATCTTAGTAATGTCACAATTGTGTTATTTACTTTTAGTAAAACTAAGAATGTTAGGGTACACGAATACCAATTTACGTCATGATTAAATGATTATGAATGCCACAAACATGAGGAATAAATTAGATTGTTTAAATAAATTAACAATTGATAAATTGATAATTACTTGGAAACAATGAAAGATATGCATGATCTTATGTCTCAGATAAGACTAACCCACTTGTTAGAGGGGCTAAATGATATCTAGATACTTGTGATACTAAGTTACCTTAATGCCATGGAAATAAAAAGAGAAAAGGGTAAGCCACGAGGCATTAATTTGTGATTAATTGGTGGTTCTATACATTGTTATGATATGTGGGCTAGTGCGAGCTTATGTAGAAAACCAAGTTTCCCAAACCAGTCATTAGATGATGAAAATCTAGGAATTACAATAGCAGCACAATGTGATTATTGATAGGGTGTTGACAAGCTAGTTCCATTACAAGGTGGAGGTATTTCCCATAATTTATCCTCTGAAACTTAGAGGCATGGGAGGGCCATGTTAATTAACATTCCCCAAGATGTGTGATGTCGTATAACGGTCTCCTCCTAGGGAAGTTAGGTCGATTTAGTTGATGCTTCTAGTTTTGAGTTATATATGTGATCTAGGAGAATAAGAGTGTATATCTCATCAAACCAATTTGGACAATGTTTGTTTCACCTCAATCAAATTCCAGATGATAAATTAATGGCAATCTGAAGTTTCTGCAACTCAATTTTTTAATGGGCAGAAAGTGACAAAAAGAGTGCCATGTGGCACCACTACAAGGGTGCCACATGGTCGTACGACACCCACATCGCAGCCTATAATGAGGACATGTGGCATGGTAGATAAAAAGTGACATGGCACTAGCGTGCCATCCCAGTGGTGAGCTAATGTGGTGCTGATGTGGCATCCTGATGGCAAGTTGATTTGGCGCTAACGTGGCAAGGTTGAGTTGGTAGCCATGTGGACCAATACTAAAGTGACACGTGGTCCAATCTATGACACATGTCAACCAGAGAGGCCAAAAATTGGTTAATATCTAGAACATGCTCCACAAGACTCAAACCTAAGACCTCAAATAACCAACACCAACAACTTTACCATTAGGCCATCGGAACTAGTTGTGGATAATGGTTTAAATTTTATATTTAAAGTCTATTGGTTATGATAATGGTTTAAATTTTATATTTAAGGTCTATTGGTTACGAGTTGGTGGGAAAATAGGGCCCAACCAATCCCACCAAAGTTGGTCGAACCCCTAAACTTGGTGGCCAATCAACAAACATGCCAAAACTAGAGTCCACAGGGGTTGAACCCCAGACTTCCTAGAAAAAAATGTGCCCAAAATATCTCCACCAACCAACTCATCTAAAATCCTAGTTGGAAAGCTTTCCCATGACAATGTATTTAAAGACCACATTTTCCCAGACCGAGGGGAGGAGACCACGTGGCCCGTGTCCAAGGGCTGAACCCGAGCACGCTGGAGCAGAGGGTCGAGGGTGGGAATAAATCCCGAGGTATGTACAACTACATTTAATGTCGTATGGATCCATACATGTACGGAATTCCACGTGTCAATAGAGGGGTCATAAGATTTTGCAGAGGTCGAATTTTCAACTGTGAAGAAGTATGCAATGTTTTTTGTCAATCCTCGTGGTCTAGGCCTTCTTAACATAGTGGTGCAATCCGTTTTTTGATCTAAATATCTGATTTGCAGGTTACTCCCATAATTGAGGTATAAAGTCATATTTTCCATTTACTTAATATTTTTGTTGAGATTATAAACAAACGACCTCCCCATTGAAGATCAGGACCAGAGACATAATCCCAGTGGAACAAACTTCGTTATTAAGTGGTTCTTGTGTGAATTAATGGTGTATGTCTCTTTCACGTGTTTCTTCCTTTTATGTGCACATTTACACATTCATTTTTTTAAACCAAACAATCCAAATGATAAGTCTATGATTACAAATATCCTTTTTTTTTTTATCAATTTGGGGTTAGGCCATTATAGTTGGCGCTCTAGGATATTCCAACAAAGGAACATATAGGAAACGGAAGTTGGAAGTAGGTTAAGAAGAAAGGATGATTCAAATTACTAATAATATTGTTTGGGATTTGAGTTTACACTTTAGTTTTGTACTAGGTTTCTTTTACCTATAAATTATTGTTTGATTCATTAAGAGTAAGCTTAAGTACAATGTTCAATTAGTGTTGATGTATTGTGACTTAATTAGTAAGATTGTATAGTGTTGTGTTTATTTGATTATTGCCTTGCATGTGTGGTTATGATCATTAAGGAACTATGCATTAGAGGTGGTGATGGTTATATGTAGTACATGCACAAGCTATGTGTATGATGGCCACGCATACATACCTTGTATGTGTGCACAAGTTATATATGTTAGTGATTAAATTGTTATTATTAGTAATAGTTGATGCACCATGGATGTAGTAAAGGGTTAAAATATATTATTATAATCAACAATTCATTTGCATTTATATTAATTATATTTCATTCACATTCATTTACATTTCCTTTGTATTAGTTTTTTTTAATGCTGCAAAATTCTATTAATCTACAAGAACAAAATATACAAAAATTGTCCTAGCCAGAGGAGGTCTCGGGTGGTGAAACCACCATCCAATCATCTAAAAAATGGAGGGTCATCTGAGAAAACCATTACAGATACTATTCAAAAGTTTTAGGCAGTCGTAGTAACTGGTATAAAACATAATTACAAAGTTTTTCCTCAAAATTAAACATAGAGATAACCAAACTAGACAATTATAACAAAAAACTTGAAACAACAGTTTATTTCTGAAGAAGTGTTGTGAATGATTTACGGATGGGGAAGCCCTATCCTTCCTCCTATAAAATGCTGGTGGTGTTGGTAGTGGTCACTAAAGCAGTCTTTGGAGGTTCAGTGCTTGGGTCATCTTCTTCCCTCACCCGCTTGAACAAAGGTTCAATGGTGTTGGGAATCAGGAAAGGAGGAACCTGAGCCAACTGAGGTGTCAGAACTAAGATGGAATCTCGATACCTTCCCCCTACTGCGCTTCCACTACCACCATCCACATGGCCATCTTGCCCAGCCTTGCCAGCCATGCAATTCTAGGCAAAGGTGTTGTCCAGACTAGTGAGTTGAGCATCCATTTCCATCATCTTCGCTTTCACCAAAAGAATTGTGTCACATGCCTCTAACCAGTTGCTGAGCATATATTCCACTATATTTCCCAACATATTTTTGACGAGCCAATAATGGTTGATTTGGCTCCCTCCTTATCCAGTTGAGAGACGTTTATTCAACACCCTTCCTTCCCAATCATCAATGAGGGTGCAGACCGGATTGGAGATTTGAATTTTGTAACCATCTTCCATTTGCAAACTAAGCCTACTTTGGGATTTCCCTCTACTCGTGGTGATGCGGCGTGGAATTCCCCTTTTCCTGAACATGGTTGTCATCCAATTTCCTGGGTACTACAAGAGGGGTCAAACACTGCGCAGAGAAGGATCAAAATGGTGGGCGCGCCCCAGACTTCGAAAACCTGCAATGAAACCATTGCCTTGAGAACTTACAAACCAGTACAGGACTATAAGAAGCAGCAGAAATGTGCTCCCATTTCCAATGCCACCCTTAAGCTGAGACCAAGATTCAATTTTCTTAGAGTGGCCAACTATCCAAGACATAGAATTATTGAAACCATCGAAGACAATTCTGCTAAAAGCCATGATGATTCGCTTCATATTTCCACCCTGTCCAAACCTTAGTTGTTTACCATCCTGCATTAAACTCATTTGTTCCACCATGAATGCATAGGAGGAGGACAGTGAGGCTCCAACCTACGTCGAGAGCCTGAAAGTGATGGCCTTTCCCCTCCACACGCAAGATTTGGTTCAGGAACCATGGTGGTAGTGTTGACGTCCCCTCTACATGCGAGGTGCCATGCGTAGGGCTCACAGACCGAGGCGTACACATCGTCGGTTTGTCTCACTGACACTTGCATCCGGGGCATTTCCTTTGTATTAGTTACATTTCATTTGTATTTGTATTAGTTACACTTTCTTGCATTTCATTTAATTCAATTAATTCTAATTTGGTATATGTTACCTCCCATTTACATGGCATTTTATAAATTGGATTCATTTAATGCTTACCAAATATAAATTGACGTGAATGGTATTTGACTTGCTCTATGATTATTTATGATAGGTTGATACTTTATTATTTGAGTGGGTTCTCAAATCATTATGTGAGTAGGTAAACTATTATTATATGATGGTTTGACCTTCCTAGGACACTTCTCAAGTAAGGCAATGGTAAATAACTAGTTAACAATATATTTTGGGGGATGATAGAGGGGGTTGTTGACACTTGGAAGAGCAGGAATTAAGGAGGGAAAACAATGTTTGCGAGTAACCTACATCTTGGAACTAGAACCTTGAGGCTAATTCTTTAACTTTGAAAGGTTAATTATTGATGTTTTTGTTACTGTAGTTGCATACATGGAGAGATCAGAAATCCCATAGGTTTCATAGCACTAGCAACTTAGTTTTTAGTCGGATGGAAGGATTAATCCCAGTTTGTGTAAAATTATCTCAAGGGAATTATAGGCTGAAAGTTTGAATTGTTAGGATTACTACTATATTTCTAAATCAAATAGTTACTAAAGTAATCTACTATTCTTAATGTGACATGTGTGGGAGGTATCCTTTTGGATCATAAAGGAAATAAGGTATTTTCCTATCAATGGAGCTTGGGAAGAGCCACCACCAATATTGCAGAACAATATGCTTTGTTTATGGGTTTGGAATTTATTATTTCCCTAGGTATTGAGAGACTCCTTATTTTTAGAGACTCCCTCCATATCATCTCTCAAAGTTAGAAAAAGGTCCCAATTGCTGATCGAATTGTGGGGTATGGGATTCCTATCTTTCCTTTTGATGATGGCATGAATAGAGTGCCATATTATTTACATTTGCAGTAGCATCCTTTGTCACATTATGATGATATACATATCCATGGGTGTATTGATGAGACTTCTTTCAGTCACTTGAAGACTCCATGTTTTCTTTTCTCCATATTTGGTTCAGATTTTGGTGGATATTCTTCATTCACTTCTTGGATGAAATAATACATGGATAATTCTCTTGATGCACCCTATAGAATTTTGGAGAAAAATTATAGGACATGGGATCCTCACCTATGTCAGCGGGGCAGATTTGATAAAATACGTAATGCTTGTGTATATGGACCACATAATGATATACTTAGTCAAATCTACAAGCACTTTCATGATTCTTTGATGAGGTACCTTCTTGATGTACATTTGTATGATGTTTTTATGTACTTTCATGATCCATATTTTGTACTCATGATGTTTGGAAGGGTGCAATACAAGCAATGGGATCTTGGTATTGCTTGGTTCCAATTTTGGGGAAAACAAGCAGCAGGGGGTATTGAGTCACCACTTGATAATGTGATTGTAATAAGAGTAGAGAAGAAACAAGCATGGTGGTACCTCTTTGAAACTTTCTTGGAATCTTGGAAATTCAAGTTTGGAAACTCAGTACCAACTTCAATGAATTATACCTAAGCAAAAAGGGGCTGAAAGTTTAAAAAAGGTTTCCAGAAGATGGAGGTAAATATTATTTGTGAAAATTTTGTTTTGATGGATTTTATTAATCCTTTTGGTGTCAGTGGTGATGTCATAGGATATATCAATATTCAAAGATCCACATATCTTTACTTTTTGAAACACACAATTGTAGTGAATGAGTGCCACTACTCAAATTGCAACTACAGTTTGAAGCAAAAGTTTTGGAAGGAAAGAAGGTTATTCGAAATAAATGTTCGTAATTTGTTTAGTACAAGCAATATTTATGGAGAGGACTGCCATGTCCCCAATTAATTAATTTTCAAATAAGAGTAATTGCAAATAATGTTCCATCGACTTACTAGTTCCCTAAGTTGAGATGGAGACATAAATTTTATAACAAGGGGCTATGGAACCCAAAAAGAATTTATTTTACCATATTCACATTTAAATGGGTCACATAAATGATAAATTATAAGAAAATAAGGTGGCATGGGTTCATTAAGACACTTGGAAGCTTATGGAGCCGTTGGATGGTAAGATTCCCCATACACTTGGCATTATCTTCTTCCAAATTTGAACACATGGGGAATGTAACGTTATTGGAGGGTGATTTGGTGTCAAATATAATATAATGAGCCAAGGAATTTGAATAGTTAAATGAGAGTAACTCCCATGGAAGAGGAGGAGACTAGAAGACAAGGTGTGCCACTTGGAAGGAGATTCCATGCATTCTATGAAAAGTATGACAAATTCAGACCTGATTATAGACATATGAAAAATTTGACATGACAGGGATAAAAATTTCCACCAAGGGATCGAATTTAGGAGTTAGAGGCAGCCATTCAAATTGGGGAAAGAATGGGAGCATGAAGAGGAATACAAGTGTCATGAGAGTTACTAAACCACTAGGATGAGTTGGAGGAATCCTATGGAGGGAAATTAGACCTTAGGAGGCCTCAAGAATTTAATAAAAGTATGTAATGAGGAAGGAGAATGGATTTTTATCATTTTTTAATTGACCTTTGTCATTTTGTAGAGCTTTTACTTGTCCATTGCATGGTGAGTGTTCACTCTCCTTGCTTGTGAACCAATTTCGAGGGAATGGATTCCTTTCCAAGTTGGTTAATGGAGATGCCATTCAGACCTCTCATTGGATATTAATGAAGGATTTTTATTTTCAGGTTTAAATACCATACAGTCAAATTCTCATATATTCCCCTATTCTCTCATTCCTTCTTCTCGATTCCCCCACATTGTCATGTTGAAAGCGCACTTGTTGGAGTGGTGCTTGCACTTTTTTTAGTATATTTGGTGCCCAAGCTGTGAAATGTGATGTATGGCTATTTAATATCATTTCCATATTCTTTTTAAGTCTAAATATCAAGAAAACATATGTTATAGGCTCACATTCCCATGCTCTTTAATAACTAGTTTTCATGGATTTGGCTTCAATATTGAAGTAGCTTTATATCATATTTGTATCAGGATATTCCTATGAGTTTGATGATGTTGGGAAAGCCACATATTATGTAATTATCTGTAATTCCATTCACATATTCTATGCAGCTCGAAATCCAAGAAACTCATGTTTGAAAAGATTGCATTCATGCCATTGTATCACTAGTTTTCATGGATTTTGGATTCAATCATGAAGTAGTTTTATACCAGATTTGTATGAGGACATTCCTATGACTTTGATGATTTTGGGGAATCCATATATTATTTAATTATCTTTACTTCTATTCATGTATGATATCCATCTCAAAATCCAAGAAACTCTTGTGTGAAAAGCTTGCACTCTCATGCCATTGTATCACTAGTTTTCATGGATTTTGGCTTCAATCCTGAAGTAGTTTTATATCATATTTGTATGAGGGAAATTATCTAAGTTTTATTCTGTTGTGACAGACATATATGATGTTTTACTCTTTAATTTCGTGTCCCTATTCTATGGGTCTAAATCCAAGAAATCCATATGTGAAACTCTAGCAATTACATGCTACTAATCCACTTTTCATGTATTTGACTCCCATACTAAATGAGTTGTATACCATACTTGTATGAAGAGATTTCTATGGTGTCTAATATTTTTGGGGAAGAATTTTGTATTATTTATATGGTCCCTATATGTCACATCCTGATCTGAACCTTTAACTCTACCTTTCATATGTCAAAATCGAGCTAGTTATATAATTTCCCCATAAGAAATTTCACTGAAAGTTATCAAACGAATGTGGAACTATATAATATATTTGGAAAAATTCATAACCATAATTAAGGAAATCCATTGATGTATAATACTCATTCCCATACTATTTTCTTAAATTTTGGTGGGTCGTATGTTAGTTGGAGAGTTAGTTTGGCCTTCACCATTGGGGGAATTCGAGCACAATTTCCTATGTAAAATTGCATTCTTTCTCCCGTAGCCCCAAACTAGTTTCCAGGAGCTTAAATTTAGATCAAAAGTATTCATAGGTCATGTGGGAATGTTATAAGACTCACCCTATCCTTTCATTTCAAATTCTATGCCATTTGGAGTCAGTTGGAACCCCCTCCAGTCTTGCCTAGTAAAGCTCAAAAATTGCCCAAAAAGCATTCTTTCCCAAATTTCCAAGTAGGGACATTATTTCCAATTTTCATGGATTTTGGCTTCAATCCTGAAGTAGTTTTATATCATATTTGTATGAGATATATTCTCTAAGTTTGATGCTATTGTGACAGACATATATGATGTGTTACTATGTAATTTCATGTCCTTATGCTCTGTGGGTCTAAATCCAAGAAATCCATATGTGAAACTCTTGCAATTACATGCTACTAATTCACTAGTTTTCATGTATTTGACTCCCATACATAATGAGTTGTATACCAGACTTGTATGAAGGGATTTATATGGTGTTTAATATTGTTGGGGCAGATATTTGTATTTTGTATATGGTCCCTATATGTAACATACTGAAATATACCTTTCATATGTCAAAATCGAGCTAGTTATGTAATTTCCCCATAAGCAATTTCACTGAAAGTTATCAAACGAATATGGAACTGTATAATATGTTTGTAGAAATTAATAACCATTATTAAGGAAATCCATTTATGGCTTATAATAATTCCCATACTCATTTATTAAATTTGGGATGGTCGTACTTGATTTGGAGAGCTAGTTTGGCCTTCACCCTTAGGGGAATTTGGGAATTTGACCACAATTTCCTATGTAAAATTGCATTGTTTCTCCCTAGCCCAAAACCAGTTTGCATGAGCTTAAATTCACATAATAAGTATTAACAGGTAATTTTGGAATGTTATAATACTCTCCCTATCCTTTCATTTCAAATTCAATATCATTTGAATTCAGCTGGAGCCCCCTCTAGTATTGACTAGTAAAGCTAAAAAATTTCTCAAAAAGCACGCTTTCCAAAGTTTCCAAGTAGGGACATTATTTCCAGTTTGAAGAACTAATAACCATGTGTAATGAAATTTTGTGAGGTATTATATCAGTCACCATACTCTTCTTATAAATTTTGGAGGGCTGTACATGAGTTGGGAAGCCCTTTTGGCCTACACCCTATGGGGGATTTCATCACAATTTGCTAGTCATTTTCCCTTTTTTGTCATTAGATCCAAACGAAGTTGCTGAGGTCTAAATTCGGTCCTAAAGTTATCATGGAGTCTCTTTATAGGTATTAATACTCATAATATCATTCCATTTAAAATTTGGTACCATTTGGTGCCATTTGGAATTCCTAGAGTCAAGACTAGTTAAGCTCGAATTTTGCCCAATTTGTACTTTTCTCCAAACTCCAAAAAGGGACATTACAGTGGTATAAGAGCATTGTATTGAGACCCTAGTTAATTTATGTATTATAGGGATGAATTTAATAAATTCATGAAGTCATATTTTGATGATATGGTGAAGCAACTTATGCAAGGGTTCGAATTAATGGCTAGTCAAATTAGGGGTAAGCTGGCAGCCGAGGGTAGTAGTAGTTCCAATCATGGAAAGAAAAATAAGACCATTCATTTTGAAGATTTTGATGATTGTGTGAATTTATGTAGGCACAATATTGAAAATTTGAATTCATTAAGGAACAATCAGCAATCCACAAGTTTAGAGGAGTATGAAATGAGAAAAAATCAGAGTACTTGTGAAAAGAGCCTAGATACAGCATTAAGGGAAGAAACAAAGAATCATGAAGTGGAGCATCAATTACCGCAAGGTGATTGTAGAGAAGAACATAAAAATGGAGGTAAATACAAGCACATACTTACTGATGGGGGTTGTGCAAATCAAACAACATCTACTGATGGATCCTTGAACTGGGAAGGAGTACCTACTGATGGGTGCTCACAAATCTATGTTGGTGACATAGAGATCAGATTTGAAAATGTTGCTACAATACAAATTTCTCAGAAGCATGAAGATGAATACCTTTTGATAGATAATGAAGAACCAATATAAACTTCCCCATCACCACTTGATCTTCAAGAAGTTGATCAAATCAAGAAGAAAGAAGAAGAGGAGGTTCACTCCCATGAACCATCCTTCATTGAAGGGTCTTTGAAGATGAGTGAACAGAATATCCATGAGGCCCTTAGCATACTCAATGACACTAAAGCATTGGTGTCAAATTCCTGTTGGAAATTTTATTCATTGGAGGAGCCATCCTTTCTTGAAGACATAGAGAAGATTCAAAGAGCAATGTGCAACATCGAAGGTAATTTCATGTCTTTGCTTTTTGATAGAAACAATTTGGTTGAGATTAATTAATGGTTACATGAAGCATACTTGAATAATAATGAGGATATTCATAAGCTCAAAATTCAAAATGAGCAACTTCTTGAGAGGTTGCAAGATACAGGTTCTCCTCCTATGTTTCAGATTGTCAAATGGTAGATTGCTTGGAGGATTATCATGACATGAGGGATCATGAGAAACATGGAAAATTGCAGGTTCTTGATGTGTTTGAATATGATCATTATGAGATCCAATCACTTAATGTGGTGCAATAGGAACTTGAGTTTCCTCTTGAAAATGGCTGCACACTTTTTGAAGAAGTGCATGATTCCACTACCTTGGAACCAACCTATGTGGAAAGTTTTTCATTTTTTAGGGAGGTGTGTGTTCCTACCCCTATGAATCCTTCATATTATGAAAATGTTGCACTTTCTAATCATTTGGGTGAGTTGGTTATTTATCCTACATCCTACACTTCCATATTTTGCAACATTCATCCTATTGAAGCATGGGTGAAATGCTATTTTTTTTATGGTGCCACATGAGGAGTATTGGATTACTATATTTCCTTTTGAAATTGACATGACTAGAGTGCCATATTATTTACATTTTCAGTAACATCCTTTGTTACATTATGATGATATACATATTCATGGGTGTATTGATGAGACTTCTTTGAGTCACTTGAAGACTTCATTTTTTCTTTGCTCCTTATTTGGTTCATATTTTGGTGGAGGTTCTTCATTCACTTCCTGGATGAAATAATGCATGGATTATTATCTTGATGAACCTTATAGTCTTTTGGAGCAGTAGTATAGGACATGGGATACTCACCTATGTTAGTGGGGAAAATTTGATAAAATACCCGATGCTTGTGTGTATGGGACACATAATGATCTACTTAGTCAAATGTACAAGCACTTTCATGATTCTTTGATGAGGTACCTTCTTTATGTACATTTGTATTATGTTTTTATCTACTTTCATGATCCATATTTTGTACTCATGATGTTTGGAAGGGTGCAATACAAGAAATGGGATCTTGGTATTGCTTGGTTCCAATTTTGGGGAAAACAAGCAGTAGGGTATATTGAGTCACCACTTGAGAATGTGATTGTAATCAGAGTAGAGAAAAAACAACCATGGTGGCTCCTTTTTGAAACTTTCTTGGAATCCTGGAAATTCAAGTTTGGAAACTCGGTACCAACTTCAAAGAATTATACAGAAGCAAAAGGGGGTTGAAAGTTCAGAAAAGGTTTCCAAAGGATGGAGGTAAAGATTATTTGTGAAAATTTTGTTTTGATGGATTTTATTAATCATTTTGGTGTTAGTGGTGATGTCACATGATATATAAATATTCAAATATCCACATATCTTTACTTTTGGAAACACACAATTGTAGTGCATGAGTGCCACTACTCAAATTGCAGCTAAGGTTTGAAGCAAAGTTTTCGAAGGAAAGAAGGTTATTCAAAATACATATTTTGTATTTCTTGAGGACAAGAAATATTGAGTGGGGAGGATTTTAATGTCCCCAATTAAATAATTTCCAAATAAGACTAATTTCTAATAATGTTCGATCAACCTACTAGTTCCCTAGGTTGAGATGGAGACATAAATTTTGTAACAAGGGGATATGGGACCCAAAAGGACTTTAGTTTACCATATTCACATTTAAATAGGTCACATAAATGATCAATTCTAATAAAATAAGGTGGCATGGGTTCATGAAGACAGTTGGAGGCTTATGGAGCCTTTGGATGGCTAGATTCCCCACACACTTGGCATTATCTTCTTCCAAATTCGAACACCTGGCTAATGTAACATTATCGAAGATTTATGTGGTGTCAAATATAATATAATAAGCCAAGGAATTTGAATAGGTAAAGGAGATTAACTCCCATGGAAGAGGAAGAGACTAGAAGACAAGGCGTGCCACTTGGAAGGAGATTCCATGCATTCTATGACAACAAATGATGAAATATTCTATGACAAGTATGGAAAATTCAGACTTGATTGCATACATATGAAAAATATGACATGAAATGGCTAAAAATAGGCACCAAGGGGTCGAATTTGGGAGTTATAGGTAGCTATTCGAATTGGGGAAAGAATGGGAGTATGAAGAGGAAGACAAGTGTCATGAAAGTTACTAAACCACTAAGATGAGTTGGATGAATCCCATGGAGGGAAATTAGACCTTAGGATGACTCATGAAGTTAATAAAATGATTTCATGAGGAATAAGAATGGATTTTGATCATTTTTTAATTGTCCTTTGGCATTTTGGAGAGCTTTTTCTTGTCCATTACACTGTGAGTGTTCACTCTCCCTCAATTGTGAACCAATTTCGAGGGAGTTGGATTCCTTTCCAAGTTGGTAGATGGAGAGGCCATTCAGAAATATAATTGCATATTAATGAAGGATTTTTATTTATAGTTTTAAGGACCATACATTCTAATTCTCATATATCCCCTATTCTCTCATTCCTTCTTCTTCATTCCCCCACACTCTGATGTTGAGGGCGCACTTGTTGGAGTGGTGATTGCGCTTTGCTGAGTATATTTGGTGCCTAGGCTGTGAAATATGATGTATGTATCAGTAATATCATTTTCATATTCTTTTTAAGTCTAAATATCAAGAATACATATGTTAGAGGCTCGCATTCCCATGCTCTTAAATAACTAGTTTTCATGGATTTGGATTCAATATTGAAGTAGCTTTATATCAAATTTGTATGAGGACATTCATATGAGTTTGATAATGTTTGGGAATAAATTTATTATGTAATTCTATTTAATTCAATTCACATATTCTATGCATCTCGAAATCCAGGAAACTCATGTGTGAAAAGCTTGCATTCTCATGCCATTGTGTCACTAGTTTTCATGGATTTTGACTTCAATCCTGAAGTAGTTTTATACCATATTTGTATGAGGACATTCATATGAGTTTGATGATGTTGGGGAAGAAATATATTATTTAATTACTACCATTCAAATATTCTATACATCTATAAATCCAGGAAACTCTTGTGTGAAAAGCTTGCACTCTCATGCCATTGTATCACTAGTTTTCATGGATTTTGGCTTCAATCCTGAAGTAGTTTTATATCAGATTTGTACGAGGGATATTCTCTGATTTTTGTGATTTTGTGACAGATATATATGATGTGTTACTCTGTAATTTCATTTCCATGTGCTCTGTGGGTCTAAATCCAAGAAATCCATATGTGAAACTCTTGCAATTCCATGCTACTAATTCACTAGTTTCATGTATTTGATATTGAATGAGTTGTATACCAGACTTGTATGAAAGGATTTATATGGTGTTTAATAATATTGGGGAAGAAATTTTTATTCTGTATATGGTCCCTATATTTCACATCCTGATCTAAACCTTTAACTCTACCTTTCATATGTCAAAATTGAGCTAGTTATGTAATTTCTCCATAAGCAATTTAATCAAAGTTATCAAACGAATGTGGAACTATATAATGTGTTTGAAAAACTTCATAACCATGATTAAGGGAAAAAATTGATGTATGATACTAATTACCATAATCTTTTCTTAAATTTGGGAGGGTCGTACTTGATTTGGAGAGCTAGTTTGGCCTTCACCCTTGGGGGGATTTGAACACGATTTCCTAGTAAAATTGCATTGTTTCTCCTTAGCACCAAACCAAGATGCAGAGGTCTAAAGTCTGATCCATAGTGTCCATATACCATGTTGCAATGTTTTAAGACTAACCATACAATTGCATTTAAAATTTGATACCATTTGGAGTCAGTTGGAAACCCCTACATTCTTGACCAGAAAAGATCAAAAATTGCCCGAATTGCACTTTTCTCCAAAATTCCAAGTAGGGACATTAAATTACAGGTGCTTATTAGGAAGTAGCTTCATCATGATGAATTATGATTCCAAAATTGGGAATGTCTGGATTGATAATTTGTGATTCAAGGAATCGATATGCGTGTAATGGTTCTTACGTCTGACAGTACTAATGTCGGAATAATCAAAGTCGAAGGCAAGAAGTCGGGGTCGATATAAAAAGGTCGAAGAAGTTAACTAAGTCATCATAATCGATTATCCATTGTTGAATTTGGGTGACTAGGTCAAATTAAAGATATGTTTTTAAAGAAAGGATAACTATTAATCTTCCTTGTACAAGATTTTTGTGAATCATGAAGTCAGGATTTCAATGTAATGGCGTGAAATTTTGTATTCTGAATTGGTATTTGGATAATTAAGGATGCTAGAGGATTTCCCCGCCATATTAAAAGATTACCGAGATGGATGAGGATGTGATAAAGTGGTATCAAGAGTTCCCCACCATCTTAAAATATTATTGAGGCGATCGGGGACATGACAAGTCGTATCGTATCAGAAGGTTGCAATGCTCGGGTTGTTTGGGCCATAACCGACATTTATAGGTAGAAAGAAAAGCTTCAATTGTCTCACTATGGTTATTTTGGGGCAAAAATTGAAACTATAAAATGAAGAATCAATAGTTTTGGATCAAGGATGTATGGTTAGTGGTTTGGACTACCAATATAAAATTAAAACTCGATTCACATTGTCAAGGACAAGCAATAATGTTGTTACCAACATGCATAAATCATTTCTATAGAAATATTTTGTTGATACCTTGTGTGCCATTGCATAAATATTTCTAATATGTCTAATAAATATTTTTATGAGGCACAAAACTTGCAGCTGGTCATTTTTTAATAGCCATAGCAAGGGAAGTACTTTCACTGGAAAATGGTAATCGTGTATGATGTCAAGGATCCTTATGAATGTGAGGAATATTCTCTTGGGGAAAATATGCAAGAATAAAATGTAGGAACATGATTAGATGGAAGAAAAGAACAAATTAATCCTTAGAATTTGATGGAAACAATGCAGACCCTCAATGAAAGATTGACTAAAAGGTCAGGAAGAGTGGAACCATATTAATGTTTACATCATCCAAAGTCTCATGTATATGCAACAACAAGCTCATCTAGGGTACAAAATAAGTAATGTGGGCCAAGAAGGGAGAAATGCAAAGAACCTCTCCATTAGTCGCACTAGAAGTAAGACCCTGAGTCCAAGAAAGAGTTTTGTAAGTAGAAAGTGTTAGGGTGTCCTCGTCAAGATTTTCTTCCAGCAGGTCATGATATTCCCGAATCTCTCATAGAAACCCAAGGAATACATCTAGGAGAGCTAGAAGAAGGAATTTCAGAAGGATTCCACAAGGAGAGTTTAGAAAAGCAAGACCTCCCACATTTTACAGTGAAAGAAAGGCATGTCAAGAAGCACATGCGTGGTTGTTAGAAATGAAGAAGTATTTTACAATTCATGATTATATAGAGATTGAACAAGATAGAATCTCAGTCTATAATCTTGATGGAATGGTTGCAATTTGGTGGGAATATCTCAGGAAAATAAAAGAGATTAGCGAAAGGAGAATTAGCTAGAGTTGTTTTAAGAGGTACTTCAAACAAAAGTACTTATCTGTTCAGTACTATGACTGTAAGAGAAAGGGGTTTCATGAGTTAAAATTGGGACAGAATACTATGGATGAGCATATCCATATTTTTCTGGAATTGCTAAGATATGTGGACTACATTAAGGATGAAAGAGTCAAGAGTAAGAGTTTCCTTGGAATTATACATCAGAATTTCAGAGAAAAAATTGAGTTTGTCAACCCTCCCACACTAGATGAATCCATTAGAATGTTCCCCCATTGTTATGAACATAGAAAAGGAAAATTAGAAGCTCACTCAACATGGAAAGGAATCATCAAGTTGATCATCAACAATCATTAAGTTTATCATCAATCCACGATGGTGGAGATTGAAGGTACGATTACTCAGCAATCCATTTCTATTTTGATTGATCCTTGATCTACTCATAGTTATATCACCCCAAAGGTGGTTGAAATTTATTCCCTTAACAAGATAAAGCACAATAAATGTTGGATAGTTCAACTATCTATAGGAACAAAGAGAAAGGTAAGTGAAATAGTGAAATAATGTCCCATAGAGTTAAATGGTATCCTCATCAAGGTGAATTTGAATGTGTTACCCTTTGGATCCTATAATTCCCTCATTGGCATGGATTGGCTGGAAAAGCATAAAGTCAAGGTGGATTGTTATGGGAAATTCCTTGAGTGCATTGACGATGAAGGAAGGCCAAGAGTGGTAAGGGGACTTCCTAAGAAGGTTTCAGTTTGGAAATCTCATCCTTACAACTCAAAATTTTTTATAGGAAGGGTTTCCAATTGTATTCAACTCATACCTTAGATTTCCTAGAAGACAAGGATCCAAAAATAGAAGATTACCTATTATTACAAGAATTTAAGGATGTGTTTTCGGATGAGGTGCCAAGACTGCCCCCGGAGAGGGATATTAATTTCACAATAAATATTGTTCCAGGGGAAGCACCGGTTTCTAAGGTTCCTTATAGAATGATCACTCTAAACTTGGTCGAATTGAAGATGCAACTGCAGGAACTGATGGATAAAAAGTACATTAGGCCTAGTGTGTCTCCTTAGGGAGCACTAGTGCTATTTGTTAAAAAGAAAGATGGTACCTTGAGGATGTGTATTGATTACAGGAGACTAAATAAGGTAACAGTCAAGAACAAGTATCACTTGCCCAAAATCGACAATTTGTTTGATCAAATGAAAGGAGCTAAAGTTTTTTCAAAGATTGATTTAAGGTCTGGATAACACCAAGTAAGGATAAAGGAAGAGGATATCCATAAGACTATGTTTAGAATGAGATATGGCCATTATGAATTCACGGGGTGCCATTTGGTCTCACCAATGCACCTACCATTTTCATATGCCTCATGAACAATGTTTTCAGCAAATACTTGGACAATTTTCTTGATGTATTTGTAACTTCATAATGTATTCACTCATATTGTTCCCCGATGTTCCTATCAGGAGAATCATTTGTATTTCATTGTACCTCGATGTTCCTATCAGGAGAATCATTTGTATTTCATTGTACCCCGATGTTCCTATCGGGAGAGTCATTAATATAATAAATTCATTTAAATTCAATGAGGTTAACCCTACGTTGTAAGTCAGGGCAATAGTCCCCACAATTGAGTTGAGGTTAACCCTCGTTGATTAGGGGGGGAAATTCCCCACAATTGAGGGGCACTAGGGTTATTAGACTCTCCTAGAGATGTCGGCCCTAGTAAGTAATTGTCGAGTCGGAAACTAGTATAAATAGAGGGTGAGACTCTCTATTTGTCACACACACTCACTCAAATGGGGCGCATGAGTGAGAGAGGAAGTGCCGAAACAAGTGAGAGTGAGAATAGCTGTTGGAGATAATTTTTTTGTCTTTGGGTTTTACCACTACCTTTGGTGCTCATTCTATCTTTGAGGAAATTGTGATGTTTTCTCCTTTATGGTTTCCCCAAGGAAACTATTTGTGTCTATTGTCTCTTGTGATTGATTGTTGTGCATGTTATTCTCTCAGATAAGATCCTAAGATCATATTGCTTAAACGATAAAAATCTAACATGATATCAGAGTTAACCTGGGAAGAAGATACGGTGCAACTGCAGAAGCAAGGGATTCTTACTTTTTGCGTCTCTCTCCACAATCCATCAACAAAAGGAGGATAGACTGACTCTCCATTGAAGGGCACATCTTTCTGTCGAAGCAGAATTTGATTCCGAGCATTTTCATTTTTTGCTGCGGGAAATTAGGGAATTTTACAAAAGAGGAATTTTTCAGTGATCCCAGCATAGGATTTCTATCCTCATCAAAATCGAAGTTTAGAGACCAAGGTTGAAGTTTTTGGTTGAGTAAAACTTCGAGAAAGTCAAACCCTAGTTTGACCCCGGGCCTAAAAAACCCTAAAATACTAAAATGGGTAGGTTTGGTACATTTTCTATATCTCGGGATTGAATAAGTCTCAGTGACCGAAAATTTCATATGAAGAAGATAAACTCCTAATGTACCCTGTGTAAAAATTTCAGCCTCATATTCGCTATATTCTGGGAAATATGATTCCTCCAAATCAAGGTTCCAGCCTCTTCTAGGATTCATCCCTAAACAGGACACCTAGGGAAAATTGCTATATATTTGGCTCGGAAGGTCCAAATGAAATTTTTCAAGATGTTCCAGATAGGGAACGGACTATACTTTTTTCTGGTAAAATTTTTAGACCCTGATGATGAAATAGAGACACATGGAAGTCCGTAAAAGTTTGCTATGCTAAATAGTCCTGAAATAAGTCACCTTGGGAAACCTCTCATAAGTCCCAATTGGTGAAATCAATTCTGCTCAAAACTGTGGTTTTGGAAATAGGACAGACGAGGCTACCTCAATATCAAATTTTAGTCACAGAGGAGCAGTAATTTTAGAGATACAATAGAAACAATATCAGGAATTTTTGCAAAGGAAATTGGAAAACTAGGGCTTCCTGTTCCGGGAGCTTCCCTCCACTGTTTCCAGAAAAGAAGTACATTGGACAGCTCGCCTTGAAGAGGCCCATATTTCTATCCAATCATATCTGAAAGATTCCAAGTTTTGAAAATTGGGGTTTCTCTGACAAACCCTAGATTAGCCAGCTCCGGAACCAGGACGGACACCTCAAACCGGTAAGATCTAATCTTTTTCTATTTACAGTTGAGGTTCTCATTTAAAGATGACTAATCACACCATCTTGATGACAAGCTTGGTGAAGCCGACAACTTCCAAGCATGGAATTATAGGATTTCACTGGTTCTTGAAGAAAATGAATTGGACACATACATATGTGGAGAAGTTCCAGTTCCAGAGGGAGATGAGGCTAAGAGCATTACACAAGAAGAACTTGGTCAAGGCCAAGAATATTATTGTTGATTCAATCAAGGATCACCTTATAACACAAGTGTCTTCCCTAAATACACCTAAAGAGATGTTTGATTCCTTGACCAAGATATTTGAAGGGGACAACATAAATCAGAAGATGACTTTGAGAGAATAGTTGAAGAATGTGAAGATCCAGAATGCAGAGACCATACAGTCATACTTTACAAGGGTCTCTCAAATCAAAGAACAACTTGAAGCAATAGAAGAAGAAGTGAAGAATGTAGAATTTGTGATAACCAACTTGAATGGCCTCCCAGGATCATGGGATTCATTCATTCAAGGAATGTGTGCCAGAATGAAGTGATTACTTTCAGCAGACTCTAGGAAGAGCACACACAAGATAAAGCTCGACCCATAATAAGAGAAGAGAATATGGGAGCAACTGAAGATCAAGCTCTCACAATTCAAAGAAGATCCCTCAAGCGATGAGGAACATGAAGAACTAAATTCTTGAAGAGCCTCTTATCCATCTTGAGCATTTGGATAAGAAATGATGTTGTTATGAATGAAGAAGATGATGAAGCTAAAAGAAGGAATCTACCCATGAAACAAATAAAGATAAGTATTCAATTGTCATTTCATGATATTGTTTTGTTATGCATTTTTTTATTGACAGGATGGACAACTTATTGATGGCTCTAGGATTTACTGAGAGTGAAGAATATTTCAACCTTTGCTTCAAGGTTGAAGGTGGAAGACCAATGATACTCCTATTATATGTCGATGACTTATTCTTGACAAAAAAGAGGAACTCATTAAATTTGCTAGAAGGAGACTTGCTGCCGAGTTTGAGATGAAGGACTTAAGGATGATGCACTACTTTCTAGGCATGGAGGTATGGCATAATGCGGATGGAATATCCCTGGGACAAGGGAAGTATGCAGTAGAGATCCTGAATAGGTTTGGGATGATGGACTGCAAGGCCATGACCACACCTATGGAATCGAACCTGAAGCTATTGAGTGATTCTTCATCAGAGTCGGTTGATGCTATGATGTATCATCAGATGATTGGGTCCTTGATGTACCTGACGAATACGAGACTAGATATTTGCTTTGCTGTGAACACATTGAGCCAGTTCCTAACAAATCCGAGACATGTTCACTTGATTGTTGCAAAGCATATTCTGAGGTACCTGAAGGGTACGGTTGATTATGGGCTCAAGTATGAGGTGAATCAGAAGATTAACTTGGAAGGTTATGTGGATTCAGATTAGGAAAGCAGTGCCAGTGATAGAAAGAGCACTTCTAGGTGCTGCTTTAGTATCGGATCAGGTGTGATCTCTTGGTTTAGCAGGAAGCAATCTTGCGTGGCACTGAGCACAACCGAAGCAGAATATGTCACAGCCTGTTTTGAGGAAGTGTGGATGAGGAAGCTACTATATTATTTGTTTGATCTCTAGTTGGATGCTACTTGTATATATTACGACAACCAAGTTGTGTGAAGTTGTCCGAGAACCTGGTGTTCCATGACAGGTCGAAGCATATCGAGATCAAATATCACTATATCAGGCATATGGTGCAGACAAGAGTAGTGAAGCTCCATTATGTTGTGACGGACAAGCAGATAGTTGATGTGTTGACCAAGCCATTAGCCAGAGTGAAGTTTGAGTACTTCAGGGAGAAGCTTGGTGCTCTCTAGATCGAGGTTCCTTTCAAGGGGAAGTGATGAGTCCGAGAGCCTTTTTGACATGGTAGGATTAGTTCCTTCCATGGTTAGATATAAGTGATGAGCCATTCTATCATGGATGTGGGATGTGTTCCCCACATGGCTAGATATAAGTGTTGAGCCTTTCTAGCATGGATGCAGGATGTGTTCCCCACATGGCTAGATATAAGTGTTGGGCCTTTATGACATGGTTCTTGGATGTGTTCCTCCCATGGTCAGATATAATTGCTGAGCCTTTTTGACATGGTTATTGGATGTGTTCCTCCCATGGTCAGATATAAGCACTAAGCCTTTCCGACATGGTTCTTGAATGTGTTCCTCCCATGGTTGGATATAAGTGTTGAGCCTTTCCGACATGGTTCTTGGATGTGTTCCTCCCATGGTCGGATATAAGTGTTGAGCCTTTCTGACATGGTTCTTAGATGTGTTCCTCCCATGGTCAGATATAAGTGCCAATCCTTTCTGACATGGTTCTTGGATGTGTTCCTCCCATGGTCAGATGTAATTGTTGGGACATTCTGACATGGTGGCAGGCTGGGCCTCCCATGGTCAGATGTAAGTGCTGGGCCATTCTAACATGGTGGCAGGATGGGCCTCCCATGGTAAGATGTGAGTGTTGGGACTTTCTGACATGGTGGTGGACTTGTTCCTCCCATGGTCAAATGTGAGTGTTGGGTGTGCCTTTTTGACATGGATGTTGAATGTGTTCCTCCCATGGTCAGATGTAAGTGTTGGGCGGGCCTTTCTGATATGGATGCAGGATGTGTTCCTCCCATGGTTATATATAATCGTTGAAGAAGAAGAATACCTACATGGAGGCTAGGCCTACAACCAACATGAAAAAGGGCTGGCTCTGTAGAACTTCCTGTGACAAGTAGAATTGAGAGATAGCACCATTTGTTTGAAATAGCAGAACTAGTGATGATGATGATCCAGCTTTGATGATGATCTAGAGAAGAAGACTTGTGCTGATGAATTGAGTCAAGAGAATAACTTCCTAGTTAAGAGGGAGTGTTGATGTATTTGTAACTTCAGAATGTAGTCACTCATATTGTACCCCAATGTTCCTATTGGGAGAATCATTTGTATTTTGTTGTACCCTGATGTTCCTATCAGGAGAATCATTTGCATTTCGTTGTACCCCGATGTTCCTATCAGGAGAGTCATTAATTATAAAGTCATGCAAATTCAATGAGGTTAACCCTCTGTTGTAAGTTAGGGAAATAGTCCCCACAATTGAGTTGAGGTTAACCCTCGTTGTTGATAAGGGGGGCAAAGTCCCCATGGTTGAGGGGCACTAGGGTTATTAGACTCTCCTAGAGATGTCGGCCCTGATAAGTAATTGTCAAGTTGAAAACTAGTATAAATAGAGAGTGAGACTCTCTATTTGTCACACACACTCACTCAACTGGGGCGCATGAGTGAGAGAGGAAGTGCTGGCACAAGTGAGAGTGAGAACAATTGTTGGAGATCATCTTTCTGTCTTTGGGTTTTACTGTTGCCATTGGTGCTCTTTCTATCTCTAAGGAATTTAATAATTTAGTAGTGTCCAGGTGAGATGTCTTTAAGTGAATGGTAGAGCCATATAACCAATGGGGAGGAAACATGAGCAGACCCTTTGAATTGATAGGAAAGTGCTTATGGGCATAGCCATCCAATAAATAGGACTAGCTTAAAGTGAATGGGTAGAGCCATGAGTAGTAAGTTTATAAGAGCCTGGGAAGGAATTACCTCCTTATGAATATAAGTGAATAGTTGGACTTGGGGTTTTCTCCTTTATGGTTTCCCTGAGGAAAATCTTTGTGTTTATTGTCTCTTGTGATTGATTGTTGTGCATGTTATTCTCTCAAATAAGATCCTAAGATCATATTGCTTAAATGATAAAAATCTAACAAAGTTTGTATTGGTGTTCTTAGATGATATTCTTGTATATTCCATAAATAAAGCAGAGCATGAGGAACACTTGAGAATGGTGTTGCAAGTCCTTAAAGAACATAAATTGTATGCCAAGTTAAGTAAGTGCAATTTCTATCAGAGAAAGGTATAGTAATTGGGTCATATTATTTTAGAAGAAGGAATTGCGGTGTATCCCAAGAAGATTGAAGCCATAATGGATTGGCCTACTCTAAAGAATGTTTCATATGTCTGATCTTTTATGGGTCTTGTAGGTTACTGCAGGAGGTTTATTGAAGGATTTTCTAGAATCGACTATCCAATCACATCACTACAAAGGAGAAAGGTTAAATTTGTATGGTCTTATAAATGTGAGGAGAGCTTCCAACATTTGAAGTATTTGCTTACTCCCGCCCTTATTCTAAAAATCCTTGACCCAAGCAAGGAATTCGTGGTGTGTAAAAATACATGTATCAAAGGGTTAGGAGGTGTTCTTATGTAGTACGGGTTTGTAATCTGTTACGAATCCCATAATATAAATTACGCCATCCATGATTTGTAATTAGATGCCATACTGAATGCGCTCAAGATGTGGTGACATTATCTGTTAGGAAGAAAGATCAAGCTCAAGAAAGACCATATGATTCCAAACTACTTCTTTGATCAACCCCACATAAATGTCAGGAAATCCAAATGGTTAAATTCTTATCGAATTTGATTGTGAAATAAATCATGAGAAAGGCAAGGAGAATAAGGTTGCTAATGTCCTCAACTGCATTGAGTATATGTGAATTGGAATTGAACCCAAGGATTCTTGAAGCACAAATCATGGATAAAACCTACCTTCAAGGGAAGGAAAGTTGCACCAAGGAGAACCTAATAGGAAATGTGAAGGTTATCAACTTAGAGAAAATGGTATTCTTGTGTATTGAGACTAGTTGTACGTTTCAAATTGTACCAACTTCAAGAAGATGATATTGGATGAGATTCATCAAAAGTCATACTCTGGACATCCAGGATATCAAAAGACAATAACAACAACAAGGAAGTAGTACTGCTAGCATGGTATGAAGAAAGGTATAGTAAAGTATATTTCTAGATGCCAGCCCAACAAGTCAAAGCAACACACCAACATTCAGTAGGGTCATTGCAATATTTACCCATCCCAAAGTGGAAGTGGGAAGTAATTTCTATGGATTTTATAACAAGATTTCCAAAAGTAGTGAGATAGCATAATTCAATCATGGTAGTGGTGGACAAGTTGTCCAAAGAGGCACATTTTATTCAATTTATGTATACTTACAAGGCAAGTTACATAGCAAGTATATTCATGAAAGACGTATTTAAATTGCATGGATTTCCCAACGCAATAATTTCATACAGAGATGCCAAATTCACATCCAAATTTTGGAAAGGTTTGTTTCAAGAATTGGGAACTCAACTGAACTTTAGTACAAAATATCATCCTCAAATAGATGGCCAAACTGAAAGGGTGAACCAAGTTCTTGAAGATATGTTGAGGATGTAAGTATTGGACAAGCCATCTAAGTGGGAGAATTATTTACACTCGATAGAATTTGCATACAAAAACAGTCATAAGGAAACAATAGGAATGAGTCTATTTGAAGCCTTATATGGTAAAGGATGTAGAACCCACGTAAGTTGGGATAATTTAGTCGGTGGAGTAGTGCTTGGGATAGATATGCTTCAAGAAATGGAGCAGGAAATTGTTAAGAAGACAAAATTGGAAGGCAACTGAGGACAGGAAAAAAATATATGCAAATTTGAAGAGAATGCATAAGGAATTTCAAGTTGAGAATCATGTATACTTGAGATTTAAACCCAAGAAAAGTTCCCTAAAATTAGGAAGTTGTACCAAGTTGGCACCCAAATATTGTGGACCATTTGAAATCCTTGATAGGATAGGACCAATTTCATATAGGATTGTGTTTCCTACTAGCATGAGAGTGCATAATGTTTTCCATGTTTCTTTGCTTAAGAAATATGTACATGATCCTAATCATATAATTGAATGGAATGTGATTCAGGTGGAACCCAAGGGAGATTTTCAGGTGGATCCTGTGTGCATCGTCGATGTTATAGCTCATAATGACACATCTCTACCTGTGACCACTTTCCCATGATTTCATCGCATGTCGACACTTCATGAAAGTCATGGAATGTCACTGAAAAAAACACCTAACTTGGAGGACCCATATCTTGAGTTTTGTAACTCCATTTGACCTCATCTCTACACCGTTGGAAAGGTATTTTAGTTAGCTAAAACTTTCTAGAAGACACCAAAGTCTGAAAATGCCCAAAAATACCCTAAAAATGAGTTTTTGATGTGTACGTGACTTTCCCTTAAGGAAACCCGCATATGCACGTGAGTTGCTATATATAATAGTCGCGTACACCTTAAATACATGACTTTTCTGCATTGCAACCCACGTGTGCTCCTCGTGTATGTGACTGTTGTCTCTACAACCCACGTACGCCTCCTGAAAATGTAAAAAAAATACGAATTTTGAATTTTGGGTAGTTTGGGTAGTTATGCAACTGACTCCTTCAGTTGTAACTACTTTGTCTTCGCCCCTAACTATTCCTTAAGCATATAAATAGAGGTAGGGAGGTCCATGAGAAGAGACTTGAATCTTTGTATTGTTATGCTGGAGGATTTGGAGCTCTCTTTGCCCACACCTTTGCCCTAGAAGCATTCTCCTTGTGTTGCAGAGCTTGGAGGTTGAGTTCCTTGGAGAAGAGAAACAGCAGAACCGGATCAAGGTTTCATGAGGTGCTGAACTTGAAGAGAAGGTATAATTGTACTTGTTTTAAAGATTAATAAATATGTGATGTCCTTCTTCTTCCCAAATCATTGTTCAATGTGTGATTGAATCTATGTTTATGATCATATGATGATGTTAGTCAAATCATTATTTCATGTTTCTTTGATTATCACTACTTTATATGTGGTCATATTGGTTTGAGAAAGGTATAATTCATTTTGTAGGTCTCTTGGAGCAAGAGGAGCAAGAGGAGGATTGAAGGGCTGCTTGGATCAACCTTCGTTTGGCTAAGGTATGAACCATTCCAATCTTTGAAACTTGCTTATATACGCTTATTGAACATTGTGCATCTCTATTTCAACCCCAGTACGTTGATGGCCTCTTAAACCCTAGCCATAGGAAACTTTCCTTTACAAAATGACACATCTCTGCCTGTGACCACTTTCCCATGATTTCGTCGCATGTCGACACTTCCATGACGACACTTCATGAAAGTCATTGCGCCGAGAGGCGCTCTACAGCCCAGTATGGGGGAGATCTTGTCACGTGATGTAACGTTACTAACATGTCGGCAAAAAATAATAGTGAAAGTGAATATTATGGGGGAGATCTTGTCACGTGATGTAACGTTACTAACATGTCGGCAAAAAATAATAGTGAAAGTGAATATTATGGGGGAGATCTTGTCACGTGATGTAACGTGACTAACATGTCGGCAAAAAATAATAGTGAAAGTGAATATTAAGGGGGAGATCTTGTCACGTGATGTAACGTGACTAACATGTCGGCAAAAAATAATAGTGAAAGTGAATATTATGGGGGAGATCTTGTCATGTGATGTAACGTGACTAACATGTCGGCAAAAAATAATAGTGAAAGCGAATATTATGGAGGAGATCTTGTCACGTGATGTAACATTAGTAACATGTCGGCAAAAAATAATAGTGAAAGTGAATATTATGGGGAAGATCTTGTCACGTGATGTAACGTTACTAACATGTTGACATAAAATAATAGTGAAAGTGAATCTTATGGGAGAGATCTTGTAACGTGATGTAAAGTTTGCAATATTGAAGTAATAAAGAGATTTCTAAAATTATCATAACAATAATAAAATATATTGATAAATAATAAAATATTGAAAAAAAAACATTACATCTAATATAAAAGTTTTTCCGTACCACAAACAAGAAAATCTCACATAAAGTTTTTGAGAAAATCTATAAAAAAATAAAATAAATTAATGTTATTATTATTATACAATGTATTATTATAAAATGTACGAAGAAATTCTATCCCATTATTAAACATGGATGTCGGCGTGGGTTTAAACGATGCCACCCTCGACAAAGTTTGATATGATTCGAATTCTATTGTGTATATATAATTTAACTTGGTTTTTTCGTTGCAACCTTGTCATTGAGATTCACTGGAGATTTACTAAAGAAGTCGAACAAGACAGTGGTGCTTTCATCTCATACATTTTTATTCGCGGGCTCTGCAGTATTATTTTATAGATGGAGGCGAGTGATCTTAAGGAGAAAAGGAAATCTGTTTGAGGCAATTCAAGTGACGAAGAAAATGGATTACCTCGCAAATTGATTAAGTTAGAAGGGGAATACTGTAGTTCGTCAGAAGCATGTCACAACACAGATTCTGATCAGTCGAACAGTAAAGCTACTAAACCTAAATCAAGATTCTTTCAAGAATCTGAAATGCAAAAAATGAGGATTTGGTTTGAGCCAAGTAGTGAGCACTGCACTTCCTTTGATAACAATGTCAATCCGTCTACAGCAGCAAAAGAAGAAAAGAAAACAGAAACCCAACCACTTGATGTCTTTGAGCTGAACGAGGGCGATCTTTCACCAGATGTAGATGAAGACTACAGACAAGAGTTTATCAAAGAAGACGTGCAGTGGTTGAACATTCTAAGAATACTGGAAAAACAACTTATCGCTAGGGAGATGAACTATAAACCTATTGTTGCAACAACACAGAATCAGTGGAAGCAAAATAAAATTATGTCAATGGTTGACATGCTTGAAGACGAATGCTGTGTGAAAATAGACATTTTATACGAGTCGAACAGTGAAATAGATAGGTTAAGAGACGAACTTGTTCATCGTATTAGCGAAATACGAATAAATTCGCCAGAAGATGTGTTATTTCAGGATTTACTAAAAGAGTTAGACTTGGCCTCCTCCTCCTCCACCGCGTCCTCCTCCCCTCCAACGTCCTCCTCTCCTCCTCCCATTGTGCATCCTCCCACCATCTTTCCACTGTGCATCCTCACACTGCATGTCTCAAAATTATAAAATTTGCATGCTGCAGAAATATCAATGATCCAATCGATAGTTGGTGCTGTGACTGAAATTGGAAAATGAACAAACAGAGGCTTGCCGATTGTGATGGATCATATTTAATTTGGTTAAGCTTACCATGAACAGCTAGAGGCATCATATTTCAACTGGAGGTAAGCCACTATGGATGATATTTCAATTAATATAGCTTATCATGAACAGTTGAAGGCAGAGGCGTTGAAGTCCAAGATGCGTTGACAGTGTCATCATTTTAGCTACTTCCTCATGATTCTCTACGAAAAAGAAGATTTATTTGCCCCGTCTGCTTTGACATCGTCCAACATTCCCTGATTTTTTGCTGCTGAACATTTTCGAGCGAGGATTTGAAGGAAGTTTATTCCAGCAAATAGAAATAGATAATGTAACCGACTCTGGTTAGTCATTTTCATTCTACAAACTCAAAATATGGTAGCTAACACTGTAGAATGATTGAATTCTATATTCTGCTTGCATCTCCGAAAGAATGTAACAAGGAAGTATTTCTTCTGTATATTGAAAATAACGTGGACTAGACTTCAGACAACGACTGATAAATTTGCTAGGAATGCCTCTATTTTGCCAATGGAGGAGAGTCTCGTGAAACGAAGAAATGATTGCAGAATTTCTGCTGTGCTGTATTATTTTGAGCAATTTTTTTTAAAATGAAAAACAAAGCAAAATGTAAAACTTTTAACCAACCCAAAATCAAATGTGCCATGGTGATTCTGGCCAATCTACCTATGAAGTTGAAGTTGAAAAATTGTTGTGCATCCTTAATCCAGACTTTTCAGCTCCTTTCTTCCCCTGATTGTTCTTGCCTCGTATTTACCAAAGCATGATCTGATAAGTGATAGCTGCAATCTAGATGAAGAGAAGGAAAGAAACTTAAGCATAGCCTTAAGCAAGGAACCGAGAAAATTTATGAGCTCTAGAAGTGATGCAAAGGCATCATGACAACTGGCAGTCAACTCAACAAGCGCCTAGATCTTGAGAAATACCTGAGTGCAATACCTGAGAAAAGGTTTGCACCTCGAGAGATTTGATCCCTCTCGGCGCTTGATAGAGCCTATGATTTGGATCTAGGCTGGTTAAATGTCACTGAAAAAACACCTAACTTGGAGGACCCATATCTTGAGTTTTGTAACTCTGTTTAACCTCATCTCTACACCATTGGAAAGGTATTTCAGTTAGCTAAAACTTTCCAGAAGACACCAAAGTCTGAAAATGCCCAGAAATACCCTAAAAATGAGTTTTTGATGTGTACACAAGTTGCTATATATAATAGTCGTGTATGCCTTAAATATGTAACTTTTCTGCATTGCAACCCATGTGTACTCCTCGTGTATGCGACTGTTGTCTTTGCAACCCGCGTACACCTCCTGAAAATGTCAAAAAAATACGAATTTTGAATTTTGGGTAGTTTGGGAAGTTATGCAACTGACTCCTTCAGTTGTAACTACTTTGTCTTCACCCCTAACTCTTCCTTAAGCATATAAATAGAGGTAGGGAGGTCCATGAGAGGGGACTTGAATCTTTGCATTGTTATGCTGGAGGATTTGGAGCTCTCTTTGCCCACACCTTTTCCCTAGAAGCATTCTCCTTGTGTTGCAGAGCTTGGAGGCTGAGTTCCTTGGAGAAGAGAAGCAGCAGAACTAGATAAAGGTTTCGTGAGGTGCCGAACTTGAAGAGAAGGTATATTTGTACTTGTTTTCAAGATTAATAAAGATGTGATGTCCTTATTCTTCCCAAATTATTGTTCAATGTGTGATTGAATCTCTATTTATGATCATATGATGATGTTAATAAGATCATTGTTTCATGTTTATTTGATTATCATTTCTTTATATGTGGTCATAATGGTTTGAGGAAGGTATAATTTGTTTTGCAGGTCTCTTGGAGCGAGAGGAACAAGAGGAGCAGGAGAAGGGCTAGAGAAAGCTTGGACCAGCCTTCAATTAATCAGGTGTGGACCTTTCTTATCTCTAAATCTTGCTTATATATTCTTGTTGAACATTATACATCCACCTTTCAACCCCAGTATGTTGATGGCCTCTTAAACCCTAGCCATAAGATACTTTCCTTTACAACACTCGACAAGAAGGAAACACACCATCGGCCAAGTGAAGGTGTATTGGAAGCACCTTGGACTAGATGAGCCTACATGGGAGCTAGAGGATGCCATGAAGGAGGCATACTCATTTTTGTTCAAGTTTTGAGAACACCGAGGATGGTGTTATTTTAATGGGGAGGGGTTGTAATGTCCCCATTTTGACCCTTGTTATATTGGCTTGTAATGTAAATTTTATGTGTATGAGATGTATAATTCCTAGCGAGGATCTCAACACCAAGGCCCCGCTAGTGAATGATGGGTTTATCTGCAAGTATTATCATGGAAGATGTAAGTATGTAAATATTTGGTATCATGCAAATAAATTGTTGAAGGCTGGCTATGGAAGAAACACGAATAAGGGGCTATGATACCCACAATGGAGAGGTGAGGGGGTTGTGGGATTCAACCCAGCATTGCTAAGCATCACCTTGAAAACCCATGTTCCATAAATGCTAGATACACTCCCTTGATTGTTCTTAAATGTTGTTGTAAGAAAGTAGCTAATGAATCAACTCAAGAATTTAAGAAAAATTGCAAAAGAGTGTTGTGAGGGGTGTGATGGGTTATGGACTCATATTGCTTGACTCAATAGTCAAGTTGCTCATGGAATTTCATTTCGTCATTCCCATGCAAGAAAAGAATATCAAGAAAAAATGAGGGCATGAGTATTCTCACCCATAGAGGACACATGCATTGGGTTGATCTCTGCACTTAAGGAAAACCAAGTGTATAGAACATGCCCAACATAGTTCTTGTTAACGCCAAACCTGATCTCAATAGTAGCCAGATTGGCAATTGGGTGAACAATCTGCAAATTGGGTCATGTGGCTGAATCGAGAGTGGTATGAAAGTATAAAGACAGAGAAATCATAAGTTGGGGAGAAACCAGGGGTGGAATGGCTTGATAAACCTAGTGAAGGTGAAATTTTTTGAGAGTTAGCAACTGCAACCTTTCTATGCCCACCCTGGATAACACTAGAGGGAAGGGTTTTCTAAGGTATTTTGTAGCAGTGATGGGGGCTTTCCTTATGTTGGGTGTGGCAGGTATTGTCGATATATGGATAGCTAAATTGAGTCAGATTCCTGTAGCTTTGTGGTTAATCTCATTGGCTTGTCGTTCACTTCTTTTGTCTCCTTGTAGGCTTGATAAACCTAGAGGGATATTGGCTTAGCATGAATGATTATGGTTGGGATGTAAGTGAGTCTGTTTAGTTCCTCACTAGTGGATATCGTAGCCAAAATTTAGGGTGGTCTCTGAGTGTTGAAAGAATACAGCTCAAGCATAGACCTACATTTGGGTGGAACGTTACACTCACATAGCTAGTTGCTAAACAATTTCTTGAAAGATAAGTATTTCTGTGGTGTTTAAATGTCCTCTTATGGTTCATGAATGTTTAATTTATTTAGATGGTTTGAATGATCAGTGAATATGGCTAATAGATGTGAACCGAGTTATATATGTGCATAATTATGCTCTGAATGATTATATGTGCATGAAGAATGGATTGACAAAGAGAATTTCACCTTTTTAATACAAAAGTTGTTCACAGTTGTAATAGAGACATCCTTGTGTCATAATCCCATAAGGAATCGATTCAGAGGCATTGTGAGGAATTCATAGACAATAGGACCAAATCCCATAGTCCAAATTGTCAAGATTAAGGAGGGATATCATTGAGTTTGATGACCAAACGGTTGGGATAATGCACAGGCTGAAAATTGGAAAAACAACTAAGTGTTATTCTGTGAGAATTACAACAATCACAATCGTTGATTTCTCGACTATATTTAATTTAATCCATTGACTTGGGTGTCGATGCTTCAGTGCTAACATTTAAATTTACTTATAACTTATGAAGAACACATGGTGAACGTTGACATCCGAATACCGACATCAGTAGCGTCAGAGTTGAGAAGTCAGAACTCTTCGATTAGAAGTTGGAAAAGCAGTGTTGCTTTCCAACTCTCAACGTCAGAAACGTCAGAGTCGGGAGGTCAAGAGTGCATAGTAGGATGCAACTTTACCATGTCGACTTTCGACTCTTAAATTGGGAATGTCGGGATTGAGAAGTAAGGAGTCAAGGAGTTGGGACCTATGTAATGGTTCCAATGTCCGCCAGTACGGATGTCGAAATAATTGGAGTCGAACGTGAGAAGTCGAGGTCGATCTAAAAAGGTCAAAGAAGTTAATTAAGCCGTCAAAATCGATTATCCACCATCGAATATGGTTTATTAGGTCAAATTAAATATCTATTTGAGAAAGGATAACTATTAATCCACCTTGGACATGAATTTTATGAATCATGAAGTCGAGATTTCGATGTAATGGGGTGAAATTTTGTGTTTCAAATCGGTATTGCGAAAATTAAGGATGCTAGAGGAGTTCTCCATCATTTTAAAATATTACTGAGACAGATGTGTATATGATAGAGTGGTATCAGGAATTCCCCACCATATAAATATTACTAAGATAGACATGGACGTGACAACATTGAAAAGCAATTACATCTCATTCCGCACTCCATCCCCTAGAAATTATTTGAAGATAAGTTCAAAAAAAAATACATGTCCACATTCTTCAAGGAGAAGCAGGTAACAACCTTTCACACATTGGTATAGGGGAACCAAACTGTGGAGAAGTATGAGATACGATTCATAGAACTAGTAAAGTATGTTTCCTACATGGACTTAGATCAATGATAGGTTATTACAATATAAAATCCCTTGTGTGGATGTGGAAACCAACTTCGGTGCTAGATGCATTTGAATGTGCCCATTATGCGAAAGAGCATATAGCTTCTAAAGGATATAAAAAAAAAGGATCGATTTCCCCATAATAGGTAAGGTATGCAATGAATTCCCCATATAACTTTTCCAAGGGGGGTACTAAAAGAAAGGTGTCTCCATGGTATTAAAAGAAAGGTGTATCTGTGTTTCAACTCAATAATGAAAGTAAAGAATTTCCTAAGTCAAGGATGTAAATTTTACTTAGTAGAGGTTGTAAGTGAGGAGAAGGGACCATATTTAGATTGATACCTTGTGTTACCAAAATTTAGGGATGTCATTCCCAAAGAGTTACCAGGGTCACCTCAAGAAAGATAACCTAATTTCACTATTGAGTTAAAACTAGGCTCTAGGCCAATATCCAAGACACCTTACAAGATGACGACTCTTAATATTTGTGAGTTGAAAATGTAGTTGAAGGAGTTATTCCATATAAGACTCATCAAAGATATTATTTTCCCTTGGCTTGCACCAATAATATTTGTTAAGAAGAAGGAGGGTTCTTTGTGACCGTGCATCAATTACAAAGATTTGAATAGAGCCACACTGAATAATAGGTACCTTATACCTTGAATGGATGATTGCTTCGATTAAATGAAAGGGGATATAATTTTCTCAAAGATCAATAAGCAATCAAGTTATCATAAACTTAGAATTAAGGAAGGTGATATACATAAAACCACCTTTTAGACATGACTTGGGCACTATAATTTATAGTTGTTCCAATAGGTTTGACGAATGCACCAACAATATCCATGAGTCTCATGAATGGAGTATTTTGTAAGTACAATGATGGATTTATGCAAGTCTCCTTAGATGATATTCTCATCTATTATAGGAATGAGAAAGAACTTGAAGAGGAGCTATAATTAATGTTGTCATGCTAAACAGAACATAGGTAGTATGGTATGTTGTCGAAGTTTTCTTTCTTTCAGAAGGAGATTCACTATATTAGGCATATAGTTTTAGGAGAAGGAATTTCGGTGGACCTTGAAAAGGTGAAGGGTGTCATGGAGTGGCCTATAGAAAGAGTCCTCATGATGTACAAAGATTCATAGGCTTAGTCAAGTACTACTGAAGGTTTGTAGAAGGGTTCTAAAAGACTACAAAACCCACCACTAATTTTCAACACAAGGAAATCAAGTATGAGTGGACTGAGGAATGCGACACTTCTTTCACTGAGCTTAATAGATTACTGTGAGATTACTAACCGATGTGATAGTCCTACGAATGCCCAATATGGACAAATTTTACATGGATTTCCTATTAAATTGAGCACATAGATCTATGGATCAACACACAACTCACAAAATAGATCACACAATTTACTCAGTAATTGAAGAATGAAACAGTGCAAAAATGGCTTACAACTATGAATGCTTTCATTAATAAAAAGTAATTAGATAATAATTACAATGAAGTACAATGGCTAAATAGCCACATGCAATTTGAATCCATGTGAGGAAATTCGAATTGTTTAGACTCTACTTGACTGAATGGTTAATTGACCTTGTCTAAATCATTATCGGAGGACTGAATGGTTAACTGACCTAGTCTAAATCAATATTGGAGTTCATCGGAGTTCTAAATCACAACTCAAGAATCTAATTTAGTGTTGACTAGTCTAACTAACTGTGGTAGGTGAGTAAATGTGCCTCACTTGCATGCAACCATGCAATCCTAGTGCTATCTGAATAAAACTGAGTGTAGGGAACAAGAACTGAATGTAACTGACTCCTAACTGAGCTTGACTAGTCACCAACTCAACTCAACTGACCTTGGTCGGTATCGGCACTCCCAGTGGCTCCTAATTTGTAGGGATTGATCTAGGAGTCTCCTAAACTAATGCATGCAAGTGCAATCAGTGGCAATAAGCCTCAATTAGTGTTCCCGACACTTTAGTAACTGGAACATGTGCCCCAATTAGGCCAAGTGGAACCAATGGTGCTAGTGACTAAAAATAGACTGGAAGGACTCCCGATTTAGACACAACTCCTGATTTAGACATATGACCAAATTGGAAAAGGGAGGATTAATAATCTTAATACTTCCCCTAAATGCTAACTTGGACAATCTGTGGGCCCTGGTAACCAATACCATAGGTCACCCATTACATCAAGTAAAGTAATGTAACTACTCAATACAAGGAGCTGGGGAAAAAACCACATGGGAAAAATACCCCCTCTAACTAAGTAGATAGAATTAGGATTCAAGTTTGAAAAACTTGAAAATGTGTTCCTGCAATCTTTGTGATGTAGCAAAGCAGCATGCATGATGTTCTGTACATAGGTATCCTGGGGCCTAGCATGTATACTTCTCCATATTCTCCCAAAATGATGATGGAAGGAAGGAGGAATGTAACCTTTGTCTCTTATTGGATGAAGAGGTGTATGATCAACTCTATTATTCTGAATGTAGTGAGACTCGGTCCTTTCCATGTAGCATCTTATAGGGATTCTATTGCATCTCTTTGAAGGAGGTAAGATTCCATGGCATAGCGCAAGGGTCTTTCCCTCATGAGTGTCAGATGGATTTCTAGTCATCTTCCTAGCTTCCAGTTTGGAAGGAGGGGCTGGATCTGGATCTGAATCACCCTGAATCTCAATCTCGTACACCAATATAGGTAGATCTACAATACTAGTGGAAACTACAAAAGATATAGATGAAATGTTTTTACCTTCCCTTGCAAGTGGCTGCTGAGAGTGCACTGGTTCTGAAAATGGCATGAAGTGTGAGAACTCATATGCCTTGGAGGCATGATTTACATCACCCTTCGCTATGATGTTCCTAGTAGAGATATCTATGATCTCCATTGAGTCAGGACCAAATATGACTCGCTTTGTGTTATACACCAGAATGGCACCTCTCCATCCGAGTGTCAACTTTCCTTATGTTGGCACACAAAAGGACACTTATGGATTGAGGTTTTCCCAGAACACTATAGCTTGGCTTATTATGAAATACATTCTGCCTCTATCCAGCTAGTTACTTTTCCATTTTTGCCATGTTAGGATGTATTCGCGACTCTCTCTATTGACAACTCGCGCATTACTCGCGAGTCTCCCTTGTAGCAGGTCACGAATCCTTGTATTCGCGGGTTGCTCTTCTATATAGTCGCGCATCATTCGCGGGTTGCTCTAATGCAGGCCCGCGAATGTGTTTCTTAACATTTAAATATTAAAACACGCGTTAACTGGAGATTAGTTATGTCATGTAACTGGATTTCCTTAACTGCTGTAACTTCTC
>LPNX011167925.1:1727035-1747851 GCA_001517045.1 Pseudotsuga menziesii
TTGAAAACATAGATGATGATGGTTTGGATGATGATGTACCGACGAAGCCTCTGCCTCACACTTTCAAGACAAGCTTGGTGTTGTTCGGAAAGACCTTCCTCGAAAGGGGGAGTAGCGATGTTGCAGAGGGATTGTATCATCCTGGGACATCTGTCCATAATAGATCTGGTGACCTCGGTCATCGAGAACGTGATGGGATTGTATCATCCTTGGGCACCTTCCCTAAAGTGATCCAGAGACCTCGGTCTTCGAGAATGAAGAGGGATTGTATCATCTCGGGACATCTGTCCATAATAGATCCGGTGAATTTCGTCATCGAGAACGTGATGGGATTGTATCATCCTTGGGCACCTTCCCTAAAGTGATCCGGAGACCTCGGTCTTCGAGAATGAAGAGGGATTGTATCATCCTGGGACATCTGTCCATAATAGATCCGGTGGCTTCGGTCCTCGAGAATGTGGTAGGATTGCATCATCCTTGGACATAGTCCTAAAGTAATAGGGAGTGATTATCCCGTAATTGTATCCGGTGACTTCGGTCGTCGAGAATGTGGTAGGATTGCATCATCCTTGGACTCAAGTCCTAAAGCGATAGGGAGGGATTATCCCGTAATTGTATCCGGGGACTTCGGTCGTCGAGAATGTGGTAGGATTGCATCGTCCTTGGACTTAGTCCTAAAGTGATAGGGAGTGATTATCCCGTAATTGTATCCGGTGACTTCGGTCGTCGAGAATGTGGTAGGATTGCATCGTCCTTGGACTTAGTCCTAAAGTGATAGGGAGTGATTATCCCGTAATTGTATCTGGTGATTTCGGTCATCGAGAATGTGGTAGGATTGCATCGTCCTTGGACTTAGTCCTAAAGTGATAGGGACTGATTCTCCCGTAATCAATCCGGTAACTTCGGTTGTCGAGAATGTGGTGGGATTGTATCATCCCTGGACTTTAAGTCCAAAAGTGATCCAAAGACTTTTAGTCTTTGAGTTGTGGATTGCAGGTTGTTGCTGATGATGATGATGTCGTACTGATTGAAAGATCAGAATATGATGATGATGACATATTGATCTAAAAGATCAGAGTATGACGATGACGCACTATGATTATGATGTTTCTGATCGAAAGATCAGAGTATGATGATGTTGTTTCTATGTTAATGATGTTTCTGATCGAAAGATCAGAGTATGATGATGATGTTTTTGATCGAAATATCAGAATGTGATGATGATTATGATCGATAGATCAGAATATGATGATGATGATGTTGCTGCTGATCGAAAGGTCAAGGTGCTGAAGATGTTGGTGTTGATCGAAAAGTCAAAGTGCTGAAGATGTTGCTAATCGAAAGGTCCAAGTGTTGAAGATGTCGTTGCTAATTGAAAGATCAAAATGCTGAAGATGTTGTTGTTGATCGAAAAGGCAAAGTGCTGAAGATGTTGCTGATCGAAAGGTCAAAATGCTGAAGATGTTGTTGTTGATCGAAAAGGCAAAGTGCTGAAGATGTTGCTGATCGAAAGTTCAAAATGCTGAAGATGTTGTTGCTGATCGAACAGTCAAATTGCTGAAGATGTTGCTGATCGAAAGGTCCAAGTGCTGAAGATGTTGTTGCTAATTGAAAGATCAAAATGATGAAGATGTTGTTGCTGATCGAACCAGTCAAAGTACTGAAGTATGTCGCTGCAAATTGAAAGATCAAAATGTTGAAGATGTTGTTGATGATGAAGACTGAAGACTGAAGATGAAGACTACATGATGTTGAAAAGCTTCCAATGATTTATAGATGTGTTACCCTGCTGATGTTGATGATGTCCGCTATCTCTACTATTGTTGTTGTTGATGTAGAATACCGTTCTCGTTAAGGGGGAGTGTTGAAATATTGTAACTTCGAAGAATATTCTTTATGTATCTTTTGTGGTCCCCGATGGTCCAACCGGGAGAACCACTTGTATTACATTGTACCCCGATGCTCCTAATCGGAAGAACTAATAAGAGTCATGAGGTAGTCCCCTCTAATTATAAAGGTGGGTCATCAGCACCCCAGTGTGGTTACTTGAGCCTACATGTGTAACTCGAGCCTACATGAGTTAACTTAAGCCGACATGTTAATTGAGTAAACTTTAAGTAAACGGATGAATATAAATAGAGGTGTAGTGCTCCTCATTTGGGACATACACACTCACTTGGAATGGCGCACTTGTGGAGGAGAGGAGTTGCTAGAGAAGGAGGAGAATCAGGTTTTTGATCTCCTTGTTGGTTTTACCTTTTTCCCTTTTGGGGCATCTATATTGAGGAAGCTTTTGCTGGGTTTTTCCCTTTAGGATTTTCCCAGGATAAATCTGTGTTGTTCTTGTGATACTGTTTCTTTCAGTGATCTTGTTTTATATGCTTTTATTATGAAAAATGAAATGATATACTGATGTCTTAGCTAAGCATATGAAAATTTAACAGTTGAATGGTTTTATTCAGAAGGCAAAAGATAAACTGATAATGAGAAAAAATGGGTGCAACTCAGAAAGGTAGACATGCGGGAAGTTATGATGTATAAGGCAGAAAAACTAGACTCTAACATGGATGGCAGAATGACATAGCATAATCAGTTTCTGAAAATCTTCTTTGTGGCAACAAAATGTGATGACATACATAGTGGAAACTCAGCTTCTTCAAGTTTTCAATGGAGCATTTTTCTGAAAAGTTTATGCAATTCTAGAAATCAATTCTGCATGCCATTCGTTCGTCTTTAAACCTAAAAAATGTTAGTATTTCTCTGCAACAAACTTGTTAGAGCATTAAAAATACATGAAATTATGTGCTTAATCAAAAGTTAAAATAAATAAAATGCTCTTATACCTAAAAGTAGCAACGCTTCTTGTCGAAACCTGTTTCTAAGTGACTTGCGAAAACAAGTTAGCGCAACGATCATAAAATTTTGAGAAGTTTCCGAATTTATAATTTTATGATTTTATTTGTTACCTAATACTTTTTATTTATTTATATGTTTTTAATTTTTATTTTTATTTTTTGTATTTTTATCATAATTCTTTTATTGTTATTTTTAAAGTTGTTATATATATATATATATATTTACAGAAAAGAACAAATATATATACATATAAATATATTTTAAGTTGTTTGTCAATTTTTTAATTTTATTTTATTTGAAAACAAAATATATTTTATAAATATTGTTATTTTTATTATTATTATTATTATTATATATATATAAACTAATTTAATTTATAACTTCTAATTGTTTTTATGTTTTTTTTCTTTTAAAAAATAAAACAAAGTATTATTGATTTAATTTTATGTTATGTAGTAATTTTATTTTATTTATTTTTAAAATTTATATTATTTTTTAATGTTTATATTTTTATTTGTATGTGTTTTTTTTTCTAATGTTTTTAATTGTTTTTGCAATAAAAATGATTTGAAAGAAAAATTAAAAAAAAAATTACATCCTTCTTATACAAAGATAAGTGCGTGTTTATGTAATGATTGAGCGACAGAGAGAGGGTCGGCCCTTTCAGTAGTCGACCCCTCTAGAAGCAGATTGCCTCCCCCAAACGGAAGATGTGTCAGGTCCCACTATGCAAAAATAAAAATTAAGAAGAAGGCTTGGCTGCGACAACAGCTAAGCCTTATATTTCAACGACGCATATTAATTTATTTTATGTTTACTATGTGTAATCTAATTTTATGGTTTTAGTTTATCTAATTTATGTTCTTTTAATTATTACCCTTAAACTTTATGGGTAAATTTACTAAATTAATTTTATATTAATTAAACATTGCCACCATGTCAATAAATCCATTCATATAAAAAGAAGGAATCACATCTACTCATTTATCAAAATTATAGATAACTTAAAAATGAATATATATTTTTAAATCAAATTTCATAATCTTAACGATAATATTGGGCATCCTATTTTATTTGAATATAACACATTTTTTTTATCTCTATTTTAATTTCACTTAAGATTGAGATTTATATTCTATGATTGTTAATTCATGATTTTTAATTAATTTTCAAAAATATATAAAATTTATTTTAACTTTATAGATGATTAATGTATTGCTTGTATCACATTGAAATTATGTAAAACTGTGTTTAATAATTTTTAAATTATATTAGGTTTATTATTATTATTATTATTAAGTTTTATTTTATATTACAAAATGCAAAAAGTATATATATATTAGTCAAATTCATGTTACTATCTAGGATTTTATATACATGTAAACTTTTATAGGTCTTGGTTATCAAAATATTTTAAATGACACTGTCTCCATAATCACCACTATAGTTTGAGCATTTGAAGTAAGGAGAGGAAATGGTCACGTCAGTTGCAGCCAAAAGTGTGCCCTTGCCGACGCCAATGGTTCTTCAATGAAAGAAAAACTGGAGCTTCTGCTATTTCTAAGAACATGAGGGAAATGCTTAAAACGCCAATAACCAGAGGGAAATGCTTAAAACGCCAATAACCATACTATCATTCTGGATACGGTCGAACACCTTAGAAAGTCACCGTTGATAATAGTCGCGAGTTTGAGCTCGTGTCCTAAGATCCAAGTCCATGAAATGAGAATTGATGAGATCTTCCCCGAAGCTCGAGCATATATGACATCGTTTAATTCCTTAGAATGAGTGATTGCTCAAACATTACTCGAAACAGAGTGAAATATTTGGGTGGCAAACAAACAAAAGGTAACACATGTGGTAGTTGCGCAGAGTTCTCTTCAGCTCAAGAGGGAGAATATCACAGGTTCATTAAACACACCATCTTTAACACCCGTAATTCGACCACGACACAAATTCTTCACGCAGAGGTAGAGAAGGTTTGGAACGCCGTAGGTATTAATTTTCAAGCTCCATGTTATCCAATCTTCCAGATTTGAATAAATGATGATCGTGCTTGTTAACTTAGATAATGATTGTTTCTTTTCGTTTTTCATTATCTGTTTGGCCTATCTCTGTATATATAAAATAACCATTAAAGCTGACATAATATGGTATTCATGTGAGCAATTATGTGGAAACAAAAGAAAGACAACATTCCGACGATGGAGTCGCGACTAATAGCCAACCTTCGACAACTGACTATTGAAAATAATTGGAAAGTATTTCATTATGTTAGCAGATTCTCACCTACCTAGTTCTACTGGTATTTATGGAGCGCTAGACATAGCTCTAGCTCTCAGCTTCAAATATCAGGATTGCAAATTCAATACTATGTATGTTGTTAGTTTCAATATTTCAATATTTATATTGTTGTCTGTTGTGTGTGACTAACGTTGTCATACAGGTATACTTATTTTCTAATTAATCACAAACTTTTATATACCCTGTAACATATTTTTCAAGCATTAAATAATATTAATATGACTTGTTTGTATAAAAAATAAAACCAGCACTAAAGACAAACCGTCATCAAAGAAAGACATCACATAAAAGTTATTTAACGCTGAGATAGATGATATTCATTAATCAATATAGGTGGCAGCAGGAAATCTTCCAACTGTTGCTTTTCTTATATTTTGGCAGCCAACAAACACCAAATAACTTCTGGCAAATCTCTGTTTGTCGCCTTGGAAATCATTGGGTTAAGTTCAAGTTGTTTTCTAACCCAGGGTTTTTATAATAACAACATACATAAAATAATATTGATTGATAGTATATAAAAAAAATAACAAACGACCTTGTTGCAAAGGCATAAGAAGCAGTTTACCCAATGCTAGGAGCATAACTAGGACCAGCAACTAGGTGAGAGGCGTATAAGGCACAAAGCATGCACTCCCGGTAGTTGCATTTGATGATTAAACAAGATGATGACCTTAAGCCCGTTTATCCTGAACTAGTAGTTTCATCACAGTCTCGCATGGGATCCCTTCCTGACCTATAAATATATATTTGTTTTTTTAAGTTTCATATATATATGTTTATTAGTTATAGTTGTAAGTTTTCTTACAAATCAAAAGGGTTAACTTCTTTAGAAAGTTTTCTTTTTATTTTATATAAGCATATATTAATGTTTAATATTTAATTTTAATGTTTAAAATTAAAATGTTTTAATGTGTATAAACCTAGTTAATTTTTACAATTTATTAAAGAAAAGATTTTTAGAAAGACTAATATTAAAAATAAAGGGGCGGCCAGGAGGGCGGAGTTATTATCACTCCAGAAGGATTCTTGGAAACCTCTTTCGCTTGGGGTCTAGGCTCAGAAACTAACAACATGGCCGAGGCCGTGGCGCTCTAGCACGGACTCCGGATTTCCAAGAACCAAGGTATGACTGAGCTCACTATTCTCGGAGACTCGAGAATAATTATACAAGCAATGACCGAGAACTCTATTCCGAATCAAATGCACCTCAAGCATCTAATCCAAAAAATCAAGTTACTTTCCCTCTCATTTAGTAAAATCGGGTTCTATCATGTCTTGCAAAAAAATAACAAAGAAGCTCACCAAGCAGCAAATTTGGGTTCCTCTCTTAGCCTTGGAAAGCTAAAAATCAATGGATCTGGCTCTATTTGCATTCCCCCATAGGACCGGGGCTATGTCCTTGAGGCCTCTCCTCTCGTGGGCCCCCTCCAAGGGTCTTGAATCATGTTTGCATGCTCCTAAGGCAGGTGGAGGCATGCAGGAACGTGGTCTCGCGATAGAAGGAAGATGGAGTCTAAATGCAAGTCATGGCTACGTCCCCTCACCTGGTGTGAAAACGCTGGTGGTCTCATCGAAGCAGGGGGATTTCACTGAGTTCTCGGCTGGATTAATGGCTTGCACGATGGGTGATACGGTGATCACAGTGTCCCTACGTGGTAATGATTTTATTCAGTGGAGACGAAGGGCGGGAGGCACCATCGACTTCATTTGTGAGGTTAAAAACAGGCATTTATAGGATTTTTGTTGATGTATTGTGGATGGGAAGGAAATATTGATTCTCAGAATGGAAGTCGGGTCTGCATCCTCCAACATGTCCTCAGCTCCAAGGCCTGAGGTGGTTGTTATCAAGGATCTGAAACAAGATATCAAGGTGTTGCAGGATCAAGTTGATGCTATCAATACTAAAGGTGGTCGGAGGTTGGAAAACGTGGATACGGACTTGGCATATATGCGGAAGAAAATAACTCGTAAGGTGAAGAGGTCCAAGAATGCGGTTATTGGATTGATTGCAGAACTGGAAAACAAGGTAGACAAGCTCACCCTGAAGCTCATCAAGCACGAAACTCCTCCTAACCCAGGTTCTTTATCCAGCTTTGATGGGAAATTCAATTGAGAGATATGGACTGTTTTTTGTGTTGCTTTACTCTATTTTCTAAGTTACCCTGTGTTTATAATCATGCTACCTTCTGGACACTTGGATATGATAGACTTGGTTAAAATAGTTTTGCCTGTGTTTGCTGAAGTTACTATTTACTGTTAAAATCAGAATATTACAAAGGGCTCTTTAGTCTGGTTTTCCCTTTTGCCGCTTCCATAAGGGCATATATAGAACTTGAAACCTATATTGCCGCTTCCATAAGGGCGTATGTTGAGGCTCTGAGCTACTTTTGCCGCTACCTCAAGGGTATTTTGTAATCTGGTTCTGTTTCGGTGGTTACACCACTTTATTAATATATCACAACCGTTGCTGTAAAAAAAAAATATTAAAAATAAATATCCATTGTTTTTTTTATATATACTATTCCTATTAAAAAATTTAAAAAGTATTTTTAGAAAAGGTAATTTTTATATGTACTATTCATATTAAAATATTAGAAAAGTATTTTTAGAAAAGGTAAAAATCTAAATGATATGTATATTTACTTTTTATTTTTTTATTGTTTATTAATTTTTTTATTTAAATTTAAAAGAAACTAATTCTTTATACATTTTTATTTTTATTTTTAGAATAACTAGAAAATTATTAAACTGAAACAAAAAAATAAATAGAAAGAGACCAAAAATTTCAGAAAATTTTTAGATTTAAAAGATTAAAATTATTTTTAATTCCTAACAAAATTAAAAATCAGTAGTAATTAGAAATAAAATTTTAACAAATAGAAACATTAAAGTAAATTAAAACAAAAATAATTTTTAACCGAAAAATAAAAACTAAAGCCTACTTATTGTATTATAAATGAAAATTATAATCATTCAAGTGAAGTGAAATTGCCAGTGTAACCATCTATCTAACAAGAGTAAACAAAGATTAAGATTTAATTTTGAAAAACTAAATCTAGAATATGCTGTAAGATGGAAAATTAAATACTAAAAATGAAAATTAATAAAATAAAAGTGAAAATAGAACCAATCTAACCTAGTACTTACTTGAATCCATCATTCGATGCAGCTCTCGTTCGCAGGATATCCTTCATGACCTTGATCACCCGAGATCCCTTCTTCATCCTTCTCGATTTTCTTCTCACATAATTGCTCCTCATATGATGTGCATAATTCTTCTAATGTCGATTCTTCTTGTACCTTAGGAGGAGTAGTAAATATTTTAGCTACTATTAAGATCTCCTCTTCTTGAGAAAAGGAGATCTCTGCTTCTGCTAGGATCTGGGTGAGTTGCTCTAAGCTTATGCTCGTCCTAAAATTATTTTACTGGAATCAAATCAAGTATTAGAAGAAAAAAAACGAGTACATGACAGGCACAAAAATGAGTGCAAAAATAGAAATAAAAATGTGCACAAAAATCTGTACAAAACAAAGAATGAACATATACAAAGTTAGAAGCAAGTTAGTATGAAATAAAGGCTAGTCCAAAAATGAAAGCAATCCAAACTTTACACTACAAAAATGTAAAAAAAACTTGCATAAAAACAAACTCGCATTTGTAGTAAATAAAAGAACACTCTTGCAGAAAAAGAAAATACTTTGCAGAAAAATAAACACACTTGCGAAAACAAAGGAATAGCAAGGCTTTGGGGCACCCCACTATAGTGGATGTGTCTGGCTGTTACACCACAGAAATCCCTGAAATTCCGTAGTGAAGTCGTCCTTGCGTCTTACCATTCTCCCCTCCCCCTTGTTGTGTAATGTAAAAGTAATCTGACTATCTATCTAAACTTTGATCCCTTTTAGAACCTCCCTGGCAACGACGCCAAAATGTTAGGGAAAATATTAAACAATTTATAACATATATATCCAATGATTTAATTGTCAACCCAGAGAGAGTGTAAACTTGTGAGGTACAGACAAAGTATATGGAGGGGCAGAGTGTCGCTGAACTTAATCTAATATTCTAGATGACTGAAATCAAAAATACATGTAATTGAAATTGAATTAAACTTGAAAAAGCAAGAAATGACATGGAAATAAACCTAATCTAGAAAAGAATAAGATTGCAGAAAATAAACTGATATAAAGCAATCGACATTAGCTGGTGAGCTCCCATAAAATCAATACAACTAATTCATAACCAAGACATCAAAATATGAAGAGATCAAACTATCTATTGAAATATGAAAGCTATTACAATATGATCAAATCCATGACTATATAAAAAGATGAACCAGTTCTCTACTACCAGACCATTGGAGAGGCCTCTAACCAAAATGAGGAGAGAGCCCTCCTATTTATACATGAGTTTAAGATAACTGATCATAATTACAGATCCACTATTCTCTCAAATTATCCCTCAAAATCATAAATAAATCTACAACTCATCCCTTCAAATCCTCAACAAATATACAACTCATCCCTTTAAATTCTCAACAAATATTGGATGAGATATTCTCTCCACATTTCCATGATCTTCTCCTTGAAATTAGTCCACATCTTTGAGGATGAAATTCGAATATGAGGCTAGGTGGTCACTTTTGATCTTGTTAAAGTCTTCAAATACACCTGTAAGCATTACAAAACTCATCTAACTTTAAAGTATAATGAAAATATGTTATTTTTCTCAATAATTAACCACAAATTCACTCAAAATACTCAAAAATAAATGATTTGGAAAATGGTAATATAAACCCATATTTATTATGAAAGTGGTGAATATTAAAGGTTTTATGGAAGGATAAGATAGGAATAAGGTGACAAATGGTGTATGAAAGGTGAATAAAATGTGGTCTTTTTGCGACTCAACAAGAACATAAAGCACATCTTTGAACTTTCAATGTTCAAGCTTGATAGAGCCCTTCCCTTTGGCTTGGAATTTACTGCTATTGCCCATCTGAATACTAGGACCATCAAAAGACTGCAAGGAAGAGAATGATTCTCTGGATGCAACCATATGATTGGAAGCTCCAGAATCAATGAGGAAGGCATGTGTTGTGGAGTAGCTAGCCTTCAGTGCATGGCATGTCTCTTCATATTCTCCAGTTTCTTTCTTATGGTCAGCCTTCCTTGAGCTAGCAGGTACAGTAATGTTATGCTTCTTCAGAAGAAGAGCCATCTCATCTATTGTTCTTCTCATACAGGAGCATTCTGCATGAAAGACCCTTCCACAATAAGAACATAGTATCTTTCCTTTGTCATTCTTGTTGCTTCTCTTCGAACTTGAAGGCTCTTTTGACTACTCTTTGCCATACAGGAGGCTCATCCTTTTGCTTCCCTTTGTCATTTGCTACCTTAGGTCCTCCTGCAACAAGTGTTTGATCTCTGAAAGAATGAATGATCCCCATTTGGATCAACTTGTCATGCTCCTAAGTGAGAGATTCAAGGAAAGAGTTAAGAGTAAGCATCTTCCAGTTTGGAGTAGAGAGCTTCACATAATGAAATGTTGATACAAATACTGGATAGTCTACACCAATCTTGGAGAGAATGGTAAGGATGAGTTGATCATCCTCCTCAACCTTGCACAGCTTCAATTAGAACACTAGATTCTTGAATTTTGTGAAGAAGTCATTGATTGTTTCGAAATTGGTTGAATGAAGAGAAATCAACTCATTCTCTAGTTGATAGACACTCAGACCATCCTGCTTGTCAAATAAGGAGGCAATCTTATCCCAAACCTCCTTGGCAATCTTCAATCCATTGATGTGGAAGAGAAGATCTCGAGAGATTGAGAGACACAAGCATCCACAGGCTTCATCAAGCCTATTCCAATACTTTTCTATGTCAACATAATGAATTGGATCTTTCTCTGCCTCTATTGTGAGTCTAAAGAGTCTTTTGGTGCATAGTTGCATCTCCATGTCCTCCTTCCACTGGTGATAGTTGAAAGGAGTGAGGGGCTCCATTGGAGGGGCCATGTAGAATGCGGTGGAGAAGAGTGAGCTGTAAATTCTCTGCTTCTGGTGCAATACTGGAAGGAACAATTTTGCTCAAAAAAAATGATCCAAGTATGGATCTATAGTAGGAGAAGTGCCTTGTCCTATCGAGGCTCTGATACCATATTAAATTGAGCACATAGATCTTTGGATAAACACACAACTCACAAAATTGATCACACAATTTACTTAGTAATTGAAGAATGAAATAGTGCAAAAATGGCTTGCAACTGTGAATGCTTTCATTAATAAAAATAATTAGATAATAATTACAATGAAGTACAATGGCTAAATAGCCACATGCAATTCGAATCCATGTGAGAAAATTTGAATTGTTTAGACTCTACTTGACTGAATGGTTAGCTGACATTTTCTAAATCGTTATCGGAGGATTGAATGGTTGACTGACCTTGTCTAAATCAATATCGGAGTTCATGTGAGTTCTAAATCACAACTCAAGTGTCTAATTTAGTGTTGACTAGTCAAATTGACTATGGTAGGTGAGTAAATGCGCCTCACTTGCATGCAACCATGCAATCCTAGCGCTAATTGGATAGAACTGAGTGTAGGGAACAATAACTGAATGTAAATGGCTCATAATTGAGCATGACTAGTCACCAACTCAACTCAACTGACCTTGGTTGGTATCGGCACTCGCAGTGGCTCCTAATTTGTAGGGATTGATCTAGGAGGCTCCTAAACCGATGCATGCAAGTGTAATCGATGGCAGTGGTTGACTGACCTTGTCTAAATCAATATCAAAGTTCATCTGAGTTCTAAATCACAACTCAAGTGTCTAATTTAGTGTTAACTAGTCAAACTGATTGTGGTAGGTGAGTAAATGCGCCTCACTTGCATGCAACCATGCAAGCTTAGAGCTAATTAGATAGAACTGAGTGTAGGGAACAAGAACTAAATGTAAATGACTCCTAATTGAGCTTGACTAGTCACCAACTCAACTCAACTGACCTTGGTTGGTATCGGCACTCCCAGTGGCTCCTAATTTGTAGGGATTGATCTAGGAGGCTCCTAAACCGATGCATGCAAGTGTAATCAGTGGTAGTAGGACTCAATTAGTGTTCCCCACACTTTAGTAACTGGAACATGTTCCCCAATTAGGGCAAGTGGACCCAATGGTGCTAGTGACTAAGGATAGACTGGAAGGACTCCCGATTTAGACATGACTCCTAATTTAAACATATGACCAAATTGGACAAGGGAGGATTAATAATCCTAACATTTCTTGAAGCAAGTGTTAGGCACAATATCAATGTAAGATGGTGGATTAATAGCTTGTATTTTAAGGAAAATGAATACACACAAGCAAATTTACATCACACATGAATTAGATTTGGAAGTTGTGATGTTACACTAAAGCTTTAGAGGCACTGCCTTGTAGGGCATAACTTTGTACTTGAGTATGTTCATGAAATCTTGAAGTATCTTCTTGTGTCGAGAGATCTAAATGGTAGGTAGAGGTGATGGAGAGAATTTATGACTGAGTACAATTTTGGAATATCTTACATCAAGGGAAAAGACAGTGTAGTGTTTTATGTCCTAAGTAGAAGATCGAGGATATTCTCTTTGATACCCTTAAAAAGTAAATTTAAGGGAGAGAGTGTTAGGACAACTTCTTGGAGATAGTATGTACCTAAAGGTGACATTGGTACTTTAGAGTGGGAAGCAATCAAAACCTAAGTTTGAGGGGTGTGACCTTAAGGCAGACGGATTGTTGTGATTTCAAGGGATGATGTATATACTAGAGGAAGGGCATACTAGAAGCACTAACCTCAAGGAATCTCATATAACACTTTATTATGCACACCAAGTGGGAATATGTATGAATACATGAAGAATCTCTTCTTCTAGATAGGCATGAACTATAATGTAGTGCGATTTGTTGATAAGTGCCTTGAATTCTAGCAAGTAAAATCCAATCACCACCACCCAACAGGTCTCTTGCAACCTCAAGACATTCCTATGTCTAAGTGGGAAGTAATTTATGTGGATTTTGTTGTAGGATTTCCCCTCACATCTCTACGACATGATGCCATTTTGGAAGTAGTCGATAAACTAATCAAAATCACCCATTTTATTCTAGTCAGGGAAACTTATGACGTTGCAGATGTGTCAAGGGTATTTATAAACCTCCATTTGTTTCCCCAAAATATTTTCTCAAAATAGAGACTCTTGGTTTACTTCCATGTTTTTTATAAGTTTACAATAAACGTTGGGGACTCAATTAGACTTAAGCAAAACGTATCATCCTAAAACATATAGGAATCCATAGAAAGTTAATAAAGTAATGGAGGACATGTCAATCTATGAAATCAGTCTCCCTCCTGTGTTCTCGATTTTCAGCCTCTGTGAGAGAGCTGAGGCTTGATTTGTTGCCTCTGCACATAGTCCATGCATGCAGCCTCTGCAGGGACCTTCTAATCCCTCTGGGATCTCGATTTTCTGCTATCTCTCTTTGTGTCAATCGACCTGGGTCGTGATCTGAAGGCATCTCATTCGTTGATCATGCATGCAGGAAGCAATCTGCCAGTGTGTGGAGCATCTTTTATTACCTTCATTCATAGCATGCAGTGAGTCTCTAGATCTATCTAGGAAAGGATGGATCCACCCCCAGACCTGATCCTGGAAGAACGACGGAGACTGTTAGATGAAGGTTTCAAGAATCTGGTGGATACCACCTCTTCCTCACCTATGCTTACCCCGAAATCCAGTGATGTAAACTTCATGAAGCAAGCAACCGCTCTTAGGATCCAGATCACGTTAGCAGCTTCAAGACTAAAATCCCTAGCTCTGAGTGAGAAAGGGATGATAGGTCAGTTCATGGGAATCTGGCATTGACCAAAGTCTATGGAGGTTTGGATAAACAAGAACTGGATTCCCTTGATATCGGGGGTGTTGCAACACTAATTCTGTGGAGAGGGCTTCTTCTCCTTCTTATTTGAAAGCAAAGCTGATAGAGATCTTATCTTCAGGAGTGACCCCTATTTCATGGGTCCCCGTAGTTTGTATCTAAACCGATGGAGCCTATCATTCGACCCAGAAAAGGGTGTTCCTTCTACAGTCCCATCTTGGGTCTGTCTCCCTCACCTACCTCTGCATTGCTAGAATGACAAGACGCTACAAGCAATAGGAAACTCTCTTGGTAACTATGTCAACAAAGCGAAACCAAAGGGCTCCTGGTTTTCTTGTGCAAGGATCTGCATTGAATTAGATCTGGAGAAAGGCCTGCCAGAGGCAGTAAACTTACTCATGAACAGATGGGAACACATGCAAAAAAGTCAATTACGAGTAGCTACCATTTAAGTGCAAGAAGTGCCATGAGTATGGCCACTTTGTTAAAAATTATCCTAAGGTGGTTCAAGAGACCCTGGGAAAAACCCAAGAGGAAGGCTGGCAGCAATCAAAAAGGGGAAGAAAAACTCCCCCAGCATCAAGTGAGATGCAGTAAGGAAAATCCCAAAGAAGCAACAAAAAAATTTGATCAACAACCAATACGAGGCATTATTTATGGAAGAAGATGAAATTCCCCCTTTGGAAATGGTAACAGTTGAAGTAGAGGAAGAGGAATCCCATGCAACCACGAGTATCCCTCCCATGTCTCCCATAAACGAAAGGAGTGAAAGGGCTCTAGAAGGGTCCACAACACCAGGGGGAACCTACGCAGAGATGGTTAAAAACAATAGAGTCATGCATCAAGGATACTCCTCAGAGAGATCTCATTCACAGGGATCACATGAAACGCAAGAAGTAGCTTCGCATCCAACCACAAGAGGAAGGAAGTCGCAAAGACAACTAAGAGAGCAAGAAGCTGAAAGAGATATGGAGCTTGGGAGGCAAAGAAGTCTTGAGGAAACGAAGCTTCTCCAGAACTCCAAAAATCAGGGAGGGGCAAGAACAGATGACAAATATCAAGCAGGATCTCAAGCAGGTAAGAAATGTTGAAAAATGTCTCTTGGAACTGCAAGGATCTGGGAGGCTTGAACAAGGTAGAAGCAATAAAGGATATAATCAATTCTGAGACACCAAACATACTGTTGCTCCAAGAGATGAAAATGTCAGACGTGGAGGCCATGGCACTTTCATGTCGCTTCTAGAAAACCAACAAAGGTAAAGCCATAAGTTCTAAAGGAGCATCTGGGGAATAGCCACCATCTTTTCAAGTAAATTCTTGGTTAACTCAATCAGGGAAAGCCATCATTGGATCTTGATAGAAATTTAGGAAGAGGATAGTTGAATCCCGTTGTACAGATCTGTAATGTATACGGGCCAACACACTACAGGGACAAGACAACATTTTGGGAAGATCTTAACAATCTCAAAGAGGATATGCGTAGGAAATATCTTATCATTATCGAGGACTTCAACACTACTAGGTCACAATGTGAGAATTGAGGAGGCATAAAGGTCAAGGACCCCTTCAGTGAGAAGATGGAGGATATGATGGTAGATCTAGATTTGCGGGATATCCCTCTAAGGAACAGGAAGTACATGTGGAGCAACAGAAGAGTCGAAATCAGGCACATTGCGGAAAGGCTGGATAGATTTCTGGTAAGCTCCAATTTCTTGCATAAATATCTCCTCCCTACCTCTCTTGCTCTCCCTTCAGTAGTGTCAGCTCACAAACCATTGGCGTTGATTTTATCCCCGCATGTCGATCTCGGGTCCATCCCCTTTAGATTCAACCTGATATGGTTGCATGATGTGAAAATAATGGTGCTAATTCAAAGGGAGTGGAACACCCAAGATCTCAGATCCCCCAGTTACAATTGGGAGTCCAATCTTAGAGCAGTGAAAGTTGCCTTAAAGAAATGGGTGAAGGAAGACTTTGAGGAACCCACCAAACAAAAAATCAGTTTACAATGGGATTTAGCAGCTTTTCAAATCATAATGGAGGTAGAATAGGTGTCTACAAAGAATCTAAAGCATGAGAAAGAGATAAATGTCAGAATTCTAAAGGATGGAATGCAGATAGAAGAGGAATGGAGAATCAAATCCAGGAAGACATGGTTGAAGGGTGGAGACAGCGACACTGAGTATTTCCATAAGCAAACCAACGTGCAACAAAGTTACAATTCCATCAAGGAGTTGAAGAATAACCAGGGAAATAGGATAACGGGGCAAGAAGAGCTTAAAGATCATGTCTTTAGTCATTTTCAAGAACTTTATGCAGACATGGGGGAGACAGATCCAGAAGCCCAACTGGACTTACTCCATGGTATTCCATCGATCATTTCAGATGCGGAAAACAAGGATTTGGCAAATCCCATCGTGGAACACGAGATAATAAGTGCAATCTGGTACTCCATGTTGATAAAGCACCGGGGCCAGATGGCTTCACTATCAATTTTTATAGAGAATCTTGGAATATAATAAAAGAAGACCTGAAAAAAATGCTCAATTGGACAAGGAAAAAAGACAAGATTGGTGGGGCAACTAATTCATCTTTCTTGGCCTTGATACCTAAAAAAAACAATCCTTCAACACTTGATAGATTCAGACCAATATCCTTATGCAACACTTCCTATAAAATTCTTTTAAAAAATTTGGCCACACGAATGAAAAATATCATGGGTTGCCTCATTTCAGAATTGCAAGAAGGTTTTGTAGCAGGGCGTTAGATCCTAGATAACATCATCATCGTACAAGAATCAATTCACTCTAGCATGGAAAGGAATCAACAAGGTATGGCCATTAAACTGGATATGGCAAATACATTTGATAGGGTAAATCAATTTTTCTATTTGAAGTCATGTCTAAGCTTGGTTTCTCCAAAATATTTGTAAGGTGTGTCAAATCCTGTATAAGCAGGCCTTGGATCGCACCATTAGTAAACGACAGACCCTCAAAGCTCTTCTAGGAAACCAGGGGGCTTCAGCAAGGTTGTCCGATGTCCCCTTTCCTCTATCTTTTAGTTGTTGAATCCATGAGCAGAAGGCTATAGCTCTTGCAGGAGTCTGGTGATCTTAGAGGCTTGAAGATAGCCATAAGTGTGAAAGATTTCAACCATGCGCAGTTTGCTAATGACACCATTCTGATCGAAGGTGCATCTATCACAATTACATGAAGATTCAATTCAATATTGTCTAGCTTCCTCAAAGCAACTGATGGAAAAATAAACTCAACCAAATCCAAAGTTTACGGTTGGAATTGCACCCCCAGAACACTCGCAAAGATAGCAAGAACCCTTGGTTTCAAAGGAAATGCAAATTGGAATTCCTTCAATTACCTTGCGATCCTAATATTCAAAGGGAAAAAAGGGCGACCGATTGGCAAGGGATGATATATAAGATCAAGAACAAAATCAACTCTTGGGGACAAGGTGGCTTAATCCGGATGGAAAGCTCACTCTTATCAATTCCATCCTCTCTACCTATCCCATTTACTCCTACTCGATCTCTCTTTCCCCAAAAACAATTATGAAGGACTTTGAAAGAGAAATCAAAAGATTCGTATGGCAAGGAGGCAAAACTGATAGTAGTAAAAAACTTCAATTGGTAAATTGGGAGACTGTCTGCAAACCAAAAATTCATGGAGGCACTAGAGTAAGAGACCCAAGTAAAATTAAATTAGCTCTCAAAGCTAAAATTCTATGGAGAGTCGTGACTGGAAAAGGAGCATGGTGGAAAAAAAATGCAAAAAAAATACATGTCCGACAATAGAAAGAGATGTTTGGACAATATTTGCATGAGAAGAAGAGGATTGCCGATTTGGGATATGTGTGAAAACACAGCTTATATCATTACAGAGGAATTAAGTGGAGTCCTAGAAACGACAAGGAAATTAGAATTTGGACAGACCACTGTGCGTCTATCTCACCAGTTGTCTTATTGTAGGCATTTCCAAAGTTAAGGAAAAGATTAGAGGGAATGAACATCAAATCGTTGCATGATCTTTCTAAGTGGTCAAGTAATGGGAGGTGGACAGGGTGGCTTGAGTTGGAGGTCGACCATCTCAGTGTTGAATTCCTTGCACTCATCATGGTGTTGCCAACACCAGTTCATCACGCGTTGAAGGATGAGAGATGTTGGTGAAAATCAAAGTGTTATACAGTGAAGGCAGGATATAGATAAATTGATGAGGTTTATAGCATAAACATCAATGATGAGAAATGGAAGAATATATGGAGTAATGATGGTCTACCCAAAATAAATGTGTTATTCTGGATACTCGGCCATCGCAAAACTTTAACAACGGATAATCTAAGAAAAATAGGATTGGAAGGCTCGTTGAGATGCATTCTCTGCAAGGAGTTTGAGGAGTCTCTTGAGCACCTTTTTTAAAGTGCAAATTCTCCAAGGAGGTGTGGCATCAAGCCTACAAGGAGCTACAATTTGAATTGACTCTGCCAATGAATTGGGACGATCTTTTTGCAAGATGGAAGGACTACTATCAAGGTTCACTCCTCGACAAACTAGATTTTGTGAGGTCCTGGGAAGCTCTTCTTAGATATATATGCTGGAATATCTGGACAACAAGAAACAAGGAGATATTTGAGGGGGGAAAGAACAGTCTAGGAAAATTTGCGGCAGATGCAAAAGTGCTTTGGGTGCAAGTATTATGCATGAAGGGAATGAACAACATTAGCAAGGAAGCACAGAATATTGAAGAAAGAGATTGGGTCTCTGAAATGCTAGTTCTCCCGTCATACCAGTCATGGTTTAATCCCAAAAAAAACTCAGCCTTGCATTCGTGGAAAATAAGAATGAATTTGAAAGAATTCAAATGTTGGTGGAAGAAATTGGGTTGCAGCTCTTTATTCTTTGATGACGCCTCAAAAGGAAATCCAGGGATGGAAAGAGCAGGGGGAGTCTACTTCAATTTGGAAGGCATCAAGTTGAAAGAGTATGCGTGGGGAATCAGCAAAAAGACTAAAAATGGGGCAGAATGGTTATCTTTAATAAAAGGATTGGAGTTGGCAAGGAAAGAAGGCATTGAGGAATTGGCGGTCTTTGGAGACTCATGCATGGTTATTGGAGAGGCAAGGAATCTAGTAAGGAATATAAAGAGCCAAATAACCAAAACACATCAGCTTTTAAAATGCATGGAAAATTAATATAAAGCCATCAACTTCCTTCACATTTTGAGAGAAAACAACACACATGCTGATAGGATGGCCAACCAGGGAGTGGATCTAGAGTGTGGAAGCCTATTATGTGATCAGCAAGACCTAGAGAGGAACTGGATTCCTTTATAGCGAACCATATCTTCACATTCTTTGAATGCTCTATTTTATATCCTTCAGCTTTGGCAGTTTATAAGGAGTTTCAGCTATCACAGAATAGGAAGTGGGGACGATAAAAATAGATTGGAAAAAGAAGTACAAGGTGGAATGGACCTGATCTTCCTTTGGGAGAAGTCGGTGTCCAGGATATTGTAATACTTCGTTATTCATTTTTTTATATAAAAAGCTCCTAAACCCTTGTTGTTAAAAAAACAAAAAAAGTAATGGAGGACATGCTTAAGGTTTATGTTGTGGATCAACAAAGCCATTGGGAAAGATACTTACATTTGGTATAATAACAGTTACCATAGCTTAATTTGAATGCTGCCTCACCAGGATATGTATGGAAGGCCATGTAGGACATCATTGAGTAAGGAAAATTTAAATGACCAAGTGATCATAGGACCATAATTGGTTCAAGAGATGGAAGAGCAAATAATTTAGATTAGAAAGTGGTTAAAGGAAGCACATGATAGCCATAATAGTTATCCATGCTCATAGAACTTACCAAAGTTATAATGTTGGAGATGAGATTTTCATTTGTATTAGACCTAATAAGAGTAGTATCGAGTTTGGAAAAGGGGAAAAGTCATGCACTCAATTTACAGGGATATTTGAAATATTGGAAAGAATTGGATCAGTTGCATATCGCCTAGCACTACCACCCCATTTACATAAAAGTCATGATGTTTTTCATGTATCTATACTACATCGTTATATTACTAACGAATCCCATAAACTAAATTTGAACGAACTACAAGTTTCAGACGAAGGGACCTTCATGGTTGAACCATTACACATATTGGATTGTGGGGCTTAACAACTCATGCACAACCTAGTGAACCAGGTTAAGGTATAGTGGGAAAAGTATATACCATGATTTATTACGTGGGAGGATGTAAAGACCATTCATCAAGAATATTCCACACTTTTTTAGTGTAACTTAGTGACAAAGTTTCTCAAAGGATGGGTGTATGGAATGCCCCATACTTTGTTTTGACAAGTAAACAAAATTAAGACATGTATTGTATTTCTTTACTTATTATCTATTGGACTAAGCTCGACTAAGAAAACTATATTGTTGGATTTATGAACCTACATATATGGGGCGATTATGTTTTAATTTTATCAATTATCTTATTAATGATGACAATTTTGTAATTTATTTTGAGCATGCAAAACTAAATAGAATGATAGTGACCATGGATGTTAGTTTACGTTAATATGAAAGGAATAAATGGATTCCATGCACATGATGAATACATTATCTTGTTTACATTAACTGACAATTGATAAATTGGTAATTACTTGGAAATAGTGAAAGATTATGCATGATCTTATGTTTTGGATGAGACCAACCCATATGTTAGAGAGGCTAA
>LPNX011167925.1:1748824-1781899 GCA_001517045.1 Pseudotsuga menziesii
TAAGTTGTCATTTATTTTGGTGTTTTCTTGGTGGAAAAATGGGAGTTATCTGAGTTTGTTGCAAAAGATATGCCTCCCACAATTTGACCTATCATGTTGATCACCAGGTATCGAGCGGATGCCATGTCTACCCACACATGTGGTGCTAGTCACATGTGGACTTCTAAGAATATTTTAGAGGGTCAAAAACCATAACCTTATATGGGAGTTGAAGTATGCAAAAACCATACCCTAACCTTAAACAATTATAAGGTCATGTTAAATATTGGCCCATTTGGAAAGGAAGAGGTTCAATTTCATTGTACTATTTGTCATTTCATAGTTTAGTAGAGCATATATGAGTGAGATTTTGAATCATAATCTAGGAAGTAGAAGATCTTGTAGTATCCACATATCCATAATGTTTATGGTAGATCCTTAGTGAGTGCACTTTCTTTTTACTTGCATTTCATAATTGAGAAGAAAAGAACAAGAGCATAGTGCTCACTTTCTAGTTGATTTTGTATAGGGTATATCTCCTGTTCAATGTATGGATGGTGTGTTATTTTCCTACTTTCTTTCATTTTAATATTTTGTGCACTAAGGCAGTAATATTAAAATTGAAATCTAAAGCAAAACACTACATAATAAGAGATTGCAAAATATTGCAAGATTTGTTGTGACAAACTATTCCAATGGAATATACACAACAGTTTATAGATCACTTGATGAGAACTTTGATTTAGTTGAAGCAAAAGGGAATAATATTTTATAGTCGATATGATATTACAAGATGCCACAAGGTAGGTGTATCACATTGTCATTAACCATGCTATTATTGGCACACATGCACACATGTCACACAAAAGGGAGTGAGGGGAAGGTTGAGCAAGCAAACAAGCATAATCATCCCACAAATATTGATCAACAATTTTATTCATAGGGGGGGATTATCTATGTGAGTGTCCTCATTGGCATAAAGATCGTGGTATATTAGTGCTTATACATTTTTGTTGATCAATTCTCACAACGATTACGGGATAAGAAGTTAGGATATTTTATAGTTGTAACAACTATTTAAAGATGCCACAAGATAGACACATCCACAATGACTATTCCTCCCATGATGATTGTTCCTATTATTATTCATGCATAGAGGTTGCACATAGGTGGTAGGGGAATGCTAAGAAAACACACAAGAATAAGCATTACCACACAATCAATTAACCATTATGTTAATAGGGGACGCTTTCATGGACATAGGAATTGTGGTATAGTGGGAATTATATGTTGGTGTGTTCAAATGCTCACACCAATATGGGATAAGAGGAAACAAATTTGCATAATCACAAAAGCTAATCCAAGTCGCTGCAAGATAGGGACATCTGATAATTATTATTCACACACACACATACACAAGCAACCTAGAAGGAGTGTGGGATAAGGGGCACTCAAGATGCCTCTTTTCAATGCTTTTTATGGAATAAGTTCAAGAATAATCCGTGTGCAAAAATCCTCGCCACTCAAAACTTAACCCAACATAGTGAAACTGTGATTTGAATAACACTTCCACATTTTCAACCATTTTAAGTTTGATAAATTTTAGGGAAGATCATCAAAATGAGATGATATAAATATAGAGTGCATTAAAAGTGAACAAACCAACCTTTTTGGGAAATCCCTTTTTCTAAAACCTTAAAAGTTCCATTATTAAAATTATCATCAAGCGGGTTTCTAACTTTTGACAAAATTCTTAATAAATGTGGAGAAGAATTTAAATGGAAAATGGTTAAGTTTGTCCACTTTTTAACTTACTCGTATAAGTATTAAGTACATTATTCTGAACAAGAGATGAATTTGGGAAACAAATTAGGAAAATACTTCTGTCAAATATGTTTTCTTTGTAAGATATGGTCTCACACCACTATTGCAGATTCCTCGTCTTTCAAGTGAATTAGAAAAGGTGTAGTCTAATTATTCTACGTTTTCAACCTTTTCTAAGTATATTTTTTCGTATCGTTTTATTCAGAGTCATGTTGGAATTATATAAACAAATTAGAATCACGTATAATAGCTATGGAAATTGCATAATTTGTGTGTCGTGGGGGTATTTGAGGGTGCTAAATCCATTTATGCATTTAAAATTACAATTTAAACGCCTCCAAATTTGGATTTTACCCAAAAAAATTACTGGATTCTGATAAAAAAACCACCAAAAAATCCAAAATGTAGAATAAATAGACTACTCCATTAAAAACACCACATTTTTGCACCCAAATCTATTTTCCATCATTCAATTTTCTCGTCTTAGTCACTGCCTTTTCCAGTGCCTATTTGACATTTAGTTGCCTTGAGCAGTATTTTTTACCATCTCTATGAATATTTGAACCCCGCTAACTAGAGCTTCCAAGACACTAGACTTCTCGTTGCTCTGATTTTCGACCACAGCTAAATCTCGACTAACCAAAGCTTCCTTAAAGATAGACTTGTCACTGCTTTGATTTCCGACCATGACAAAACTTGAAGATAAGCCCGAAGCAAGGGATTTAATGAAACATATTGGCCATAAATTATAAGTATTGAAGATCATTTTTGTGGAATTTTGAAGCATTCAAGGTTTGTCTCTTAACTCAAGGATTATGTGTTCATTTATTCATGGAAACATTATCTTTGAGGATTCTTTTGAAGCTCCTACAAAACATAAACACTAACTTTAAAGTTATAGGAGAGCATCATTTTGCAATGTTACATGTAACATTCATAGTTCTATTAAATATGGATCAGAAAGAGCCATGGAGTAATAAAAGGTAGCTCAAACAATTCATTTATGTTGAAAATTTTGTGCTTGGAACCCTTGTTCCTTGTATCCAAGGGATTTGTCCTATTCCAGGTCGCACATTCCTTGATAGTCCTAATGATTTGGTCAATACACATCAACACGAGGAGAAAAATAAAAATGTGAATTGCAAGGGTTTCAACCCTATTTATGGTTAAATCCTCGGGACTAAATATTCTCACCATTGTAGTTCTTGGGACTTAGACACATGACTTGAACCATTAGCCTTGGTTGTAGCAAAGGTTGATTATACCCTACAACAGAGAAGATCACCTTTGGGTAAGAAAGTTCCCTCAAGCTATGAGGCAAATACTCCAACAAAAGATATGGTGGATTCCACAAGGTCTACTTCTTTGTCACCATTAAGCAGGATCAACAACTATGAAAAAGACAGCAATTCACTTCCTTTGTTGTTCAATATTCCATAGTCATCAATATTGTAATGCTAAAAGAAGACTCGTGTGGGCCCTGGGGAATTCAAAGAACTTGAGAAGGGGTTGTGATGTCCCTTTACCTGACAAAATTGTTAAGAGTACTGAAAAATAAAATAAAAAATTGCACAGACTTCATTGCTCTTCGGTTATTTTCTAAAGTTGTTATAGTTATAAGAACGAATTATGTAGATACATCATTAATCTCTAGATAATCTATAAGTTTTTATAATTACAGTAATTTACAGATGCACGTAGAATGCCATTTTATCAATGAATTTTACCAATAGACTATTGGGTCAACTAATGCGCTTGAATGATAAGGGGATATATTGTTCACTTCGTAGATTAGTAAGATGTGTTAGATTTTTTATCATTTAATCAATATGATCTAGGATCTTATCTAAGAAAATAACATGCACATCAATAATCACAAGAGACAAGAGACACAAAGAGTTTTCCTCAAGGAAACCATAAAGGAGAAAACCCTGCAACTTCCTCAGAGATAGAATGAGCACCAATGACAAAAGTAAAACCCAAAAACAAAAAGATGATCTCCGACAGTTGTTCTCTCTCTCACTTGTGCAAGCTCCTCTTCACTCACTCATGCACTACAGTTTAGTGAGTGTGTGTTTCAAATAGAGAGTCTCACTCTCTATTTATACTAGTTTTCCACTTGACAATTACTTACCAAGGCCGACCTCACTAGGAGAGTCTAATAACCCTAGTACCCCTCAATTGTGGGGACTATTGCCCCAACTTACAATGGGGGGTTAACCTCTATGACTTTACATGACTTTATTATATTAATGATTCTCCTGATAGGAACATCCGGGTACAATGAAATACAACATAAGATATACAAGTGAATACATTATGAAGTTACAAATACATCAACACTCCCTCTTAACTAGGAAGGTATTCTCTTGACATAGTTCATCAACACAAGTATTCATCATAGGATCATCATCACTGTTGAATCATCATCAAAGCCGGATCATCATCAAAGCTGGATCATCATCATCACTGCTCCCGCTATCTCGAGCAAATGTTGTTATCTCTCAATTCTACTCGTCATAGGAAGTTCTATAGAGCCAGCCCTTTTTCATGTTGGTTGTAGGCCTTGTCTCCATGTAGGTATTGTTCTTTAGTGCTTATATCATCGGCATGGTAGGACACACATACTACCATCCGAGAAAGACTCCAGCACTTACATCCACTGGCATGGTAGGACACACCTACTACCATCCAAGGAAAGGCCTCAGTACCTACATCCAATGGCATGGTAGGACACACCTACTACCATCTAGGGAAAGGCCCTAGCACTTACATCCACTAGCATGGTAGGACACACCTCCTACCATCCAGGGAAAGGCCCCAGCACTGACATCCATTGGCATGGTAGGACACACCTACTACCATCTAAGGAAAGGCTTTGCGCTTACATCCGTCGGCATGGTAGGAAATGCCTACTACCATCTAGGGAAAGGCTCTACACTTACATCCGTCAACATGGTAGGACACACCTACTAACATCAGGGGAAAGGCTCTACACTTACATCTAACCATGGGAGGCCATGCCTACCACCGTGTTGGAAAGGATTACATCTAACCATGGGAGGAACCAATCCTACCACCATGTCAGAAAGGCATGGCACTTACATCTGACCAGGGGAGGAACCAATCTTGCCACCATGTTAGAAAGCCACATCACTTATATCTAACCATGGGAGGAACCAATCCTCTCGCCATGTCAGAAAGGAATAGCACTTACATCTGACCATGGGAGAAACCAATCCTCTCGCCATGTTAGAAAATCTCTTCAGACTCATCACTTCCCCTTGGAAGGAACCTCGATCTAATGAACACCAAGCTTCTCCCTAAAGTACTCAAAATTCACTCTGGCCATTTCTAGCATAGAATTACATCAGGGTTGATTACGTCCAAGCATAACCTGCGAGCTTCGCCAAGATTGATTACATCCGAGGACAACCTCCAGGATTGTTTATGTCTGAGCAACGTACGAGTTTCGCCATGATTTTATGCTCAGACAACCCGTCTCACCGGCTATGCTAGAACTCCTGCTTTTGAGAGATCTCGGTCTGGATCACAAACTGGAGCTTCATTGCTCCCCATCTTCTTCAGCTATACTCAATGCCATGCAGGACTGCTTCCTGCTAAACCAAGAGATCACACCTAATCCCATACTGAATTAGGACCTAGAAGTGCTCTTCCTCTCAGTGGCACTACCTACCCAATCTGAATCCACATAACCTTCCAAGTTAGTCTTTTGATTTGTATCATACTTGAGAGTCCATACTCAACTTTACCCTTCAGGTACCTCAATGCATGCTTTGCAACCAGGTGAGCATGTCTTGGATCTATCAGGTTCTGGCTCAATGTGTTCATAGAAAATATCTGGTCTCGTATTCGCCAAGTACATCAATGACCCAATCATTTGATGATACATCATGGCATCAACCGTATATGATGAATCATCACTCAATAGCTTCAGGTTCAATGCCATAGGTGTGACCATGGCCTTGCAGTCCATCATCTCGAACTTCTTCAGAATATCCATTGCATACTTCCCTTTTCCAAGGAAGATTCCATCCACACTCTACCACACCTCTATGCCTAAAAGGTAGTGCATCATACCCAAGTCATTTATCTAGAATTCGACAACAAGTCTCCTTCTTGCATATTTAATGAGTTCTTCTTTTCCTGTCAGGAACAGGTCATCGACATATAACAGGAGCATCACTGGTCTTCAACCTTCAACCTTGAAGAAAAGGTTGGAATCGGATTTACTCTCAGTAAAATCCTAGAGCCATCACTAACATTTCCATCTTGTCATACCATGTCGAACCTTGGGATCTTCTACTGCCACTCCCTATGAAGTGGAGCATCATTCTCCCTCTGCCTTTCATACTCTATGTATTGAAACATTCTGTACTGGAGGGACAAGTGGCTTCCTCTGATACTAATATTCTATGTATCCATCTAGGGTCACTGGATACCAAGATCCTCTATCTTGAACCTTTTCAAAAGTTCTTCTCGCACCTATCTGTGAGCTTGTCATCCTCTATAGGCTTTCATCTTCAACCTTGTATAAAAGGTTAAGATATTCATCACTCTAGGTTATTTTCAAGCTCCTTATGTATGTGTTATCCCATGGGTTCCTTCTGAGCTCGTACAAGGCCTTCTTTAATTTGCACACATGAGTCTACCTGTCATGTGTCTTAACTTCCAGTGGCTGCAAATGTCTCTTCGTAGTTTATGCCTTCTTTCTATGAGAAGCCTCGTGCTACAAATATTTACTTGTATCCCACGATGTTTCCATCTACTATATGTTGGATCTTGTAGATCCATATGGAAGACACTACGGACTTCCCTGCATTTCTCGATATCGCATTCTAGTCATCACTCTTCATTTTGGATTATTAGAGTGAATCTTGAACTGTCGTCACTTGTTCTTTGGAACAAGTATCATCCTTCTTTTCTTGTAGGCGATTGTACGTGATCTTTCCTACAATTCAAATGCACCAGTTGTATGGTTAGAAACATTTCATAAGGCATATTCATAACGAAAAATTCTTATGCATAAAGACGTAATCATGCAACTATTTTAGCCGATACAACATTCATCCATATCTTACAGAAACTTTCTAGATGCCTTCCATCTCTACCATGACATCATTGAGATTGTGCACTAATCAAATATGTCAGCAAAGAGGTTTCATTCTAGATAAGTAGAAATGGAGAGTTGTATAGCACCATGATCTACTTACCCATCACATGCATATTAGTAGTATATTGTCATTAATGCAAACTTCTATCATGCATAACACATCAATTGAATATAAACAAATGCATAACCAAACAATATCATGAAATGACAATTGAACACTTATCCTTATTTGTTTCATGGGTAGACTCCTTATTTCAACTTCATCATATTCTTCATTCATAACAACATCATTTCTTATCCAAATGCTAAGATGGATAAGCGGTTCTTCAAGAATTGAGTTCTTCATATTCCTCATCACTCGAGGGATCTTCTTTCAATCATGAGAGCTTAATATTCAGTTGCTCCCATTTTCTCTTCTCTTATTATGTGTTGAGATTCTTCTTGTGTGCGCTCTTCCCAGAGTCTACTGAAGGTAATCACTTCCTTCTGGCACACATTCCTCAAATGAATGAATTCCATGATCCTGGGAGGCCATTCAAGGTGGTTATAACAATATCTTATTCTTCTTTGATGGTTTCATCATAGCATTGAACACTTCCTTTTGGTGTCTTTAGAGATGACACATGAGGGATGAGATGATCTTAAATAGAATCTACAATGAGTCTCTTGGCTCTAGCCTTAGCCTCATCTCCCTCTAGCTCTTATAACTTCTTTACTAAAATACTAATCGAAGTCAATTTCTTCAAGGATAACGAAGTTCCTATACTTATTCCGATTTATATTATTCCCTTCAAATAGCTTGGTCAAGAAATCAACCATCTCTTTAGGTTTATTTAGGGAATACACTTGTGGTATAAGGTGATCCTTGATAGAATCAACAATAATCCTCTTGGCCTTGACCAAGTTCTTCTTGTGTAAGGATTTAGCCTCATCTCCCTCTGGAACTGGAACCTCTCCACTTATGTAGGTGTCCAATTCATTTTCTTCAAGAACCAGTGAGATTCCATACTTACATGCTTGGAAGTTGTCATCTTCAATAGGCTTGTCATCAAGCTAGTGTGATTAGTCACTTTTAAATGAGAACCTCAAATGTAAATAGCAAAACTTTAGACATTGATGATTTGAGGTGTCCATCCTGGTTCAGGAAATGGGTTATCTAGGGTTTGTCAGTGAAACCCTAATTTTCAAAACTTGGAATTTCAAACTTTTGTTTGGATAGAAATATGGGCCTCTTCAAGGCGAGTTGTCCAATGTACTCCTTTTTTGAAAACAGTGGAGGGAAGCACATGGAACATAAAGCCCTAGTTTTCCAATTTCTTCCCATAAATCCCTGGATAGCCCCTCTAGTAAACGGAAGGCCCACTAGCTTCTTCAAAGCCTCTAGAGGGTTAAGGCAGGGATGCCCGCTCTCTCCCCTCCTCTACGCCATCCAGGCTTCTATGCTCAGCTATCAACTCAACCTCAGTCAGGAAATCCACATGCTCCCCAGGCTTAAAATTGTGAACAATGTCAGGAACATCAACCACGCCCAGTTCGCTGATGATGCTCTGCTGCTAGGAGGAGCCTCTGTCCACTCTGCTGAACAATTCAAAAAAGAGCTGGATCTATACCAAAATATTTCCGGAAGAAAAATAAACTTCCACAAAAGCAAAATCTTCACGTGGAATTGTACAGCAAGGGATCTAAGGAACATCACCAGATCGTTGGGGATGGAAGGAACCAAAGACTGGGATAACTTCACTTATCTTGGCATTCCCATCTGTAAAAACAAAATCAAAGCTGCAGACTGGGAACCTATTGTTGACAAGATCAAAAGAAAAATCCAAAATTGGGGGGCCAATTGGCTCAATCTAGCTGGTAAAACTATTCTCATAAAATATGTCCTCAATAGCATGCCTATTTACCAGTCCTCTATTTTACTTGCCCCTTGCTCGGTTGTTAACAAGATTGAAGGGCTACTCAGGAAATTCATTTGGGAAGGAGGTAAAGGAAATGACAAAAAAATCCATCTGGTCAGTTGGGAAAAGATAAAAAAACCCCGCAATGAAGGCCGTCTCCATGTGAGAAGTCTTCCTATCCAAAACCTAGCTTTGGGAGCCAAGTTGCTCTGGCAGTTGATCTCAAGAAGGAAAAGATGGAGCAAAGAAGTAATCTGCAAAAAATAATTCCCAAGGCCTAGGAAAAGATGTCTGGACTTGCAGCCTCCACTAAGGAAGGGCTCCCCAATCTATAAACTTTGCATTAAAGCTTTGGTCCCCTTCAAAAACAAGCTTTACTGGATTCCTGGAAATGGGAAATCAATTAACGTTTGGGTGGACTCCATTCTAGGGGATGCCCCCATTGGTTCAAACTTGGAAGTCAGCAACATCCAAAGATGGCTTCTGGACAAGGGAGCCACAACGCTTTGGGATATTTCTGCCTGGGATGGAAATTACTGGACAGGTTGGGATTTAGGCCTCTTCCCCCCCGAACTGAACTCTGAAGCGGATGCCTTGATGGTTCTCCTCCAAGGAAAATCCCCCCTCAAAAAAGTTTCCAATGATAGAAGAGGTTGGGGGATTTCTGGAAGTTACACAACCTCTAAAGGATACAAGGAAATTCAAGCCATTCCTTACGCTGCTCCCAACCCAACCATCTGGAAGTTTATTTGGACCAATCCTTTCATCCCGAAAATTGATATCTTCTGCTGGTCTTTAGCCCACAAAAGCATCCTCATAGGAGATAACCTTAAGAAAAAAGGCATGGAAGGACCCTCCCGTTGCCCTCTCTGTAAGCTCCATGAAGAAACTATGGATCACATCATGCTGGACTGTCCTTTTGCCAAAGAAGTTTGGCTTCGAGCAATGAACCTAGACCAAGCCATCTTCCTGCCTCACTCTGTTCATGAACTCTTCTCTTCCTGGATGCCTCTGTCTCCTTTCAAGCTTACCAAAAAGGCTCTGCTTCAATCTTCCTGGGAATGGCTCCCAAAAGCCACTTGCTGGAAGATCTGGCTTGAGAGAAATAACAGAATTTTCAGGAATCAAGACTCTACTCCCCAAAAAATTGATGTGCAGGCTAGAGACATTCTAGGGGAAGCTCTGGAAAGTAACATTACTCTAAAAAACTCCACCCAGCTTCAGCATAATGAGTCACGATGGTTAAGCTCGTTAACTTCCAGCCTCCACCCTTGCACTACTCGCCTCATTCCTCAGACATAGCAATGGGAAATTAGACTTGAAGACTCTGAATTCAAGCGCTGGAAGTCTTCCTTGAATGAACCTAGCCTCTTCTTCGATGGTGCTTCGAAGGGAAATCCAGGCCCTGCAGGTGCTGGAGGAATAATCAGTTTAGCCAATGGGAACATACTCAGCAGTTTTTCCTGGGGGCTAGGGATAGAATCTAACAATGTTGCTGAGTTCTGTGGATTATGGCAAGGTTTAAAAATTGCGCGGGCTAAAGGAATTGACAAAATCTCCGTCTTCGGGGACTCCAGGCTACTTATCAACGCCCTCATAACCAAAAAGAGCCCTCCTAATATAAAACTGCGCCATATCTTTCATAAAATCCTTCATCTGAGCAAATACTTCCAAAACATCAGGTATTTCCATGTGATCCGTGTGCTGAATATGCAAGCTGATAAAGAAGCTAATAAAGGAGCTGCGCTGGACCAAAGCATCTTATGTACTGATGGTGATTATCAAAGATGTGACATTCCTTAGCTGTTGGGGATACAGGATCTTCACACAGCTTCCTCATTCGGCCTATGCAACCCACATTTTCTCCTATTCCTCTCTTGGTAGAGATTCTCTGCAAACTTACAGCACTCCTGACCCTCTCGCACCTTGGGAACCCCCTTGCAAGTTATTAAAGAAGCTGCCTCTCTTCCATGAACCCAGATCCCTTTGCAAGCTGCTCTGCGTCTTAGTTCCAGGTTTTATAGCGCCCAAGCTCTTCAAGTTTCACGCTGTCTCCTCCATCGATTCAAGCAAAATGGCGTCTGGTGACTCATCCAACTCAAGAGTTTCTGCAGAGACAAGAATCGGCTCTCTGGAAGCAGCGATGGGTCGACTCCGAATCAAGCTGGATGACAATGACAAGAAACTAGATGCGGTCTCCAAAGCTGGAGAGCAGTCATGGGATCTTCTGAACAATGAGCTGAGACAGCTACGCGCTGATCTCATCGGTAATCTGAAAGATTTCAAGGAAGAAACTAGAACAAACTTCAAAGATGAAGCCAAAACTCATGGTGACTTCGGCAACAGAATCTCTGCCCTGGAAATCGAAGTGGCCAAACTGAAGTCCAAGCTGGAAAAATGAACCAGCGCTGCAAGCTCCTTGTTCCACGCTCTGGCTTCCTATCTATAGTACTATTAAATAAATGCTTCAGACCGTTGGATGGCTTCCCTGCCTCTTCTGTTTATTCTCCTTTGCATCTTTGTACCTGGTTTTCTTTGTATCAAGCATTCGGTAGCTAAATACCGGCACTAATATATTCTACCTCTATGCTTCTGTAAAAAAAAAACAAGCATATCCTTTTCCTCTGAAAATGTTATTTCCGTTTCCCTCTAGAATGTAGCCCCTATGTTCATCAACCCATAAGGCATTTTTGCATACATAAAGGTTCCCCAAGGTGTAGTGAAAGTTGTTTTTCCCTGATCTTCTAGGTGAACTTAGATCTGGTTTTAACCTAAAAAACCATCCAACATTGATATTCTTTCAACCCCAAAATCCTTATGTAAAATATGATCCATTTTTGGGAGGGGATAATTGTCCTTGAAAGATATTATTTCAGATTTTTGAAGTCTACACACAACCTGCTTTCCCCATTTTTCTTATTTACATGGACTAAATTAGCTACCCATCTATAAAATTTGAGAGAAACAATTATTTTTACATCAAAGAGTCTTTTTCTTTCTTTCTCTATGAGAGGCGTCAATTTAGGATTTATCCTTCTAAATTTCTATTTGAATGGATTTTCATTGGGTTACACCATAGACTGAGTTTACCTTCGATCCTCCAAATCAACCATTGCCAGACAACTTTGGAATAATCATTCATCTTAATAGAAAAGCCCAAATATTTTAGCCCATAGGATACATCACTTATCTCAAAATTGAACTGTTCAGTGATCCATTCAATTAATTGTCCATCAATATACATAAAATATAATGTAGATTTCCTCTAATTACAAGACATACATATAGCATCGAAAAAGAGTTCGAGGATCTCATGAATATGGCACATTTATCTCCTAGTTCCATTAGAGAATAGAAGTATGTTGTCATCACTTATTATTATTATAATTATGCATAATAAGGGTAACATGGAAAACTCTTACCTCTTATTGAGTAACCTTGTATCTCCCACTTTTCCCAACTTTGAACAACAATTCCCATTGTGCCCAAACCCCAATGATATTTCTTCCTTGTTAACTATTGCAATTCACATTTAGAATGGCAAGGATTTTCCATTATGCTCTTACTACAAGCTAGATCTCAATTGTAAGGTACGGTAAGTGAAATGGGCGTTATCAATACCAACAACTTTTGACCGATAAGCATTAGTGACAAACATGTATGTGGTTAAAGTAGTCAAAAGGAAACGTAAGGGAAACAAAAGTTGGATTGTTAAAGGAATGTAAAATTTTAAGGATCTGTAAATTATTTAAAGTGTAGAAACTTTAGTGAATCTTATTAATTCTTAATTTTTCAACCATAAAATGTTTGGCAATTTTGTTTACAAATATTCAAATTTATAAGGACTTTACATAGTTTTTGGACAATTTTTGCGATTTTTAGATTAAAAATATAATCCCATTGAATTTGGGCAGATAAATTGAGAAAAAAAAAAGAAAATAGCAAATCTTTTTGTGGGAAAAAACATTGAAAAATATCCCATGAGCTAAAATTTTCCCCTAAAATATTTCCTTGATTAAAGGTAGCACAATTAGCATTCTAACTAGCAAAAAAGACATTGGTAGGAAAATTAGAGGCTTGTCGAGATAGGAAATTAAGGCACTCGAAATAATGCCCCTTAAACAAATTAAGCATCATGATCATTGATGCCACACCATACAACATTTGATCTAGGATCATCACTAACATAGGTGAAGGTGGCTAAGGTAGTCACGTGAAAAGCAAGGGTGGAAAAAACAAGATCTATTCCACCTTTGACAAGTATCTCTTCCCTTCCTTATGTGAGTTTGACAACATCGTCTAACCCTAAATATGTAGCATTCCAATTGATAACATAAAAAGGGGCAAACTCATAAAGGGAAGAGATGAAGGAACTAGTAACACACTAATCATAGATGTCACACCAATTCCTACAAAATATGAGCTTGGAGCATCAATAACAGAAACAAAGGTGGCTAAGGTAGTCATGGGACAATTTTTTGAAAATTTTGATTTTTAATTATTTATTTAATAAATAAAATAAAAGTTGTAGCTTAATGACAAGACTCGTATGTATTTAGCATGACTAAAAGTATACCCCTTTAAGGGCTATTAATGGGTTATTGCGGGTGTTGTGGTTTTCTTTTAATAGCGGTGATGAGTTAACTTACATTCATGGTTAGCAGTCAGTTATACATATCTTCATTAGTAGTTGACAACTAAATTTTTATAAGTGTTGCTACCTTAAGGGGGGAAAGAAGAAAGAAAAGATCATAGCAAAAATAAGAATATTTAAGGAAAAAAACACAACTTAAAGTTTTCATATAAAAACATGAAGTGATTAGCGAAGAGGGGAGAGTAGAACATGGCGAGGGAAGAAGCCCAAAGTAAACAAAACTCGGGTTTTTAGTCATGATAAGGATAGAAATTTGACATCCTTCAATCATTTATGATTAAAATGCTATTTACAAATAAATAAATAAATAACTTTTTTTATCAAATTTTCGCTATCCTAAAGCAATTTGATAAGTTTTTTAATAACCGAAAAATTATAATGATTTAATATAATATAAATTAATGTAAAATTTGGAAATCTTCTACCGTAGGTGATAATGACTAAGAGAAAATAAAACTTAAAAAAAATTGATAATTTTTTTAATAACCCAAATATTATAATGATTTAATGTGATAGAAATTAATGCAAAATTTGGAAATCTTCTACCGTAGGTGATAATGACTAAGAATAGAAAATAAAAACTAAAAAAAAATTGATAAGTTTTTTAATAACCCAAGGATTATAATGTGATAGAAATTAATGTAAAATTTGGAAATCTTCTATACTAGGTGATAATGTCTAAGAATAGAAAATAAAAACTCAAAAAAATTGCAAATTACCATATTACAAATTACAAATGGAGACCAAAGTAATGAAAAAAATGCAAAGTACGAGCAAAGCCTAAAAATCACTACATAAACTAAATAGATGGTAACTGAAATATAATCTATTTTGGGAATGAAAATAAAGATATAACAAGCAATGTGTGACATATAAATGTATAGTTTCTAAGTGTATGATTAAAAAGGAAAAAAATGTTAAATATATAATTTTGAACTTCGTTGAATTTTTGAAATTTTTTAGTTTGAGTTTTAATTATTTAATAATTAAAATAAAAGATGTAGGTTAGTTATTCAAGATTTATATTTATTTGGAAAAACTAAAAGCCTACTTTCTTAAGTATCTCCAATGTGTTATTTAAGGTGGTGTTGTGGTAGAGGATGAGTTAGCTTACATTCTTGGTTAGCAGTTAGTGATACATATATTCATTGCTAGTTGGCAATTGGATTATAATAAGTGTTGCTACATGGAAATAAGAAAAAATAAAATAAAATAAAAGACGAGAAAAGAATTTAAGAATAATTAAGAAAAAAAAAACACAACAGAGAGGTTTTCATATGAAAAAGTGAAGTGACTACTAAAGAGGGGAGAATAGAACATGGCGAGGAGGAGAGGCCAAAATAAACAAAACACATGTTTATTTAATGAAAAAGTGAAGCGATCAACTAAGGAGGAGGTTAGAACTAGAGGAAAGGAGATGGAAAAAATATGAAGAGTAGGCATAAGATTTTTTTTCCCTTCCAAGAGAAGTGATCAAGGAGGGAGGAACATATAATTTTTTGGAGGAGTTATCACAAGGGGAAGGGAAGTGGGTGTGTTGGAAAAGAATAAATATGTTTGTAGATAACCATACACAGTGTTAATATGATTATGATGGGAGGAAGTACGTCAAGAGTAAGAAGAAATTCTTGACGTTTTAATCCCTACTTTGGGAACATCATTAGGAGACCAACAAAGCTTGATGATGATCCCAAACTAGGGATCATTATCGAGAATGATCCCAAATTAGGGATTGCAACGTCGATAATTTCTTCTTAGTCTCGACGTAGTTCCTCCCATCATAATAAAATAAGGAACATGTTCAAAATTCTTGTCTTTGTGAAGGTGATATATGTTTGGGTGTCAAAATTAGTTGGTTTTGAAACTATTGTTGGGATTTTTGAAAATTTCTAATATATTTTTTATAAGTCTTGTATAGTAATGTTGGGTTTGATGCTTTGATAGTAGTTGTAGGTCTCCAACACCCAATATCATGATATTCAAAGATGCCCATCCTTTGTACTGGTATCCCATTTGAACCACCTAATATCCTTAGTGGTTTGCAACAACGTTAGAACAGGATGTGCATAACCCCTTAGGGTCAAGGAGTAGTGGCTTCAAGAGGGTTGAGGCGTAAACGTTCTAATGTCTATAAAACCTATACAATGCTTGGTGCATTGAGTTTTATTTATGTGCACCAAGTTCCAATATGCACATGTCAACAATGTTCACAGTTAAGTGCTATGCGCACACTCAGTGTTTCCACTCACATTGAAACCATGATCATTGCATATTTGTGGCAACAAGAACATGTGGCATTCCAAAAGATAAAATGTCATTGCCAATTATGACATTGAACCACTTCAATGACCGAACAAACCCTCTTTTTAGCAAGATGTATAGGCCTATGCATAAAATGCATTCTATGAAGATAATCACAAACATATCTCTCTTACACTCTCTCTTCACGCAATAATGCATTTAAACAACACTAAAATATTGTAATGGTCTAACTTGCATTTTCCATTTTTCATTCATAATATGATTCATTTTTATTTATGCATTTGCACCCATAATTGTAACACCCCATATTTGCATTTGACAAATAAAGAACATTAAGACCTGTATCGTATTTCTTTTCTTATTATCTATTAGACTCAACATAACTGAGAAAATTATAGTTGTGGATTTTGGAACCTACCTTTATGAAACAATGATGTTTTAAGTTTATCTTTTATCTTAGTAATGTCACAATTGTGTTATTTACTTTTAGTAAAACTAAGAATGTTAGGGTACACGAATACCAATTTACGTCATGATTAAATGATTATGAATGCCACAAACATGAGGAATAAATTAGATTGTTTAAATAAATTAACAATTGATAAATTGATAATTACTTGGAAACAATGAAAGATATGCATGATCTTATGTTTCAGATAAGACTAACCCACTTGTTAGAGGGGCTAAATGATAGCTAGATACTTGTGATACTAAGTTACCTTAATGCCATGGAAATAAAAAGAGAAAAGGGTAAGCCATGAGGCATTAATTCGTGATTAATTGGCGGTTCTATACATTGTTATGATATGTGGGCTAGTGCGGGCTTATGTAGGAAACCAAGTTTCCCAAACCAGTCATTAGATGATGAAAATCTAGGAATTACAATAGCAGCACAATGTGATTATTGATAGGGTGTTGACAAGCTAGTTCCATTACAAGGTGGAGGTATTTCCCATAATTTATCCTCTGAAACTTAGAGGCATGGGAGGGCCATGTTAATTAACATTCCCCAAGATGTGTGATGTCGTATATCGGTCTCCTCCAAGGGAAGTTAGGTTGATTTAGTTGATGCTTCTAGTTTTGAGTTATATATGTGATCTAGGAGAATAAGAGTGTATATCTCATCAAACCAATTTGGACAATGTTTGTTTCACCTCAATCAAATGCTAGATGATAAATTAATGGCAATCTAAAGTTTCTGCAACTCAATTTTTTAATGGGCAGAAAGTGACAAAAAGAGTGCCATGTGGCACCACTACAAGGGTGCCACATGGTTGTACGACACCCACATCGCAGCCTATAATGAGGACATGTGGCATGGTAGATAAAAAGTGACATGGCACTAGCGTGCCATCCCAGTGGTGAGCTAATGTGGTGCTGATGTGGCATCTTGATGGCAAGTTGATTTGGCGCCAACGTGGCAAGGTTGAGTTGGTAGCCACGTGGACCAATACTAAAGTGACACGTGGTCCAATCTGTGACACATGTCAACCAGAGAGGCCAAAAATTGGTTAATATCTAGAACATGCTCCACAAGACTCAAACCTAAGACCTCAAATAACCAACACCAACAACTTTACCATTAGGCCATCGGAACTAGTTGTGGATAATGGTTTAAATTTTATATTTAAAGTCTATTGGTTATGATAATGGTTTAAATTTTATATTTAAGGTCTATTGGTTACGAGTTGGTGGGAAAATAGGGCCCAACCAATCCCACCAAATTTGGTTGAACCCCTAAACTTGGTGGCCAATCAACAAACATGCCAAAACTAGAGTCCACGGGGGTTGAACCCCAGACTTCCTAGAAAAAAATGTGCCCAAAATAGCTCCACCAACCAACTCATCTAAAATCCTAGTTGGAAAGCTTTCCCATGACAATGTATTTAAAGACCACATTTTCCCAGACCGAGGGGAGGAGACCACGTGGTCCGTGTCCAAGGGCTGAACCCGAGCACGATGGAGCAGAGGGTCGAGGGTGGGCCTAAATCCTGAGGTATGTACAACTACATTTAATGTCATATGGATCCATACATGTACAGAATTCCACGTGTCAATAGAGGGGTCATAAGATTTTGCAGAGGTCGAATTTTCAACTGTGAAGAAGTATGCAGTGTTTTTTGTCAATCCTCGTGGTCTAGGCCTTCTTAACACAGTGGTGCAATCCGTTTTTTGATCTAAATATCTGATTTGGAGGTTACTCCCATAATTGAGGTACAAAGTCATATTTTCCATTTACTTAATATTTTTGTTGAGATTATAAACAAACGACCTCCCCATTGAAGATCAGGACCAGAGACGTAATCCCAGTGGAACAAACTTCGTTATTAAGTGGTTCTTGTGTGAATTAATGGTGTATGTTTCTTTCATGTGTTTCTTCCTTTTATGTGCACATTTACACATTCATTTTTTTTAACCAAACAATCCAAATGATAAGTCTATGATTACAAATATCCTTTTTTTTAATCAATTTGGGGTTAGGCCATTATAGTTGGCGCTCTAGGATATTCCAACAAAGGAACATATAGGAAACGGAAGTTGGAAGTAGGTTAAGAAGAAAGGATGATTCAAATTACTAATAATATTGTTTGGGATTTGAGTTTACACTTTAGTTTTGTACTAGGTTTCTTTTACCTATAAATTATTGTTTGATTCATTAAGAGTAAGCTTAAGTACAATGTTCAATTAGTGTTGATGTTTTGTGACTTAATTAGTAAGATTGTATAGTGTTGTGTTTATTTGATTATTGCCTTGCATGTGTGGTTATGATCATTAAGGAACTATGCATTAGAGGTGGTTATGGTTATATGTAGTACATGCACAAGCTATGTGTATGATGGCCACGCATACATACCTTGTATGTGTGCACAAGTTATATATGTTAGTGATTAAATTGTTATTATTAGTAATAGTTGATGCACCATGGATGCAGTAAAGGGTTAAAATATATTATTATAATCAACAATTCATTTGCATTTATATTAATTATATTTCATTCACATTCATTTACATTTCCTTTGTATTAGTTTTTTTTAATGCTGCAAAATTATATTAATCTACAAGAACAAAATATACAAAAATTGCCCTAGCCAGAGGAGGTCTCGGGTGGTGAAACCACCACCCAATCATCTAAAAAATGGAGGGTCATCTAAGAAAACCATTACAAATACTATTCAAAAGTTTTAGGCATTCGTAGTAACTGGTATAAAACATAATTACAGAGTTTTTCCTCAAAATTAAACATCGAGATAACCAAACTAGACAATTATAACAAAAAACCTGAAACAACAGTTTATTTCTGAAGAAGTGTTGTGAATGATTTACGGATGGGGCAGCCCTATATTTCCTCCTATAAAATGCTGGTGGTGTTGGTAGTGGTCACTAAAGCAGTCTTTGGAGGTTCAGTGCTTGGGTCGTCTTCTTCCCTCACCCGCTTGAACAAAGGTTCAATGGTGGTGGGAATCGGGAAAGGAGGAACCTGAGCCAACTGAGGTGTCAGAACTGAGATGGAATCTCGATACCTTCCCCCTACTGCACTTCCACTACCACTGTCCACATGGCCATCTTTCCCAGCCTTTCCAGCCATGCAATTCTAGGCAAAGGTGTTGTCCAGACTAGTGAGTTGAGCATCCATTTCCATCATCTTCGCTTTCACCAAAAGAATTGTGTCACGCGCCTCTGACCAGTTGTTGAGCATATATTCCACTATATTTCCCAACATATTTTTGATGAGCCAATAATGGTTGATTTGGATCCCTCCTTATCCAGTTGAGATACGTTTATTCAGCACCCTTCCTTCCCAATCATCAATGAGGGTGCAGACCGGATTGGAGATTTGAATTTTGTAACCATCTTCCATTTGCAAACTGAGCCTACTTTGGGATTTCCCTCTACTCATGGTGATGCGACGTGGTGTTCCCCTTTTCCTGAACATGGTTGTCATCCAATTTCATGGGTACTACAAGAGGGGTCGAACACTGCGCAGAGAAGGATCAAAATGGTGGGTGCGCCCCAGACTTCGAAAACCTGCAATGAAACCGTTGCCTTGAGAACTTACAAACTAGTGGAGGACTATAAGAAGCAGCAGAAATGTGCTCCCATTTCCAATGCCACCCTTAATCTAAGACCAGGATTCAATTTTCTTAGAGTGGCCAACTATCCAAGACATAGAATTATCAAAACCGTCGAAGACAATTATGCTAAAAGCCATGATGATTTGCTTCATATTTCCACCCTGTCCAAACCTTAGTTGTGTACCATCCTGCATTAAACTCATTTTTTCCACCATGAATGCATAGGAGGAGGACAGTGAGGCTCCAACCTACGTCGAGAGCCTGAAATTGTTGGACTTTCCCCTCCACACGCAAGAACTGGTTCAGGAACCATGGTGGTAGTGTTGATGTCCCCTCTACATGCGTAGGGCTCATAGACCGAGGCGTACGCATCGTCGGTTTGTATCGCTGACACTTACATCTGGGGCATTTCCTTTTTATTAGTTACATTTCATTTGTATTTGTATTAATTACACTTTCTTGCATTTCATTTAATTCAATTAATTCTAATTTGGTATATGTTACCTCCCATTTACATGGCATTTTATAAATTGGATTCATTTAATGCTTACCAAATATAAATTGACATGAATGGTATTTGACTTGCTCTATGAGTATTTATGATAGGTTGATACTTTATTATTTAAGTGGGTTCTCGAATCATTATGTGAGTAGGTAAACTATTATTATATGATGGTTTGACCTTCCTAGGGCACTTCTCAAGTAAGGCAATGGTAAATAACTAGTTAACAATATATTTTGGGGGATAATAGAGGGGGTTGTTGACACTTGGAAGAGCGGGAATTAAGGAGGGAAAACAATGTTTACGAGTAACCTACATCTTGGAACTAGAACCTTGAGGCTAATTCTTTAACTTTGAAGGGTTAATTATTGATGTTTTTTTTACTGTAGTTGCATACATGGAGAGATCGGAAATCCCATAGGTTTCATAGCACTAGCAACTTAGTTTTTAGTTGGATGGAAGGATTAATCCCAGTTTGTGTAAAATTATCTCAAGGGAATTATAGGCTGAAAGTTTGAATTGTTAGGATTACTACTATATTTCTAAATCAAATAGTTACTAAAGTAATCTACTATTCTTAATGTGACATGTGTGGGAGGTATCCTTTTGGATCATAGAGGAAATAAGGTATTTTCCTATCAATGGAGCTTGGGAAGAGCCACCACCAATATTGCAGAACAATATGCTTTGTTTATGGTTTTGGAATTTATTATTTCCCTAGGTATTGAGAGACTCCTTATTTTTAGAGACTCCCTCCATGTCATCTCTCAAAGTTAGAAAAAGGTCCCAATTGCTGATCGAATTGTGGGGTATGGGATTCCTATCTTTCCTTTTGATGATGACATGAATAGAGTGCCATATTATTTACATTTGCAGTAGCATCCTTTGTCACATTATGATGATATACATATCCATGGGTGTATTGATGAGACTTCTTTCAGTCACTTGAAGACTCCATGTTTTCTTTTCTCCATATTTGGTTTAGATTTTGGTGGATATTCTTCATTCACTTCTTGGATGAAATAATACATGGATAATTCTCTTGATGCACCCTATAGAATTTTGGAGAAAAATTATAGGACATGGGATCCTCACCTATGTCAGCAAGGCAGATTTGATAAAATACGTAATGCTTGTGTATATGGACCACATAATGATATACTTAGTCAAATCTACAAGCACTTTCATGATTCTTTGATGAGGTACCTTCTTGATGTACATTTGTATGATGTTTTTATGTACTTTCGTGATCCATATTTTGTACTCATGATGTTTGGAAGGGTGCAATACAAGCAATGGGATCTTGGTATTGCTTGGTTCCAATTTTGGGGAAACAAAGCAGCAGGGGGTATTGAGTCACCACTTGATAATGTGATTGTAATAAGAGTAGAGAAGAAACAAGCATGGTTGTACCTCTTTGAAACTTTCTTGGAATCTTGGAAATTCAAGTTTGGAAACTCAGTACCAACTTCAATGAATTATACCTAAGCAAAAAGGGGCTGAAAGTTTAAAAAAGGTTTCCAGAAGATGGAGGTAAACATTATTTGTGAAAATTTTGTTTTGATGGATTTTATTAATCCTTTTGGTGTCAGTGGTGATGTCACAGGATATATCAATATTCAAAGATCCACATATCTTTACTTTTTGAAACACACAATTGTAGTGAATGAGTGCCACTACTCAAATTACAACTACAGTTTGAAGCAAAAGTTTTGGAAGGAAAGAAGGTTATTTGAAATAAATGTTTGTAATTTGTTTAGTACAAGCAATATTTATGGGGAGGACTGTCATGTCCCCAATTAATTAATTTTCAAATAAGAGTAATTGCAAATAATGTTCCATCGACTTACTAGTTCCCTAAGTTGAGATGGAGACATAAATTTTATAACAAGGGGCTATGGAACCCAAAAATAATTTAGTTTACCATATTCACATTTAAATGGGTCACATAAATGATAAATTATAAGAAAATAAGGTGGCATGGGTTCATTAAGACACTTGGAAGCTTATGGAGCCTTTGGATGGTAAGATTCCCCATACACTTGGCATTATCTTCTTCCAAATTTGAACACATGGGGAATGTAACATTATTGGAGGGTGATTTGGTGTCAATTATAATATAATGAGCCAAGGAATTTGAATATTTAAAGGAGAGTAACTCCCATGGAAGAGGAGGAGACTAGAAGACAAGGTGTGCCACTTGGAAGGAGATTCCATGCATTCTATGAAAAGTATGACAAATTCAAACCTGATTATAGACATATGAAAAATTTGACATGACAGGGATAAAAATTTCCACCAAGGGATCGAATTTAGGATTTAGAGGCAGCCATTCAAATTGGGGAAAGAATGGGATCGTGAAGAGGAATACAAGTGTCATGAGAGTTACTAAACCACTAGGATGGGTTGGAGGAATCCCATGGAGGGAAATTAGACCTTAGGAGGCCTCAAGAATTTAATAAAAGTATGTAATGTGGAAGGAGAATGGATTTTTATCATTTTTTAATTGACCTTTGTCATTTTGTAGAGCTTTTTCTTGTCCATTACATGGTGAGTGTTCACTCTCCTTGCTTGTGAACCAATTTTGAGGGAATGGATTCCTTTCCAAGTTGGTTAATGGAGAGGCTGTTCAGACCTCTCATTGGATATTAATGAAGGATTTTTATTTTCAGGTTTAAATACCATACAATCGAATTCTCATATATTACCCTATTCTCTCATTCCTTCTTCTCGATTCCCCCACATTGTCATGTTGAAAGCGCACTTGTTGGAGTGGTGCTTGCGCTTTTTTTAGTATATTTGGTGCCCAAGCTGTGAAATGTGATGTATGGATATTTAATATCATTTCCATATTCTTTTTAAGTCGAAATATCAAGAACACATATGTTATAGGCTCGCATTCCCATGCTCTTTAATAACTAGTTTTCATGGATTTGGCTTCAATATTGAAGTAGCTTTATATCATATTTGTATCAGGATATTCCTATGAGTTTGATGATTTTGGGAAAGCCACATATTATGTAATTATCTGTAATTCCATTCACATATTCTATGCAGCTCAAAATCCAAGAAACTCATGTTTGAAAAGATTGCATTCATGCCATTGTATCACTAGTTTTCATGGATTTTGGATTCAATCCTGAAGTAGTTTTATACTAGATTTGTATGAGGACATTCCTATGACTTTGATGATTTTGGGGAATCCATATATTATTTAATTATCTTTACTTCTATTCATGTATGATATCCATCTCAAAATCCAAGAAACTCTTGTGTGAAAAGCTTGCACTCTCATGCCATTGTATCACTAGTTTTCATGGATTTTGGCTTCAATCCTGAAGTAGTTTTATATCATATTTGTATGAGGGAAATTATCTAAGTTTTATTCTGTTGTGACAGCCATATATGATGTTTTACTCTTTAATTTCATGTCCCTATTCTATGGGTCTAAATCGAAGAAATCCATATGTGAAACTCTAGCAATTACATGCTACTAATCCACTTTTCATGTATTTGACTCCCATACTAAATGAGTTGTATGCCATACTTGTATGAAGGGATTTCTATGGTGTCTAATATTGTTGGGGAAGAATTTTGTATTATTTATATGGTCCCTATATGTCACATCCTGATCTGAACCTTTAACTCTACCTTTCATATGTCAAAATCGAGCTAGTTATATAATTTCCCCATAAGCAATTTCACTGAAAGTTATCAAACGAATGTGGAACTATATAATATATTTGGAAAAATTCATAACCATAATTAAGGAAATCCATTGATGTATAATACTCATTCCCATACTATTTTCTTAAATTTTGGTGGGTCGTATTTTAGTTGGAGAGCTAGTTTGGCCTTCACCGTTGGGGGAATTCGAGCACAATTTCCTATGTAAAATTGCATTGTTTCTACCGTAGCCCCAAACTAGTTTGCAGGAGCTTAAATTTAGATCAAAAGTATTCATAGGTCATGTGGGAATGTTATAAGACTCACCCTATCCTTTCATTTCAAATTTGATACCATTTGGAGTCAGTTGGAACCCCCTCCAATCTTTTCTAGTAAAGCTCAAAAATTGCCCAAAAAGCATTCTTTCCCAAATTTCCAAGTAGGGACATTATTTCCAATTTTCATGGATTTTGGCTTCAATCCTGAAGTAGTTTTATATCATATTTGTATGATATATATTCTCTAATTTTGATGCTATTGTGACATACATATATGATGTGCTACTATGTAATTTCATGTCCCTATGCTCTGTGGGTCTAAATCCAAGAAATCCATATGTGAAACTCTTGCAATTCCATGCTACTAATTCACTAGTTTTCATGTATTTGACTCCCATACATAATGAGTTGTATACCAGACTTGTATGAAGGGATTTATATGGTGTTTAATATTGTTGGGGCAGATATTTGTATTTTGTATATGGTCCCTATATGTAACATACTGAACTCTACCTTTCATATGTCAAAATCGAGCTAGTTATGTAATTTCCCCATAAGCAATTTCACTGAAAGTTATCAAACGAATATGGAACTGTATAATATGTTTGTAGAAATTAATAACCATTATTAAGGAAATCCATTTATGGCTTATAATCATTCCCATACTCATTTATTAAATTTGGGATGGTCGTACTTGATTCGGAGAGCTAGTTTGGCCTTCACCCTTAGGGGAATTTGGGAATTTGACCACAATTTCCTATGTAAAATTGCATTGTTTCTCCCTAGCCCAAAACCAGTTTCCATGAGCTTAAATTCACATAATAAGTATTAACAGGTAATTTTGGAATGTTATAATACTCTCCCTATCCTTTCATTTCAAATTCAATATCATTTGAATTCAGCTGGAGCCCACTCTAGTATTGACTAGTAAAGCTCAAAAATTTCTCAAAAAACACGCTTTCCCAAGTTTCCAAGTAGGGACATTATTTCCAGTTTGAAGAACCAATAACCATGTGTAATGACATTCCATGAGGTATTATATCAGTCACCATACTCTTCTTATAAATTTTGGAGGGATGTACATGATTTGGGAAGCCCTTTTGGCCTACACCCTATGGGGGATTTCATCACAATTTCCTAGTCATTTTCCCTTTTTTGTCATTAGATCCAAACGAAGTTGCTAAGGTATAAATTCAGTCCTAAAGTGACCAAGGAGTCTCTTTATAGGTATTAATACTCATAATATCATTCCATTTAAAATTTGGTACCATTTGGTGCCATTTGGAATTCCTAGAGTCAAGACTAGTTAAGCTCGAATTTTGCCCAGTTTGTACTTTTCTCCAAACTCCAAAAAGGGACATTATAGTGGTATAAGAGTATTGTATTGAAACCCTAGTTAAGTTATGTATTATAGGGATGAATTTAAGAAATTCATGAATTCATATTTTGATGATATGGTGAAGCAACTTATGCAAGGGTTTGAATTAATGGCTAGTCAAATTAGGGGTAAGCTGGCAGCCGAGGGTAGTAGTAGTTCCCATCATGGAAAGAAAAATAAGACCATTCATTTTGAATATTTTGATGATTGTGTGAATTTATGTAGGCACAATATTGAAAATTTGAATTCATTAAGGAACAATCAGCAATCCACAAGTTTAGAGGAGTATGAAATGAGAAAAAATCAGCCTACTTGTGAAAAGAGCCTAGATACACCATTAAGGGAAGAAACAAAGAATCATGAAGTGGAGCATCAATTACCGCAAGGTGATTGTAGAGAAGAACATAAAGATGGAGGTAAATACAAGCACATAATCCTTACTGATGGTGGTTGTGCAAATCAAACAACATCTATTGATGGATCCTTGAACTGGGAAGGAGTACCTACTGATGGGTGCTCACAAATCTATGTTGGTGACATAGAGATCATATTTGAAAATGTTGCTACAATACAAATTTATCAGAAGCATGAAGATGAATACCTTTTGATAGATAATGAAGAACCAATATAAACTTCCCCATCACCACTTGATCTTCAATAAGTTGATCAAATCAAGAAGAAAGAAGAAGAGGAGGTTCACTCCCATGAACCATCCTTCATTGAAGGGTATTTGAAGATGAGTGAACGGAATATCCACGAGGCCCTTAGCATACTCAATGACACTAAAGCATTGGTGTCAAATTCCTGTTGGAAATTTTATTCATTGGAGGAGCCATCCTTTCTTGAAGACATAGAGAAGATTCAAAGAGCAATGTGCAACATCGAAGGTAATTTCATGTCTTTGCTTTTTGATAGAAACTGTTTGTGCCAGAAATTGTTTCCAAGGCTAAAAGAAACAAGCCAACACAATCTCAAATAAAACTCAATAAAGTAAACTAGGGTTTAAGTTTTCTGAAATGTTTCTTGGTTGTGAATTGGGTGACCAACAGGGAATACACTCATGAACTAAACAAGAACTGAATCATAAGTAAGTAAAGACAAAGATGCATAATATAATCCACAAACATCCAACAGAACATAGTATTGAAGTTCATTCATAAAAGATAAGCATCACCAACACACAAACATATATCAGCAATGAGCTTATCAGTTAAGCAACTAAACAAGTCAAATATGAAGCCAAAACATGTACTTAAGGGTAAAAAGTGTCATATATTTCATAGTCTGTCATCAAATACATACAAGAGTTATAATACTTAGCTCACAAATAAGTCTGAAAGACCTCCTGAAGTTCTCCCAAAATCGAACCTCTCTTCTGTCCCATTTGTCTCTCTTTTATAATTACAAAGAAGTAGTTATATCTCCCCTTCATTAGGTCGAAATTGAAACTACCCAGCAGTTACATTAACTAACTTTCAACTAATTGACTAAAAATAGCAAATCGGATTCTTGGCAAATATGGCGAATTTCTGGAAAATAGGTGTCAAAGAAGCTTCCATATCTCTCAATTCGTGACACCTGTGTAAAAACTGAGAGAGGTTTTTTTGAATGGGTCTGTGATGGAAAAAAACCTCTCTTTGTTTTTAAAAATTCATCTCCAATCGATCATAATATTCCCCTCAAGATGAACACTAAAACAGGAAAATATTAAATATTTAAAAACCCTGAAAAATAGGCTGCAAAGATTAAATTGGATCTTTCAAACCTTGATAGCTGTTGCAAAACTGAGAGAGGTTTTTGTAGATGGATATCTCATGAACAAAAAAATCTTTTTGTTTTGAAAAATTCCTCTCCATCAGCTCGTGGTCTGCATTTGACTTCAATAACCCAAAATAGGAAAAACTGAGCAGAATTCTCAGTAATTTTTGCATTCCAAATAAATAGCACCAGCAGAAAGATTGGTTGCAGCCAAAGTGTTATAACTCCCAAAGATGGAAGAATCCCCATCCACTACTTCATCCACTTCACCGGTTTTCCAATGGTTGAGTGATGCTTCTGTATCTTTGATAATACCATGTTGAGATGGGCTGCCATCACTTGCTCCATATCCTCATTAAGAAAGCATAAAAACATTGCATTTCAATTTTTGTAACAAAATGCGAATGAACTCTAGCCAGTGAGCTATATTGCCCGCATTTTCTTGGAGAAATAAAATTGTTGGACCTCTGCATTCGGGTAGAAGCCTGATGAACCAGGCCTTTTATCTCTTCATGCATAGGTGACCGAGAAGAACTACTGATGCTCAATGATCTTTGGCCAACATATTCTGCTTGTTTGAAATTTTGTGAAATCTCAGATGCTTCCTGAGAGAGGGAGATTAATGGGCTGCAAGTTTCTGGTGTCCTTTGCTGAATGGATGCATTACATGCATCATAACTGTTATATGTAGTGGAATGAAACTCAATTTTGGCGCTATTTTAACTGCTTTTTCCACTTTGAATGCAGTTTAAGTGACAAACTATACTCATGATATGACTTGTGAATCCATTATTCCATATATTGACCTTTAGAACCCTTCAAGAACTTAAGGGAGGAAAAACAAAAAAAAACATAAAGGCAAAAACTTGAAAATTTCACTGAATACCAAAATTTTCTAAAATAAGTGATAGAATAAACTCAAGCAAACAAGCAAACTAGAATAAAAATGACAATCAAACATAAAATTTGAAGAAACAAATTCCTGACTTAACATTTGGCTCCAGCTGCGGGATGAAGTCCTCCCTGCGAGGCTTTAAGAACCTGTAGACTAGTGCCTTCTTTTCTGCTGCAAAATTTCCATTGGGCTATGGAGTCCTTATTCAATCCTTCACACACCGATATATACAATGAAAATCAAATCTCTTTCTTTGAGGAACCTTCTATCTACTAAATCAAATTGAAATCCCATTTCCAATGTAACCAAGAAAAAATTTGATCAACCCACCAAAACTTTTTTCCAACTCCAAATATATATATAATCAGAAATATTGGAAAACATGAAGAGCAGAGATTTAACAACTTATACCCACTTTCATCAAATAGTGTCTCTGAGATAACAGATTTATAACCTGGTATTGACTCTAAATAATCCGCTACTGGATCATAAAAATTTCCATAAGTTACCTCTTCCTGCTCTATGAAAAAGACAGGTTGTCCATAAGAATATTTTGTTCCATGAATATCAATCAGGCATAGGCGATAAAAGATATCAGGATTAGCCTGAATTTGCTCCGGATTTTTTTGGATAGTATCATTAATAATGTGAATAAGTTGAACCTCCTTTTCCCCACTGTCTTCAAATGAATGACTATCATGCATTGGTTTTTGTTGTTCAAGGATAATAGACTGAATGCATTCTTGAATCTGCTGATCAGATTGTGACATATCACACACCTCACAAATTTCTGGGTCTTTCTTTTCAATTTCATCATCATATTTATTAAAAATTAGACCATCTTCATAATGATTTTGAACAGCAGATTTATCATAACCATGAATAAAAGTAACTTCTGAAAAAATGTGAACATCCTGGCCTTCATCGATTTTACTATCAAAACCAAAAGGAATAGAATCTAATTCATCACAGAATTCTTGTCTTAGAACCATAATCTCTTCATCATAGCAAGGAGTATTCTGAGAAATTTTGAATGATGATGCTAAAGGTTCATCTTTTCCTTCAATACAAAGCTGATCTTTAACACAACAATGATTTTCAAAAGCTTGTTGAACTAGAGATTGATCTTCAAAAGGATTAGCATTCAAACGGTTATTAAGGCTGTTGAAATCATTATGAGAATGTTCCAAACTATCTCTACTGTTCTCATCACTTGAATAATCCTCAAACTGACCTAAAACAACAACTTGATTATCATAATGATCATGGCATTCTTTCTTGACAGTAGTATCTGAAAATGTTACCTTTTCATCTTCAACAAATTCTGAAACTTCAACTTCTTCATGACATGTTTTGAACCCTTGATTGTACTCATCATCATGATTTTTTAAATCAGAAATTGTATGATAAACATTAGCCTGCTCACAACAATCTTTTAAAAAGAGCTCAGCTGAGAACATATACTTACAATGTTTCCGAAAACATGTGTGGAATTCTTTTAGTGAGGAGATGCTAGCAGTGGGCAGAGAAAAATACCAATCTCGTGCATCTTATTCAAGTGAATACATGAACATATTCATGAGCACATCTTCATGCTGGATATTTAACTAAACCATACAATGATGAAATCTAATGGGGTGATCTGAAGGATTATCCTCTTTGCTTTCTCTAAACCGTGGAAGACAATCTCCCCAAACATCCATAATAGGTATTGGATTTGGAAAACCTGGAATATCAGAAAAATTGAAAGGTGCAAATCTTCGAGCCATAATAGCTTCCATGGACCTCGGCCTCTGCATCTTGAAATAGTGGAGTCACCAATCAATTTGTCAAGATAGATTTTGTTTTTTCTTTCTCCTCAGAAAGAGAAAGGGGTGACAGTAGTTCAAATTAATTAGGGCTGCATAAAGCTGGGGATAACTGAAACTTTCTAATTCTTCCAACTCCTCTAGTAGCCACTGTGTCAAACTTGGTGAAAAATAGCCTTAAAAATGTGCTGGTTTAAGTTCACCTCTTAAAACCAGTAAAACTAATAAGTATCCCAGGGAAAATATGTCTTTAACTTCGTCCCCAGCAATGGCGCCAAAGATGTTTGTGCCAGAAATTGTTTCCAAGGCTAAAAGAAACAAGCCAACACAATCTCAAATAAAACTCAATAAAGTAAACTAGGGTTTAAGTTTTCTGAAATGTTTCTTGGTTGTGAATTGGGTGACCAACAGGGAATATACTCATGAACTAAACAAGAACTGAATCATAAGTAAGTAAAGACAAAGATGCATAATATAATCCACAAACATCCAACAAAACATAGTATTGAAGTTCATTCATAAAAGATAAGCATCACCAACACACAAACATATATCAGCAATGAGTTTATCAGTTAAGCAACTAAACAAGTCAAATATGAAGCCAAAACATGTACTTAAGGGTAAAAAGTGTCATATATTTCATAGTCTATCATCAAATACATACAAGAGTTATAATACTTAGCTCACAAATAAGTCTAAAAGACCTCCTGAAGTTCTCCCAAAAATGAACCTCTCTTCTGTCCCATTTGTCCCTCTTTTATAATTACAAAGAAGTAGTTCTATCTCCCCTTCATTAGGTCGAAATTGAAACTACCAGCAGTGACATTAACTAACTTTCAACTAATTGACTAAAAATAGCAAATCGGATTCTTGGCAAATATGGCAAATTTCTGGAAAATAGGTGTCAAATAAGCTTCCATATCTCTCAATTCGTGACACTTGTGTAAAACATGAGAGAGTTTTTTGTGAATGGGTCCATGATGGACAAAAACCTCTCTTGGTTTTTAAAAATTCATCTCCAATCGATCATAATATGCCCCGCAAGATGAACACTAAAACAGGAAAATATTAAATATTTAAAAACCCTGAAAAATAGGCTGCAAAGATTAAATTGGATCTTTCAAACCTTGATAGTTGTTGCAAAACTGAGAGAGGTTTTTGTATATGGATATCTTATGAACAAAAAACTCTTTTGGTTTTCAAAAATTCCTCTCCATCAGCTCGTGGTCTGCATTTGACTTCAATAACCCAAAACAAGAAAAACTGAGCAGAATTCTCAGTAATTTTTGCATTCCAAATAAATAGCACCAGTAGAAAGATTGGTTGCAGCCAAAGTGTTATAACTCCCAAAGATGGAAGCATCCCCATCCACTACTTCATCCACTTCACCGGTTTTCCAATGGCTGAATGATGCTTCTGTATCTTCAATAATACCATGTTGAGATGGGCTGCCATCACTTGCTCCATATCCTTGGTAAGAAAGCATAAAAACATTGCATTTCAATTTTTGTAACATAATGCGAATGAACTCTAGCCAGTGAGCTATATTTCCTGCATTTTCTTGGAGAAATAAAATTGTTGGACCTCTGCATTCGAGTATAAGCCTGATGAACCAGGCCTTTTATCTCTTCATGCATAGGTGACCGAGAAGAACTACTGATGCTCAATGATCTTTGGCCAACATATTTTGCTTGTTTGAAATTTTGTGAAATCTCAGATGCTTCCTGAGAGAGGGAGCTTAATGGGCTGCAAGTTTCTGGTGTCCGTTGCTGAATGGATGCATTACATGCATCATAGCTGTTATATGTAGTGGAATGAAACTCAATTTTGGCGCTATTTTAACTGCTTTTTCCACTTTGAATGCAGTTTAAGTGACAAACTATACTCATGATATGACTTGTGAATCCATTATTCCATATATTGACCTTTAGAACTGTTGGTAATAACTCCCGATTCAATTCTATTCATGGTTGAAACATTTATTTATACATTACAATGTGGCGGTTGAGAACTAGCCGTTTCACCTTCCTATCTATTCATATTCCTATTTATTATTTATTTACAATAATCCCGACGAATTATTCTAACAATCCCCCTCTTAATCCGAAGGGGTGTTCGTAAGTCCGAGCATGTTTCTGAATCTTTCAAACTTTTCTCGTCCAAGCGCTTTGGTGAAGATGTCTGCAACTTGATCATTTGTGGAACAATGTCGAAGATGGACTGTCTTGGCCTCTACATGATGTCGGATCAAATGATACTTTGTGTTGATGTGTTTGGTTCGATCATGGAATCTAGGATTCTTAGCCAGCTTGATTGCAGAAGTATTGTCGACCAACAATGGAGTGGAGTTCTCTTGTTTTTCTTGCAAATATTCAAGTATCTTCCTGAGCCATACTATTTCTTTCGTTGCTTCAGCTGCAGCCACATATTCTGCTTCTGTTGTTGAACCTGCTGGAACTGACTATTTGCGTGATCTCCATGAAACCGGTGCTGATCCAAGACTCATAGTGTATCCAGAAGTTGATACTCCTGTCTCCTTATCACCATCAAAATCTGAGTCTGAGTACCCAATAAGTTTGAAGTCATCCACTTTAGAGTACTTGAGTCCAACGTCTTGAGTCCCCTTCAAGTATCTTAGAACCCTCTTTGCAGCTGACCAGTGTCCTTCACAAGGTTTATGCATGAACCTTGAAAGTATGCCAACAACATAAGAAATATTTGGTCTAGTTGTTGTAAGGTAGATAAGACTTCTTACAAGTTGTCGATACTTGGTTGCATCTTCAAATTCTTTTCCTTCGCTTGATGTCAGCTTCATTTTTTGTTCCATTGGAGTAGATATAGGATTGCAATATGTCATGCAAAAATTTTTTAGTAGTTCTCCAACATATTTTTTCTGAGATAGGAATATATACTTAGGATGTTGAGTGACTTCAATTCCTAAGTAATAGTGGAGATGTCCCATATCT
>LPNX011167925.1:1782940-1827700 GCA_001517045.1 Pseudotsuga menziesii
GTGGGCAGACCAAATACACCATTCTTTCTCAACAAATGAAGACTGTTATAATTTAGATGACCAAATCTTGCATGCCACAATGAGCTAGATGACATATTACCTTCTCCATGCTGAGAGAGGTAGGCATAGTTTTGAAATCTTGCGGATGAACCCTTGAGCTTCAGCAGCTTTCCATCTTCGTATCCAGTCATGATGACTTGGTTGTCAGAGGACTTTCTTATTTCAACGATTCCATCAAACATGTGGATGGAATGGCCTTGCTGTCGAATCTCCACCAAGGACAGTAGGCTTCTCCGCAACTCTGGAAGATAGAGAACGTTCTTCAACAAGATATCAGGGGATCCAGGAATTTTCAGTCGAATGGTGCCCATTCCCTTTGGTTTAATACTTGACTTATCTGCAAAGTACACTATGCCATCTATTGTTTCATTCAGTTCTTCAAAAAAGTCTTTTCTAAATGTCATGTGGAATGTTGCACTAGTATCAAGCAGCCAACAATCTTTATAAGATGAAATAGAAGTCATTTCATTAAATCCAAGATTACAATGTGCAACAATACAAGAATCAGAATATTTACTAGCATCTTGGTCATATTTCTTCTGGTTATGCTTGTCTTTGATGGAGTCCTACGAAGCCCAACACTAATCTGATGTGTGCCCAATATTTCCACAACGCTTGCACTTTGATCTTTTCTGGAGTTGTTTCTGCCCCCTCTGCCTTTGAAGTTTCTTCTTCCTCATCCTCTCTTGCTGCATTCTCCCTTGGAAGGGTCTTTGGATTGGTCTTTGCCAACTAGGGCAGCACCAATACTAGATGCCAAAGAGTGCATCTCTAATCTGGAAACTATAACTTACAGAATGCTTAGAAAAATATATGGGATGCAGGTTTAGATTCCTGCTCCTTTACAGATTACAATATGATTTTGCAAATAATTCTACAGTCCTATCAAAACAATCTTGCAGATGCTCTATATTTAATTTCAATATATAAATTATGTGCACTATTCTACACAATGCAGGTCTGAGTCTCTGCACTTTTTACAATACAGTCAATACAAAATATATCAAAATATATATCAGTCACTAGAAATAGATGATATTCTTCAACATAAAACACAGTCTTCAACGCAGTCTTCAGTAGCATACAACTCAGTCTTCAGCATACAACGCAGTCTTCAATAGGTTTTCAGCAGTCTAGGGTTACACAGCGCAAAACACCAGCAACATGTACCTCAACTAGTGTATCGGGATCCAGATTTTTCCAAAAAATGAGTATCCCATACCAATATAATATATGGATACATATATATATCACATTTTACAAAATATGAGAGTAAATTATGGAGAGAACAATAAGATTCGCAGCCACACCATTTTATTTATCATGCAGCCACACCATTTGATGCATATCATGCAGCCAGAAATTGTAGCCTTCATAAACTGAACGTGTCTCGTTTCTGACCCAAGATAGCGAAATTTATTAAGTGACTAAAGCTTGCTAATTATGTTCATACTATCCCATTGCTGCAATGCTTATTCAATAAAACTGGGAAAAGGCTGAATCCAACCTATTGCCTTCACCGTGAAGGCAATACTGCTGCTAATAGTTTCTAAAAAATCATTTTTCTTGCTTCTAAAAGTGTGTTCAATCTCAAATCTCTAGCTAGCAGCAGCATTAGAAATCATAAATTCGATCCATCAAAAATACAATTTGGTCCATCAACTAAGGCCAAGCGATATAAGAAACGACGTAAAACCTATATGAATGGAAATAATTTTGACCTGTGTAATAGGCATCTAATTCAATGAAATAGACACCTGCATGTACAAGTATCAGTGCGCCGTATCCTCTGAAGATGATGAGGACAAAGGAGAAGAAACGTTTGGAGGAAATGGCCACTTTGGAAGAGATCCATCAAATATACTCCACGCAGATGTGGGAAGAAATTAGGTTTTATGCACTTCCAACATAAGTGCATACATCATCAAGATTTTACCTCCAGCGCAGCCTTCACGCAGGCAGTCTCCAACGGTCTTCACACTAGTCTTCAATCGCAGCAAGAAATAAATGGTATCAACGCAGTCTTTGAAATAATATGCAGACGCAGCACTTCAATGCAGCTCCACGCAGGTTCAGATGCAGCTCTACGCAGGACTGAGGTAATAATGGAGGTAGCAGCACACTCTTGAAGAGAAGACGAGCTTGTGTAATCTTCACCAATGATAATCCTCAGCTCCTATTAGGGTTTCACGTAGAACTGTCAGGCAGAACTGTCTTCGTAGTCATAAAGGGATAGACTTCACACAGTCACAATACTTCACGCAGTCATAACTCATTTGGGATACCACAAGAGTCAATATAATCGATACAATGTCACTTCTTTCTAGACTTTGGCGTGTGCTGAGAGGGACTTCCATCGGTTTCCTTCACGTTGGGTTCAACAAGAATCTTGAAACCCATACATTAATGAGGAACAACCACACGACGGACTCTCTCTGTCAAGCAATTTTATATCTATACTGCAAATCACTATAATATATGTAAGTTTACGCCTCCAAATTCAGGATACGATAGCAAGGCTTCATGCAGCATGCAGTGGTCTCTTCACGCAGCATATAGACTCAATATATGCAGCATATAGATTGCAGTCTCACGCCTCTCAAAAATACATAGCACACTCTTGTATTACATCAAGAAATGGTGCAGGTCGAGGTTTTGGATGCGGAGAATATTTCAGCGGCGTGGTTATCATATGGTGTCTGGTGCTGTTGATATTGGGTTGTTCAGGGATGCGGCGATTGCTGATCTGAGGAAGCATAAGAGCAATGGCGTGGAGACTGAAGGCGGTGTCCAGAAGGTTGAGGTTTTGGTAGTTTAGACAGAAGATAGAACACCGTTACAAAATTAGGGTTAGGTCATGCAGCAGCCCACGCTATCTCCAACGCATGCAATGAATGCACTAGCAAGAGGGAAGCGCAGAGGGCAGACTGTAGGTCTGGCAATGCACTGGAAGGCAATGCATTGGCAAGCAGAATGCCAGGAATGGGCAGACTGGAAACAGGCAGGAGTTATGGCAGTGCTCTGATACCACTTGTTGGTAATAACTCCCGATTCAATTCTATTCATGGTTGAAACATTTATTTATACATTACAATGTGGCGGTTGAGAACCAGCCGTTTCACCTTCCTATCTATTCATATTCCTATTTATTATTTATTTACAATAACCCCGACGAATTATTCTAACAAGAACCCTTCAAGAACTTAAGGGAGGAAAAACAATAAAAAACATAAAGGCAAAAACTTGAAAATTTCACTGAATACCAAAATTTTCTAAAATAAGTGAAAGAATAAACTCAAGCAAACAAGCAAACTAGAATAAAAATGACAATCAAACATAAAATTTGAAGAAACAAATTCCTGACTTAACAGAAACAATTTGGTTGAGCTTAATTAATGGTTACATGAAGCATACTTGAATAATAATGAGGATATTCATAATCTCAAAATTCAAAATGAGCAACTTCTTGAGAGGTTGCAAGATACAGGTTCTCCTCCTATGTTTTAGATTGTCAAATGGTAGATTTCTTGGAGGATTATCATGACATGAGGGATCATGAGAAACATGGAAAATTGCAGGTTCTTGATGTGTTTGAAGATGATCATTATGAGATCCAATCACTTAATGTGGTGCAATAGGAACTTTAGTTTCCTCTTGAAAATGGCTTCACACTTTTTGAAGAAGTGCATGATTCCACTACCTTGGAACCAACCTATGTGGAAAGTTTTTCATTTTTTAGGGAGGTGTGTGTTCCTACCCCTATGAATCCTTCATATTATGAAAATTTTGCACTTTCTAATCATTTGGGTGAGTTGGTTATTTATCCTACATCCTACACTTCCATATTTTGCAACATTCATCCTAATGAAGCATGGGTGAAATGCTTTATTTTTTAGGTGCCACATGAGGAGTATGGGATTACTATATTTCCTTTTGAAATTGACATGACTAGAGTGCCATATTATTTACATTTTCAGTAACATCCTTTGTTACATTATGATGATATACATATTCATGGGTGTATTGATGAGACTTCTTTGAGTCACTTGAAGACTTCATGTTTTCTTTGCTCCTTATTTGGTTCATATTTTGGTGGAGGTTCTTCATTCACTTCCTGGATGAAAGAATGCATGGATGATTATCTTGATGCACCTTATAGTCTTTTGGAGCAGTAGTATAGGACATGGGATCCTCACCTATGTTAGTGGGGCAAATTTGATAAAATACCTGATGCTTGTGTGTATGGGACACATAATGATCTAATTAGTCAAATGTACAATCACTTTCATGACTCTTTGATGAGGTACCTTCTTTATGTACATTTGTATTATGTTTTTATCTACTTTCATGATCCATATTTTGTACTCATGATGTTTGGAAGGGTGCAATACAAGAAATGGGATCTTGGTATTGCTTGGTTCCAAATTTGGGGAAAACAAGCAGTAGGGTATATTGAGTCACCACTTGAGAATGTGATTGTAATCAGAGTAGAGAAAAAACAACCATGGTGGCTCCTTTTTGAAACTTTCTTGGAATCCTGGAAATTCAAGTTTGGAAACTCGGTACCAACTTCAAAGAATTATATAGAAGCAAAAAGGGGTTGAAAGTTCAGAAAAGGTTTCCCAAAGATGGAGGTAAAGATTATTTGTGAAAATTTTGTTTTGATGGATTTTATTAATCATTTTGGTGTTAGTGGTGATGTCACATGATATATCAATATTCAAATATCCACATATATTTACTTTTGGAAACACACAATTGTAGTGCATGAGTGCCACTACTCAAATTGCAGCTAAGGTTTGAAGCAAAGTTTTCAAAGGAAGGAAGGTTATTCAAAATACATATTTTTAATTGCTTGAGGACAAGAAATATTGAGTGTGGAGGATTGTCATGTCCCCAATTAAATAATTTCCAAATAAGACTAATTTCAAATAATGTTCGATCAACCTACTAGTTCCCTAGGTTGAGATGGAGACATAAATTTTGTAACAAGGGGATATGGGACCCAAAAGGACTTTAGTTTACCATATTCACATTTAAATAGGTCACATAAATGATCAATGCTAATAAAATAAGGTGGCATGGGTTCATGAAGACAGTTGGAGGCTTATGGAGCCTTTGGATGGCTAGATTCCCCACACACTTGGCATTATCTTCTTCCAAATTCGAACACTTGGCTAATGTAACGTTATCGGAGAGTTATGTGGTGTCAAATATAATATAATAAGCCAAGGAATTCTAATAGTTAAAGGATATTAACTCCCATGGAAGAGGAAGAGACTAGAAGACAAGGCGTGCCACTTGGAAGGAGATTCCATGCATTCTATGACAACAAATGATGAAATATTCTATGACAAGTATGGAAAATTCAGACTTGATTGCATACATATGAAAAATATGACATGAAAGGGATAAAAATAGGCACCAAGGGGTCGAATTTGGGAGTTAGAGGTAGCTATTCGAATTGGGGAAAGAATGGGAGTATGCAGAGGAAGACAAGTGTCATGAGAGTTACTAAACCACTAAGATGAGTTGGATGAATCCCATGGAGGGAAATTAGACCTTAGGATGACTCATGAAGTTAATAAAATGATTTCATGAGGAATAATAATGGATTTTGATCATTTTGTAATTGTCCTTTGGCATTTTGGAGAGCTTTTTCTTGTCCATTACACTGTGAGTGTTCACTCTCCCTGCTTGTGAACCAATTTCGAGGGAGTTGGATTCCTTTCCAAGTTGGTATATGGAGAGGCCATTCAGAAATATAATTGAATATTAATGAAATATTTTTATTTATAGTTTTAAGGACCATACATTCTAATTCTCATATATCCCCTATTCTCTCATTCCTTCTTCTTCATTCCCCCACACTCTGATGTTGAGGGCGCACTTGTTGGAGTGGTGATTGCGCTTTGCTGAGTATATTTGGTGCCTAGGCTGTGAAATATGATGTATGGATCAGTAATATAATTTTAATATTCTTTGTAAGTCGAAATATCAAGAATACATATGTTAGAGGCTCGCATTCCCATGCTCTTAAATAACTAGTTTTCATGGATTTGGATTCAATATTGAAGTAGCTTTATATCAAATTTGTATGAGGAAATTCCTATGAGTTTGATAATTTTGGGGAATCCATTTATTATTTAATTCTATTTACTTCAATTCACATATTCTATGCATCTCAAAATCCAAGAAACTCATGTGTGAAAAGCTTGCATTCTCATGCCATTGTGTCACTAGTTTTCATGGATTTTGACTTCAATCCTGAAGTAGTTTTATACCATATTTGTATGAGGACATTCATATGAGTTTGATGATGTTGGGGAAGAAATATATTATTTAATTAATTCCATTCAAATATTCTATACATCTATAAATCCAGGAAACTCTTGTGTGAAAAGCTTGCACTCTCATGCCATTGTATCACTAGTTTTCATGGATTTTGGCTTCAATCCTGAAGTAGTTTTATATCAGATTTGTATGAGGGATATTCTCTGATTTTTGTGCTTTTGTGACAGATATATATGATGTTTTACTCTATAATTTCATGTCCATGTGCTATGTGGGTCTAAATCCAAGAAATCCATATGTGAAACTCTTGCAATTCCATGCTACTAATTCACTAGTTTCATGTATTTGATACTGAATGAGTTGTATACCAGACTTGTATGAAGGGATTTATATGGTGTTTAATATTGTTGGGGAAGAAATTTGTATTCTGTATATGGTCCCTATATTTCACATCCTGATCTAAACCTTTAACTCTACCTTTCATATGTCAAAATTGAGCTAGTTATGTAATTTCTCCATAAGCAATTTAATCAAAGTTATCAAATGAATGTGGAACTATATAATGTGTTTGAAAAACTTCATAACCATGATTAAGGGAAAAAATTGATGTATGATACTAATTACCATAATCTGTTCTTAAATTTGGGAGGGTCGTACTTGATTTGGAGAGCTAGTTTGGCCTTCACCCTTGGGGGGATTTGAACACGATTTCCTAGTAAAATTGCATTGTTTCTCCTTAGCCCCAAACCAAGATGCAGAGGTCTAAAGTCTGATCCATAGTGTCCATATAACATGTTGAAATGTTTTAATACTAACCATACAATTGCATTTAAAATTTGATACCATTTGGAGTCAGTTGGAAACCCCTACATTCTTGACCAGGAAAGATCAAAAATTGCCCGAATTGCACTTTTCTCCAAAATTCCAAGTAGGGACATTAAATTACAGGTGCTTATTAGGAAGTAGCTTCATCATGCTGAATTATGATTCCCAAATTGGGAATGTCTGGATTGAGAAGTTGTGATTCAAGGAATCGATATGCGTGTAATGGTTCTTACGTCTGACAGTACTAATGTTAGAATAATCAAAGTCTAAGGCAAGAAGTCAGGGTCGATATAAAAAGGTCGAAGAAGTTAACTAAGTCATCATAATCGATTATCCATTGTTGAAGTTGGGTGACTAGGTCAAATTAAAGATATGTTTTTAAAGGAAGGATAACTATTAATCTTCCTTGTACAAGATTTTTGTGAATCATGAAGTCGGGATTTCAATGTAATGGCGTGAAATTTTGTATTCTGAATTGGTATTTGGATAATTAAGGATGCTAGAGGATTTCCCCGCCATCTTAAAAGATTACTGAGATGGCTGAGGATGTGATAAAGTGGTATCAAGAGTTCCCCACCATCTTAAAATATTATTGAGGAGATCGGGGACATGACAAGTCATATTGTATCATAAGGTTGCAATGCTTGGGTTGTTTGGGCCATAACCGACATTTATAGGTAGAAAGAAAAGCTTCAGTTGTCTCACTATGGTTATTTTGGTGCAAAAATTGAAACTATAAAATGAATAATCAATAGTTTTGGATCAAGGATGTATGGTTAGTGGTTTGGACTACCAATATAAAATTAAAATTCGATTCACATTGTCAAGGACAAGCAATAATGTTGTTACCAACATGCATAAATCATTTCTATAGAAATATTTCATTGATACCTTGTGTGCCATTGCATAAATATTTCTAATATGTCTAATAAATATTTTTATGAGGCACAAAACTTGCAGTTGGTCGTTTTTTAATAGCCATAGCAGGGGAAGTACTTTCACTGGAAAATGGTAATCGTGTATGATGTCGAGGATCCTTATGAATGTGAGGAATATTCTCTTGGGGAAAATATGCAAGAATAAAATGTAGGAACATGATTAGATGGAAGAAAAGAACAAATTACTCCTTAGAATTTGATGGAAACAATGCAGACCCTCAATGAAAGATTGACTAAAAGCTCAGGAAGAGTGGAACCATATTAATGTTTACATCATCCAAAGTCTCATGTATATGCAACAACAAGCTCATCTAGGGTACAAAATAAGTAATGTGGGCCAAGAAGGAAGAAATTCAAAGAACCTCTCCATTAGTCGCACTAGAAGTAAGACCCTGAGTCCAAGAAAGAGTTTTGTAAGTAGAAAGTGTAGGGTGTCCTCGTCAAGCTTTTCTTCCAGCAGGTCATGATATTCCCGAAGCTCTCATAGAAACCCAAGGCATACGTCTAGGAGAGCTAGAAGAAGGAATTTCAGAAGGATTCCACAAGGAGAGTTTAGAAAAGCAAGACCTCCCACATTTTACAGTGAAAGAAAGGCATGTCAAGAAGCACATGCGTCGTTGTTAGAAATGAAGAAGTATTTTACAATTCATGATTATATAGAGATTGAACAAGATAGAATCTCATTCTATAATCTTAATGGAATGGTTGCAATTTGGTGGGAATATCTCAGGAAAATAAAAGAGATTAGCGAAAGGAGAATTAGCTAGATTTGTTTTAAGAGGTACTTCAAACAAAAGTACTTATCTGTTCAGTACTATGACTGTAAGAGAAAGGAGTTTCATGATTCAAAATTGGGACAGAATACTATGGATGAGCATATCCATATTTTTCTGGAATTGCTAAGATATGTGGACTACATTAAGGATGAAAGAGTCAAGAGTAAGAGTTTCCTTGGAATTCTACATCATAATTTCAGAGAAAAAATTGAGTTTGTCAACCCTCCCACGCTGGATGAATCCATTAGAATGTTCCCCCATTGTTATGAACATAGAAAAGGAAAATTAGAAGCTCACTCAACATGGAAAGGAATCATCAAGTTGATCATCAACAATCATTAAGTTTATCATCAATCCACGATGGTGGAGATTGAAGGTACCATTACTTAGCAATCCATTTCTATTTTGATTGATCCTTGATCTAATCATAGTTATATCACCCCAAAGGTGGTTGAAATGTATTCCCTTAACAAGATAAAGCACAATAAATGTTGGATAGTTCAACTAGCTATAGGAACAAAGAGAAAGGTAAGTGAAATAGTGAAAGAATGTCCCATAGAGTTAAATGGTATCCTCACCAACGTGAATTTGAATGTGTTACCCTTTGGATCCTATAATTACCTCATTGGCATGGATTGGCTGGAAAAGCATAAAGTCAAGGTGGATTGTTATGGGAAATTCCTTGAGTGCATTGACGATGAAGGAAGGCCAAGAGTGGTAAGGGGACTTCCTAAGCAAGTTTCAGTTTGGAAATCTCATCCTTACAACTCAAAAAGTTTTATAGGAAGGGTTTCCAATTGTATTCAATTCATACCTTAGATTTCCTAGAAGACAAGGATCCAAAAATAGAATATTACCTATTATTACAAGAATTTAAGGATGTGTTTTCGGATGAGGTGCCAAGACTGCCCCCAGAGAGGCATATTAATTTCACAATAAATATTGTTCCAGGGGAAGCACCGGCTTCTAAGGTTCCTTATAGAATGATCACTCTAAACTTGGTCGAATTGAAGATGCAACTGCAGGAACTGATGGATAAAAAGTACATTAGGCCTAGTGTGTCCCCTTAGGGAGCACTAGTGCTATTTGTTAAAAAGAAAGATGGTGCCTTGAGGATGTGTATTGATTACAGGAGGCTAAATAAGGTAACATTCAAGAACAAGTATCACTTGCCCAAAATTGACAATTTGTTTGATCAAATGAAAGGAGCTAAAGTTTTTTCAAAGATTGATTTAAGGTCTGGATAACACCAAGTAAGGATAAAGGAAGAGGATATCCATAAGACTATGTTTAGAATGAGATATGGCCATTATGAATTCACGGGGTGCCATTTGGTCTCACCAATGCACCTACCATTTTCATATGCCTCATGAACAATGTTTTCAGCAAATACTTGGACAAGTTTCTTGATGTATTTGTAACTTCAGAATGTATTCACTCATATTGTACCCCGATGTTCCTATCAGGAAAATCATTTGTATTTCATTGTACCCCGATGTTCCTATCAGGAGAATCATTTGTATTTCATTGTACCCCGATGTTCCTATCGGGAGAGTCATTAATATAATAAATTCATGCAAAGTCAATGAGGTTAACCCTATGTTGTAAGTCAGGGAAATAGTCCCCACAATTGAGTTGAGGTTAATCCTCGTTGATTAGGGGGGAAAATTCCCCACAATTGAGGGGCACTAGGGTTATTAGACTCTCCTAGAGATGTCGACCCTAGTAAGTAATCGTCGAGTCGGAAACTAGTATAAATAGAGGGTGAGACTCTCTATTTGTCACACACACTCACTCAAATGGGGCACATGAGTGAGAGAGGAAGTGTCGAAACAAGTGAGAGTGAGAATAGCTGTTGGAGATAATCTTTTTGTCTTTGGGTTTTACCGCTACCTTTGGTGCTCATTCTATCTTTGAGGAAGTTGTGATGTTTTCTCCTTTATGGTTTCCCCGAGGAAAATATTTGTGTCTATTGTCTCTTGTGATTTATTGTCGTGCATGTTATTCTCTCAGATAAGATCTTAAGATCATATTGCTTAAATGATAAAAATATAACATGATATCAGAGTTAAACTGGGAAGAAGACACGGTGCAACTGTAGAAGCAAGGGTTTCTTACTTTTTGCGTCTCTCTCCACAATCCATCAACAAAAGGAGGATAGACTAACTCTCCATTGAAGGGCACATCTTTCTGTCAAAGCAGAATTTGATTATGGGCATTTTCATTTTTTGCTGCGGGAAATTAGGGCCTTTTACAGAAGAGGAATTTTTTAGTGATCCCAGCATAGGATTGCTATCCTCATCAAAATCGAAGTTTAGAGACCAAAGTTGAAGTTTTTTGTTGAGTAAAACTCCGAGAAAGTCAAACCCTAGTTTGACCCCGGGCCTAAAAAACCCTAAAATACTAAAACGGGTAGGTTTGGTACATTTTCTATATATTGGGATTGAATAAGTCTCAGTGACCAAAAATTTCACAGGAAGAAGATAAACTCCTAATGTACCCTGTGTAAAACTTTCAGCCTCATATTCGCTATATTCTGGGAAATATGATTCCTCCAAATCAAGGTTCCAGACTCTTCCAGGATTCATCCCTAAACAGGACACCTAGGGAAAATTTCTATATCTTTGGCTCGGAAGGTCCAAATGAAATTTTGCAAGATGTTCTAGATAGGGAATGGAATATACTTTTTGTGGTAAAAATTTTAGACCCTAATGATGAAATAGAGACACGTGGAAGTCCGTAAAAGTTTGCTATGTTAAATAGTCCTGAAATAAGTCACCTTGGGAAACCTCTCATAAGTCCCAATTGGTGAAATCAATTCTGCTCAAAACTATGGTTTTGGAAATAGGACAGACGAGGCTACCTCAATATCAAATTTCAGTCACAGAGGAGCAGTAATTTTAGAGATACAATAGAAACAATATCAGGAATTTCTACAGAGGAAATTGGAAAACTAGGGCTTCTTGTTCCGCGAGCTTCCCTCCACTATTTCCAGAAAAGAAATACATTGGACAGCTCACCTTGAAGAGGCCCATATTTCTATCCAATCATATCTGAAAGATTCCAAGTTTTGAAAATTGGGGTTTCTCTGACAAACCCTAGATTAGCCAGCTCCGGAACCAGGACGGACACCTCAAACCGATAAGATCTAATCTTTTGCTATTTACAGTTGAGGTTCTCATTTAAAGATGACTAATCACACTAGCTTGATGACACGCTTGGTGAAGCCGACAACTTCCAAGCATGGAATTATAGGATTTCACTGGTTCTTGAAGAAAATGAATTGGACACATACATATGTGGAGAAGTTCCAGTTCCAGAGGGAGATGAGGCTAAGAGCATTACACAAGAAGAACTTGGTCAAGGCCAAGAATATTATTGTTGATTAAATCAAGGATCACCTTATAACACAAGTGTCTTCCCTAAATACACCTAAAGAGCTGTTTGATTCCTTGACCAAGATATTTGAAGGGGACAGCATAAATCAGAAGATGACTTTGAGAGAATAGTTGAAGAATGTGAAGATCCAGAATGCAGAGACCATACAATCATACTTTACAAGGGTCTCTCAAATCAAAGAAAAACTTGAAGCAGTAGAAGAAGAAGTGAAGAATGTAGAAGTTGTGATAACCAACTTGAATGGCCTCCCAGGATCATGGGATTCATTCATTCGAGGAATGTGTGCCAGAATGAAGTGATTACTTTCAGCAGACTCTAGGAAGAGCACACACAAGATAAAGCTCAACCCATAATAAGAGAAGAGAATATGGGAGCAACTGAAGATCAAGCGCTCACGATTCAAAGAAGATCCCTCAACAAATGAGGAACATGAAGAACTAAATTCTTGAAGAGCCTCTTATCCATCTTGAGCATTTGGATAAGAAATGATGTTGTTATGAATGAAGAAGATGATGAAGCTAAAAGAAGGAGTCTACCCATGAAACAAATAAAGATAAGTATTCAATTGTCATTTCATGATATTGTTTTGTTATGCATTTTTTTATTGACAGGATGGACAGCTTATTGATGGCTCTAGGATTTACTAAGAGTGAAGAATATTTCAACCTTTGCTTCAAGGTTGAAGGTGGAAGTCCAGTGATACTCCTATTATATGTCGATGACTTATTCTTGACAGAAAAGAGGAACTCATTAAATTTGCTAGAAGGAGACTTGCTGTCGAGTTCAAGATGAAGGACTTGGGGATGATGCACTACTTTCTAGGCATGGAGGTGTGGCATAATGCGGATGGAATATCCCTGGGACAAGGGAAGTATGTAGTAGAGATCCTGAATAGGTTTGGGATGATGGACTGCAAGGCCATGACCACACCTATGGAATCGAACCTGAAGCTATTGAGTGATTCTTCATCAAAGTCGGTTGATGATATGATGTATCGTTAGATGATTGGGTCCTTGATGTACCTGACGAATACGAGACCAGATATTTGCTTTGTTGTGAACACATTGAGCCAGTTCCTAACAAATCTGAGACATGTTCACTTGATTGTTGCAAAGCATATTCTGAGGTACCTGAGGGGTACGGTTGATTATGGGCTCAAGTATGAGGCGAATCAGAAGATTAACCTGGAAGGTTATGTGGATTCAGATTAGGAAAGCAGTGTCATTGATAGAAAGAGCACTTCGGGGTGCTGCTTCAGTATGGGATCAGGTGTGATCTCTTGGTTTAGCAGGAAGCAATCTTGCGTGGCACTGAGTACAGCCGAAGCATAATATGTCACAGCCTGTTTTGAGGAAGTGTGGATGAGGAAGCTATTATCTTATTTGTTTGATTTCTAGTTGGATGCTACTTGTATATATTACGACAACCAAATTTGTGCGAAGTTGTCTGAGAACCTAGTGTTCCATGACAGGTCGAAGCATATCGAGATCAAATATCACTATATCAGGCATATGGTGCAGACAGGAGCAGTGAAGCTCCATTATGTTGTGACGGATAAGCAGATAGCTAATGTGTTGACCAAGCCATTAGCCAGAGTGAAGTTTGAGTACTTCAGGGATAAGCTTGGTGTTCTCCAGATCGAGGTTCCTTTCAAGTGAAGTGATGAGTCCGAGAGCCTTTTTGACATGGTAGGATTAGTTCCTTCCATGGTCAGATATAAGTGTTGAGCCATTCTAGCATGGATGTGGGATGTGTTCCCCACATGGCTAGATATAAGTGTTGAGCCTTTCTAGCATGGATGCGGGATGTGTTCCCCACATGGCTAGATATAAGTGTTGGGCCTTTATGACATGGTTCTTGGATGTGTTCCTCCCATGGTCAGATATAATTGCTGAGCCTTTTTGACATGGTTATTGGATGTGTTCCTCCCATGGTCAGATATAAGCACTGAGCCTTTCCGACATGGTTCTTGGATGTGTTCCTCCCATGGTCAGATATAAGTGTTGAGCCTTTCCGACATGGTTCTTGGATGTGTTCCTCCCATGGTCGGATATAAGTGTTGATCCTTTCTGACATGGTTCTTAGATGTGTTCCTCCCATGGTCGGATATAAGTGCCAATCCTTTCTAACATGGTTCTTGGATGTGTTCCTCCCATGGTTGGATGTAACTGTTGGGACATTCTGACATGGTGGCAGGCTGGGCCTCCCATGGTCAGATGTAAGTGCTGGGCCATTCTGACATGGTGGCAGGCTGGGCCTCCCATGGTCAGATGTGAGTGTTGGGCCTTTCTGACATGGTGGTGGACTTGTTCCTCCCATGGTCAAATGTGAGTGTTTGGTGTGCCTTTTTGACATGGATATTGGATGTGTTCCTCCCATGGTCAGATGTAAGTGTTGGGCGGGCCTTTCTGATATGGATGCAGGATATGTTCCTCCCATGGTTAGATATAATCGTTGAAAAAGAATAATACCTACATGGAGGCTAGGCCTAAAACCAACATGAAAAAGGGTTGGATCTGTAGAACTTCCTGTGACGAGTAGAATTGAGAGATAGAACCATTTGTTTGAAATAGCAGAACCAGTGATGATGATGATCCAGTGATGATCTAGAGAAGAAGACTTGTGCTGATGAATTGCGTCAAGAGAATAACTTCCTAGTTAAGAGGGAGTGTTGATGTATTTGTAACTTCAGAATGTAGTCACTCATATTGTACTCCGATGTTCCTATTGGGAGAATCATTTGTATTTCGTTGTACCCCAATGTTCCTATCAGGAGAATCATTTGTATTTCTTTGTACCCCAATGTTCCTATTGGGAGATTCATTAATAATAAAGTCATGCAAATTCAATGAGGTTAACCCTCTATTGTAAGTTAGGGAAATAGTCCCCACAATTGAGTTGAGGTTAACCCTCCTTGTTGATAAGGGGGGAAAAGTCCCCATGGTTGAGGGGCACTAGGGTTATTAGACTCTCCTAGAGATGTCGGCCCTGGTAAGTAATTGTCAAGTCAAAAACTAGTATAAATAGAGAGTGAGACTCTCTATTTGTCACACACACTCACTCAACTGGGGTGCATGAGTGAGAGAGGAAGTGCTAGCACAAGTGAGAGTGAGAATAGTTGTTGGAGATCATCTTTCTGTCTTTGGGTTTTACTGTTGCCATTGGTGCTCTTTCTATCTCTAAGGAATTTAATAATTTAGTAGTGTCCAGGTGAGATGTCTTTAAGTGAATGGTAGATCCATATAACCAATGGGGAGGAAACATGAGCAGACCCTTTGAATTGATAGGAAAGTGCTTATGGGCACAGCCATCCAATAAATAGGACTAGCTTAAAGTGAATGGGTAGAGCCATGAGTAGTAAGTTTATAAGAGCCTTGGAAGGAATTACCTCCTTATGAATATAAGTGAATAGTTGGACTTGGGGTTTTCTCCTTTATGGTTTCCCCAAGGAAAATCTTTGTGTTTATTGTCTCTTGTGATTGATTGTTGTGCATGTTATTCTCTCAGGTAAGATCCTAAGATCATATTGCTTAAATGATAAAAATCTAACAAAGTTTGTATTGGTGTTCTTAGATGATATTCTTGTATATTCCATAAATAAAGCAGAGCATGAGGAACACTTGAGAATGGTGTTGCAAGTCCTTAAAGAACATAAATTGTATGCCAAGTTAAGTAAGTGCAATTTCTATCAGAGAAAGGTATAGTCATTGGGTCATATTATTTCAGAAGAAGGAATTGTGGTGTATCCCAAGAATATTGAAGCCATAATGGATTGGCCTACTCTAAAGAATGTTTCATATGTTTGATCTTTTATGGGTCTTGTAGGTTACTGCAGGAGGTTTATTGAAGGATTTTCTAGAATCGTCTATCCAATCACATCACTACAAAGGAGAAAGGTTAAATTTGTATGGTCTTATAAATGTGAGGAGAGATTCCAACATTTGAAGTATTTGCTTACTCCCGCCCTTATTCTAAAAATCCTTGACCCAAGCAAGGAATTCGTGGTCTGTAAAAATACATGTATCAAAGGGTTAGGAGGTGTTCTTATGTAGTACGGGTTTGTAATCTGTTACAAATCCCATAATGTAAATTACGCCATCCATGATTTGGAATTAGATGCCATACTGAATGCGCTCAAGATGTGGTGACATTATCTGTTAGGAAGAAAGCTCAAGCTCAAGACAGACCATATGATTCCAAACTACTTCTTTGATCAACCCCACTTAAATGTCAGGAAATCCAAATGGTTAAATTCTTATCAAATTTTATTGTGAAATAAATCATGAGAAAGGCAAGGAGAATAAGGTTGCTAATGCCCTCAACAGGAAATTTCACACAACTGCATTGAGTATATGTGAATTGGAATTGAACCCAATGATTCTTGAAGCACAGATCATGGATAAAACCTACCTTCAAGGAAAGGAAAGTTGCACCAAGGAGAACCTGATAGGAAATGTGAAGGTTATCAACTTAGAGAAAATGGTATTCTTGTGTATTGAGACTAGTTGTACGTTCCAAATTGTACCAACTTCAAGAAGATGATATTGGATGAGATTCATCAAAAGTCATGCTCTGGACATGCAGGATATCAAAAGACAATAACAACAACAAGGAAGTAGTACTTCGAGCATGTTATGAAGAAAGGTATAGTAAAGTATATTTCTAGATGCTAGCCCAACAAGTCAAAGCAACACACCAACATTCAGTAGGGTCATTGCAATATTTACCCATCCCAAAGTGGAAGTGGGAAGTAATTTCTATGGATTTTATAACAAGATTTCCAAAAGTAGTGAGATAGCATAATTCAATCATGGTAGTGGTGGACAAGTTGTCCAAAGAGGCACATTTTATTTCATTTATGTATACTTACAAGGCAAGTTACATAGCAAGTATAATCATGAAAGAGGTATTTAAATTGCATGGATTTCCCAACGCAATAATTTCATACAGAGATGCCAAATTCACATCCAAATTTTGGAAAGGTTTGTTTCAAGAATTGGGAACTCAACTGAACTTTAGTACAAAATATCATCCTCAAACAGATGGCCAAACTGAAAGGGTGAACCAAGTTCTTGAAGATATGCTGAGGATGTAAGTCTTGGACAAGCCATCTAAGTGGGAGAATTATTGACACTCGATAGAATTTGCATACAAAAATAGTCATCAGGAAACAATAGGAATGAGTCTATTTGAAGCCTTATATGGTAAAGGATGTAGAACCCACGTAAGTTGGGATAATTTAGTAGGTGGAGTAGTGCTTGGGATAGATATGCTTCAAGAAATGGAGCAGGAAATTGTTAAGAAGACAAAATTTGAAGGCAACTGAGGACAGGAAAAAAATATATGCAAATTTGAAGAGAATGCATAAGGAATTTCAAGTTGAGAATCATGTATACTTGAGATTTAAACCCAAGAAAAGTTCCCTAAAATTAGGAAGTTGTACCAAGTTAGCACCCAGATATTGTGGACCATTTTAAATCCTTGATAGGATAGGACCAATTGCATATAGGATTGTGTTTCCTACTAGCATGAGAGTGCATAATGTTTTCCATGTTTCTTTGCTTAAGAAATATGCACATGATCCTAATCATATAATTGAATGGAATGTGATTCAGGTGGAACCCAAGGGAGAGTTCCAGGTGGAGCCTGTGTGCATCCTCGATGTTATAGCTCAAAATGACACATCTCTACCTATGACCACTTTCCCATGATTTCATCGCATGTCGACACTTCCATGACGACACTTCATGAAAGTCATGGAATGTCACTGAAAAAAACACCTAACTTGGAGGACCCATATCTTGAGTTTTGTAACTCCGTTTGACCTCATCTCTACACCATTAGAAATGTATTTTAGTTAGCTAAAACTTTCTAGAAGACACCAAAGTCTGAAAATTCCCAAAAATACCCTAAAAATGAGTTTTTGATGTGTACGCGACTTTCCCTTAAGGAAACCCGCATATGCACGCGAGTTGCTATATATAATAGTCGCGTACACCTTAAATACGTGACTTTTATGCATTTTAACCCACGTGTACTCCTTGTGTATGTGACTGTTGTCTCTACAACCCACGTACGCCTCCTGAAAATGTCAAAAAAAATACGAATTTTGAATTTTGGGTAGTTTGGGTAGTTATGCAACTGACTCCTTTAGTTGTAACTACTTTGTCTTCGCCCCTCACTCTTCCTTAAGCATATAAATAGAGGTAGGGAGGTCCATGAGAAGAGAATTGAATCTTTGCATTGTTATGCTGGAGGATTTGGAGCTCTCTTTTCCCATGCCTTTGCCCTAGAAGCATTCTCCTTGTGTTGCAGAGCTTGGAGGCTGAGTTCCTTGGAGAAGAGAAATAGCAGAACTGGATCAAGGTTTCGTGAGGTGCCAAACTTGAAGAGAAGGTATAGTTGTACTTTTTTAAAGATTAATAAATATGTGATGTCCTTCTTCTTCCCAAATCATTGTTCAATGTGTGATTGAATCTCTGTTTATGATCATATGATGATGTTAGTCAAATCATTATTTCATGTTTCTTTGATTATCACTACTTTATATGTGGTCATATTGGTTTGAGGAAGGTATAATTCATTTTGCAGGTCTCTTGGAGCAAGAGGAGCAAGAGGAGGATTGAATGGTTGCTTGGATCAACCTTCGTTTGGCTAAGGTATGAACCATTCCAATCTTTGAAACTTGCTTATATATGCTTGTTGAACATTGTGCATCTCTCTTTCAACCCCAGTACGTTGATGGCCTCTTAAACCCTATCCATAGGAAACTTTTCTTTACAAAATGACACATCTCTGCCTGTGACCACTTTCCCATGATTTCGTCGCATGTCGACACTTCCATGACGACGCTTCATGAAAGTCACTGAATGTCACTGAAAAAACACCTAACTTGGAGGACCCATATCTTGAGTTGTGTAAATCTATTTAATCTCATCTCTACACCGTTGGAAAGGTATTTTAGTTAGCTAAAACTTTACAGAATACACCAAAGTCTGAAAATGCCCAAAAATACCCTAAAAATGAGTTTTTGATGTGTACACAAGTTGTTATATATAATAGTCGTGTACGCCTTAAATATGTAACTTTTCTGCATTGCAACCCATGTGTACTCCTCATGTACACAACTGTTGTCTTTGCAACCCGCGTACACCTCCTGAAAATGTCAAAAAAATACGAATTTTGAATTTTGGGAGTTTGGGTAGTTATGCAACTGACTCCTTCAGTTGTAACTACTTTGTCTTCACCCCTAACTCTTCCTTAAGCATATAAATAGAGGCAGGGAGGTCCATGAGAGGGGACTTGAATCTTTGCATTGTTATGCTGGAGGATTTGGAGCTCTCTTTGCCCACACCTTTTCCCTAGAAGCATTCTCCTTGTGTTGCAGAGCTTGGAGGCTGAGTTCCTTGGAGAAGAGAAGCAACAGAACTAGATAAAGGTTTCGTGAGGTGCCGAACTTGAAGAGAAGGTATATTTGTACTTGTTTTCAAGATTAATAAAGATGTGATGTCCTTCTTATTCCCAAATTATTGTTCAATGTGTGATTGAATCTCTATTTATGATCATATGATGATGTTAATAAGATCATTGTTTCATGTTTATTTGATTATCATTTCTTTATATGTGGTCATAATGGTTTGAGGAAGGTATAATTTGTTTTGCAGGTCTCTTGGAGCGAGAGGAACAAGAGGAGCAGGAGAAGGGCTAGAGAAAGCTTGGACCAGCCTTCAATTAATCAAGTGTGGACCTTTCTTATCTCTAAATCTTGCTTATATATTCTTGTTGAACATTATACATCCACCTTTCAACCCTAGTATGTTGATGGCCTCTTAAACCCTAGCCATAAGATACTTTCCTTTACAACACTCAACAAGAAGGAAACACACCATCGGCCAAGTGAAGGTGTATTGGAAGCACCTTGGGCTGGATGAGCCTACATGGGAGCTAGAGGATGCCATGAAGGAGGCATACTCATTTTTGTTCAAGTTTTGAGAACACCGAGGATAGTGTTATTTTAATGGGGAGGGGTTGTAATGTCCCCATTTTGACCCTTGTTATATTGGCTTGTAATGTAAATTTTATGTGTATGAGATGTATAATTCCTAGCGAGGATCTCAACGCCAAGGCCCCGCTAGTGAATGATGGGTTTATCTGCAAGTATTATCATGGAAGATGTAAGTATGTAAATATTTGGTATCATGCAAATAAACTGTTTAAGGCTAGCTATGGAAGAAACATTAATAAGGGGCTATGATACCCACAATGGAGAGGTGAGGGGGTTGTGGGATTCAACACAACATTGCTAAGCGTCACCTTGAAAACCCATGTTCCATAAATGCTAGATACACTCCCTTGATTGTTCTTAAATGTTGTTGTAAGAGAGTAGCTAAGGAATCAACTCAAGAATTTAAGAAAAAATGCAAAAGAGTGTTGTGAGGGGTGTGATGGGTTATGGATTCATATTGCTTGACTCAATAGTCAAGTTGCTCATGGAATTTCATTTTGTCATTCCCATGCAAGAAAAGAATATCTAGAAAAAATGAGGGCGTGAGTATTCTCACCCACAGAGGACACATGCATTGGGTTGATCTCTGCACTTAAGGAAAACCAAGTGTATAGAACATGCCCAACATAGTTCTTGTTAACGCCACACCTGATCTCAATAGTAGCCAGATTGGAAATTGGGTGAACAATCTGCAAATTGGGTCGTGTGGCTGAATCGAGAGTGGTATGAAAGTATAAAGACAGAGAAATCATAAGTTGGGGAGAAACTAGGGGTGGAATGGCTTGATAAACCTAGTGAAGGTGAAATTTTTTGAGAGTTAGCAACTGCAACCTTTCTATGCCCACCCTAGATAACACTAGAGGGAAGGGTTTTATAAGGTATTTTGTAGCAGTGATGGGGGATTTCCTTATGTTGGGTGTGGCAGGTATTGTCGATATATGGATAGCTGAATTGAGTCAGATTCCTGTAGCTTTGTGGTTAATCTCATTGGCTTGTCGTTCACTTCTTTTGTCTCCTTGTAGGCTTGATAAACCTAGAGGGATATTGGCTTAGCATGAATGATTATGGTTGGGATGTAAGTGATTCTGTCTAGTTCCTCACTAGTGGATATCGTAGGCAAAATTTAGGGTGGTCTCTGAGTGTTGAAAGAATACAGCTCAAGCATAGACCTGCATTTGGGTGGAACGTTACACTCACATAGCTAGTTGCTAAACAATTTCTTGAAAGATAAGTATTTCTGTGGTGTTTAAATGTCCTCTCATGGTTCATGAATGTTTAATTTATTTAGATGGTTTGAATGATCAGTGAATATGGCTAATAGATGTGAACCAAGTTATATATGTGCATAATTATGCTCTGAATGATTATATGTGCATGAAGAATGGATTGACAAATAGAATTTCACCTTTTTAATACAAAAGTTGTTCACAGTTGTAATAGAGACATCCTTGTGTCATAATCCCATAAGGAATCAATTCAGAGGCATTGTGAGGAATTCATAGACAATAGGACCAAATCCCATAGTCCAAATTGTCAAGATTAAGGAGGGATATCGTTGAGTTTGATGACCAAACGGTTGGGATAATGCACAGGCTAAAAATTGGAAAAACAACTAAGTTTTATTCTGTGAGAATTACAACAATCACAATCGCTGATTTCTCGACTATATTTAATTTAATCCATTGACTTGGGTGTCAATGTTTTAGTGCTAACATTTAAATTTACTTATAACTTATGAAGAACACATGGTGAACGTTGACATCCGAATACCGACATCAGTAGCGTCAGAGTTGAGAAGTCAAAACTGTTCGATTAGAAGTTGGAAAAGCAGTGTTGCTTTCCAACTCTCGACGTCAGAAACGTCAGAGTCGGTAGGTCAAGAGTGCATAGTAGGAAGCAACTTCACCATGTCGAATTTCGACTCTTAAATTGGGAATGTTGGGATTGAGAAGTAAGTAGTCAAGGAATTGGGACCTGTGTAATGGTTCCAATGTCCGCCAGTACGGATGTCGAAATAATTGGAGTCGAACGTGAGAAGTCGAGGTTGATATAAAAAGGTCAAAGAAGTTAATTAAGCTGTCAAAATTGATTATCCACCATCGAATATGGTTTATTAGGTCAAATTAAAGATCTATTTGAGAAAGGATAACTAATAATCCACCTTGGACATGAATTTTATGAATCATGAAGTCGAGATTTCGATGTAATGGGGTGAAATTTTGTGTTTCAAATCGGTATTGGGAAAATTAAGGATGCTATAGGATTTCTCCAATATCTTAAAATATTACTGAGACAGATGTGTATATGATAGAGTGGTATCAAGAATTCCCCACCATATAAAATATTACTAAGATAGACAGGGACGTGACAACATTGAAAAGCAATTACATCTCATTCCGCACTCCATCCCCTAGAAATTATTTGAAGATAAGTTCCAAAAAAAATACATGTCCACATTCTTCAAGGAGAAGCAGGTAACAACCTTTCACACATTGGTATAGGGGAACCAAACTGTGGAGAAGTATGAGATATGATTCATAGAACTAGTAAATTATGTTTCCTACATGGACTTAGATCAATGATAGGTTATTACAATATAAAATCCCTTGTGTGGATGTGGAAACCAACTTCGGTGCTAGATGCATTTGAATGCGCCCATTATGCGAAAGAGCATATAGCTTCTAAAGGATATAAAAAAAAAGTATCAATTTCCCCGTAATAGGTAAGGTATGCAATGAATTCCCCATATGACTTTTCCAAGGGGGGTACTAAAAGAAAGGTCTCTCCATGGTATTAAAAGAAAGGTGTCTCTGTGTTTCAACTCAATAATGAAAGTAAAGCATTTCCTAAGTCAAGGATGTAAATTTTACTTAGTAGAGGTTGTAAGTGAAGAGAAGGGACCATATTTAGATTGATACCTTGTGTTACCAAAATTCAGGGATGTCATTCCCAAAGAGTTACCAGGGTCACCTCAAGAAAGATAACTTGATTTCACTATTGAGTTAAAACTAGGCTCTAAGCCAATATCCAAGACACCTTACAAGATGACGACTCTTAATATTTGTGAGTTGCAAATGTAGTTGAAGGATTTATTCCATATAAGACTCATCAAAGATAGTATTTTCCCTTGGCTTGCACCAATAATATTTGTTAAGAAGAAGGAGGGTTCTTTGTGATCGTGCATCAATTACAAATATTTGAATAGAGCCACACTGAATAATAGGTACCTTATACCTTGAATGGATGATCGCTTCGATCAAATGAAAGGGGATATAATTTTCTCAAAGATCAATAAGCAATCAAGTTATCATAAACTTAGAATTAAGGAAGGTGATATACATAAAACCACCTTTCAGACATGACTTGGGCGCTATAATTTATAGTTGTTCCAATAGGTTTGACGAATGCACCAACAATATCCATGAGTCTCATGAATGGAGTATTTTGTAAGTACAATGATGGATTTATGCAAGTCTCCTTAGATGATATTCTCATCTATTATAGGAATGAGAAAGAACTTGAAGAGGAGCTACAATTAATGTTGTCATGCTAAACAGAACATAGGTAGTATGGTATGTTGTCGAAGTTTTCTTTCTTTCTGAAGGGATATTCACTATATTGGGCATATAATTTTAGGAGAAGGAATTTCGGTGGACCTTGAAAAGGTGAAGGGTGTCATGGAGTGGCCTATAGAAAGAGTCCTCATGATGTACAAAGCTTCATAGGCTTAGTCAAGTACTACTGAAGGTTTGTAGAAGGGTTCTAAAAGACTACAAAACCCACCACTAATTTTCAACACAAGGAAATCAAGTATGAGTGGACTGAGGAATGCGACACTTCTTTCACTAAGCTTAATAGATTACTGTGAGATTACTAACCGATGTGATAGTCCTAAGAATGCCCAATATGGACAAAGTTTACATGGATTTCCTATTAAATTGAGCACATAGATCTATGGATCAACACACAACTCACAAAATAGATCACACAATTTACTCAGTAATTGAAGAATGAAACAGTACAAAAATGGCTTACAACTATGAATGCTTTCATTAATAAAAAGTAATTAGATAATAATTACAATGAAGTACAATGGCTAAATAGCCACATGCAATTTGAATCCATGTGAGGAAATTCGAATTGTTTAGACTCTACTTGACTGAATGGTTAATTGACCTTGTCTAAATCATTATCGGAGGACTGAATGGTTAACTGACCTAGTCTAAATCAATATTGGAGTTCATCGGAGTTCTAAATCACAACTCAAGAATCTAATTTAGTGTTGACTAGTCTAACTAACTGTGGTAGGTGAGTAAATGTGCCTCACTTGCATGCAACCATGCAATCCTAGTGCTATCTGAATAGAACTGAGTGTAGGGAACAAGAACTGAATGTAACTAAGTCCAAACTGAGCTTGACTAGTCACCAACTCAACTCAACTAACCTTGGTCGGTATCGGCACTCCCAGTGGCTCCTAATTTGTAGGGATTGATCTAGGAGGCTCCTAAACTAATGCATGCAAGTGCATTCAGTGGCAATAAGCCTCAATTAGTGTTCCCCACACTTTAGTAACTGGAACATGTGCCCCAATTAGGCCAAGTGGAACCAATGGTGCTAGTGACTAAAAATAGACTGGAAGGACTCCCGATTTAGACACGACTCCTGATTTAGACATATGACCAAATTGGACAAGGGAGGATTAATAATCTTAATACTTCCCCTAAATGCTAACTTGGACAATCTGTGGGCCCTGGTAACCAATACCATAGGTCACCCATTACATCAAGTAAAGTAATGTAACTGCTCAATACAAGGAGCTGGGGAAAAAACCACATGGGAAAAAATACCCCCTCTAACTAAGCAGATAGAATCAGGATTCAAGTTTGAAAAACTTGAAAATGTGTTCCTGCAATCTTTGTGATGTAGCGAAGCAGCATGCATGATGTTCTGTACACAGGTATCCTGGGGCCTGGAATGTATACTTCTCCATATTCTCCCAAATAAAAAAAAATAGTTTTTTTTATGATACCTACCCCCAAATTTATATTAAAAAAATGTTTAAGACCTACACGGTATTTCAAATTTAAATCAATTTCATTGGCTAACACATGATGACATGGAATTTGAATAAAAGTTAAAAGGCCCATTTTGAGTTGAAATTTCCTCTAATGGATTTCCAGTCATCTTCCTAGCTTCCAGTTTGGAAGGAGGGGCTGGATCTGGATCTGAATCACCCTGAATCTCAATCTCATACACCGATACAGCTAGATCTACAATACTATTGGAAACTACAAAAGATATAGATGAAAAAATTTTACCTTCCCTTGCAAGTGGCTGCTGAGAGTGCACTGGTTCTGAAAATGGCATGAAGTGTGAGAACTCATATGCCTTGGAGGCATGATTTACATCACCCTTCACTATGATGTTCCCAATAGAGATATCTATGATCTCCACTGAGTCAAGACCAAATATGACTCGCTTTGGAGAGCCAGTATGAGTCATTTGGTATGCATATAACAGGTTTGTAGCTAAGGAGGGGACTGTTGGGGAAAATATTAAACAATTTATAACCTATATATCCAATGATTTAATTTTCAACCCAGAGAGAGCGTAAACTTGTGAGGTACAGACAAAGTATATGCAGGGGCAGAGTGTCGCTAACATTAATCTAATATTCTAGATGACTGAAATCAGAAATACATGTAATTGAAATTGAATTAAACTTGAAAAAGCAAGAAATGACATGGAAATAAACCTAATCTAGAAAATAATAAGATTGCAAAAAATAAACTGATATAAAGCAATCAACATTAGCTGGTGAGCTCACATAAAATCAATACAACTAATTCATAACCAAGACATCAAAATATGAAGAGATCAAACTATCTATTGAAATATGAAAGCTATTACAATAGGATCAAATCCATGACTATCTAAAAAGATGAACCAGTTCTCTACTACCAGACCACTAGAGAGGCCTCTAACCAAAATAAGGAGAGAGCCCTCCTATTTATACATGAATTCAAGATAACTGATCATAATTACAGATCCACTATGCTCTCAACTTATCCCTAAAAATCCTCAACAAATCTACAACTCATCCCTTCAAATCCTCAACAAATCTACAACTCATCCCTTTAAATTCTGAACAAATATTGGATGAGATATTCTCTCCACATTTCCATGATCTTGTCCTTGAAATTAGTCCATATCTTTGAGCATGAAATTCGAATCTGAGGCTAGGTGGTCACTTTTGAGCTAGTTAAAGTCTTCAAATACACCTGTGAGCATCATCAAACTCATCCAACTTTAAATTATAATGAAAATATGTTATTTTTCTCAATAATTAACCACAAATTCACTCAAAATACTCAAAAATAAATGATTTGAAAAATGCTAATATAAACCCATATTTATTATGAAAGTGGTGAATATTAATGGTTTTATGGAAGGATAAGATAGGAATAAGGTGATAAATGGTGTATGAAAGGTGAATAAAATGTGGTCTTTTTGCGACTCAACACTCCCCCCACTTGACTGGTTGCATGTCCTCATACAACTATGCATTGATTCTCTTTAAAAAATTTGGCTTTGTAGTTGGGCTTTACATGATGATGATATGTAATAGTAAATCATTCCAGGATTTGAAATGCATGAGTAGCAGCAATTTTCCTTATGGTTGGTTCTTGTGTTAACAACCATAAGTGTAACAAATGTTGGTTCTTGTGTTAACAACATTCGCTTATTTTACTTGTATTTTTTTTTTGCTGCAATACATAAGATTTATGCAATAGAAATGATGAACCATCAATGTATATTAGAAATCATTTTCTTCATATTATGAATCATGCCAATATATATAGCATAGTTTGGGAAAGACATGTTAATTAAGGGTAAATGAGATGATGAATATGTAAAATGGTAATGAATAGTCCCCCCTCCCAATTTAAGATGTATTAGGTTTATGAAAAGGAGAAAGGGAATGTAGTGAGGGAATTTTCCAAATTCATTCATTTTCTAGCAATTAAGGAATAACATGGTTAAAGATTAGAAAACAACATACCTCCACTTACCTAAAAATTCGATAAACTTATGCAATAGGAATGTGGCTGCTCATGCTGGATCATAGAATGTGAAGTAAAGGATCTGAACTAATGCTTGGTTGGATGAAGTAGAAGATGAGAGCTGAAAGTAGAACTGTGGTACTCTCATATGGCTGAAGTATGCTACTGTAAAACTGTTGATGGTGTCATGAAAAGTATATAGTCTTCACCTGCTACAAAACCCGATGTTACAATTCTTACCATGTGAATAAATGTGTCGATGTCAAACATGGAAAGAAGTCATTGGATTACCAATCATTAATGAATGTCGTTAACCAATGCGATGCAATCTCACCATTGATGTCAATGAGTGCCAAGGTACCTAAGTACATCGTGCAAAAAGTGAATACATGAGTTGATGTCGAGCCACTTGCAAGATCTAATTATCAAGGGACATTGATGCATTCCCATGATTGTCAACGAGAGAACTTGCCATTAAGGCATGCAAGCCTCAACGTACTGAAAATTAGCTCTAGTCTCTATCCCAGATAAGATGTTGAGGTCGATGGGGCAAGACTTGTTGAAAGGTGGGCCTTAAGGAGTCCCACATCAGTCAACACGAGTTGTACATAATGAGTGGTAGGACTATAGATAAAATATCTCATGGTCAAACAGTTTTTATGGCAGGGATAACAAAGCAATGTAGTCATGGAAAGGAAGTTGAATGGTTTTATTCAGAAGGCAAAAGATAAACTAATAATGAGGAAAAATGGGTGCGACTCATAAAGGTAAACATGCGGGAAGTTATGATGTATAAGGCAGAAAAAGTAGACTCTAACATGGATGGCGGAATGACATAGCATAATCAGTTTCTGAAAAGCTTCTTTGTGGCAACAAAATGTGATGACATACATAGTGGACACTCAACTTCTTCAAGTTTTCAATGGAGCATTTTTCTGAAAAGTTTATGCAATTCTAGAAATCAATTCTGCATGCCATTCGTTCGTCTTTAAACCTAAAAAATGTTAGTATTTCTCTGCAACCAACTTGTTAGAGCATTGAAAATACATGAAATTATGTGCTTAATCAAAAGTTAAAATAAATAAAATGCTCTTCTACCTAAAAGTAGCAACGCTTCTTGTCGAAACCTGTTTCTAAGTGACTTGCGAAAACAAGTTAGCGCAACGATCATAAAATTTTGAGAAGTTTCCAAATTTATAATTTTATGATTTTATTTGTTACCTAATATTTTTTATTTATTTATATGTTTTTAATTTTTATTTTTATTTTTGTATTTTTATCATATTTCTTTTATTGTTATTTTTAAAGTTGTTATATATATATAAATATATTTTAAGTTGTTTGTAAAATTTTTAATTTAATTTTATTTGAAAACAAAATATATTTTATAAATATTGTTATTTTTATTATTATTATTAATATATATATATATATATATAAACTAATTTAATTTATAACTTCTAATTGTTTTTATGTATTTTTTCTTTTAAAAAATAAAACAAAGTATTATTGATTTAATTTTATGTTATGTAGTATTTTTATTTTATTTATTTTTAAAATTTATATTATTTTTTAATGTTTATATTTTTATTTGTATGTGTTTTTTTTTCTAATGTTTTTAATTTTTTTGCAATAAAAATGATTTGAAACAAAAATTTAAAAAAAAAATTACATCCTCCTTATACAAAGATAAGTGCGTGTTTATGTAATGATTGAGCGACAGAGAGAGGGTCGGCCCTTTCAGTAGTCGACCCCTCTAGAAGCAGATTACCTCCCCCAAACGGAAGATGTGTCAGGTCCCACTATGCAAAAATAAAAATTAAGAAGAAGGCTTGGCTCCGACAACAAGCTAAACCTTATATTTCAACGACGCATATTAATTTATTTTATGTTTACTATGTGTAATCTAATTTTATGGTTTTAGTTTATCTAATTTATTTTCTTTTAATTATTTTCCTTAAACTTTATGGGTAAATTTACTAAATTAATTTTATATTAATTAAACATTGCCACCTTCTCAATAAATCCATTCATATAAAAAGAAGGAATCACATCTACTCATTTATCAAAATTATAGATAACTTTATATTTTTAAATCAAATTTTCATAATCTTAGGATAATTTTGGGCATCTTATTTTATTTGAATATAACATTATTTTTTTATCCCTATTTTAATTTCACTTAAGATTGAGAATTACATTCTATGATTTTTAATTAATTTTCAAAAAGATATAAAATTTATTTCAACTTTATAGGTGATTACGGAATGTCTTGCTTGTATCACATTGAAGTTATGTAAAACTGAATATTTTTGTGTTTAATAATTTTTAAATTATATTAGGTTTATTATTATTATTATTATTTAAGTTTTATTTTATATTAAAAAATGCAAAAATATATATATATATATATATATATATATATATATATATATTTTATAGTCAAATTCATGTCACTATCTAGGCTTTTATATACATGTAAACTTTTATAGGTTTTGGTTATCAAAATATTTTAAATGACACTATCTCCATAATCACCACTATAGTTTGAGCATTTGAACTAAGGAGAGGAAATGGCCGCGTCAGCTGCAGCCAAAAGTGTGCCCTTGGGGACGCCAATGGTTCTTCAATGAAAGAAAAATTGGAGAGTCACCATTGATAATAGTCGCGAGTTTGAGCTCCTGTCCTAAGATCCAAGTCCGTGAAATGAGAATTGATGAGATCTTCCTCGAAGCTCGACCATATATGACATCGTTTAATTCCTTAGAATGAGTGATTGCTCAAGCATTACTCGGAACAGAGTGATATACTTGGGTGGCAAACAAACAAAAGGTAACACATGTGGTAGTTGCGCAGAGTTCTCTTCAGCTCAAGAGGGAGAATCATCACAGGTTCATTAAACACACCATCTTTAACACCCATAATTCGACCACGACACAAATTCTTCACGCAGAGGTAGAGAAGGTTTGGAACGCCGTAGGTATTAATTTTCAAGCTCCATGTTATCCAATCTTCCAGATTTGAATAAATGATGATCGTGCTTGTTAACTTAGATAATGATTGTTTCTTTTCGTTTTTCATTATTTGTTTGGTCTATCTCTGTATATATAAAATAACCATTAGAGCTGACATAATATGGTATTCATGTGAGCAATTATGTGGAAATAGAAGAAAGACAACATTCAGACGATGGAGTCGCGACTAATAGCCAACCTTCAACAACTGACTATTGAAAATAGTTGGAAAGTATTTCATTATATCAGTGGATTCTCACTTACCTATTTCTACTGGTATTTATGGAACGCTAGACATAGCTCTAGCTCTCCTCTTCAAATCTCAGGATTGCGGATTCAATACTATGTATGTTGTTAGTTTCAATATTTCAATATTTATATTGTTGTCTGTTGTGTGTGACAACGTTGTGTGACTAACGTTGTCACACAGGTATACTTATTTTCTAATTAATCACAAACTTTTATATACCCTATAACATATTTTTCAAGCGTTAAATAATATTAATATGACTTGTTGGTATAATAAAAAAAACCAGCACTAAAGACAAACCGTCATCAAAGAAATACATCACATAAGAGTTATTTAACGCTGAGATAGATGATATTCGTTAATCAATATAGGTGGCAGCAGGCAATCTTCCAGCTGTTGCTTTTCTTATATTTTGGCAGCCAACAAACACCAAATAACTTCTGACAAATCTATGTTTGTCGCATTGGAAATCATTGGGTTAAGTTCAAGTTGTTTTCTAACCTAGGGTTTTTATAATAACAACATACAGAAAATAATATTGATTGATAGCATAACTAGGACCAGCAACTAGGTGACAGGCGTATAAGGCACAAGGCATGCACTCCCGGTAGTTGCATTTGATGATTAAACAAGATGATGACCTTAAGCCCGTTTATCCTGAATTAGTAGTTTCATCACCGTCTCGCCTGGGATCCCTTCCTGACCTATAAATATAGGCGCTAGTTTTATGCGGCCAAGCAACCAGGAGCAGGACGAGGGAGAAGGCAGGTAGCAGGAGAGATACGGGCAGCAAGATAGGTTGAGATCAGGTCGGTCTCTGGTAGCAAGACCTCGATCGGCAGGTAGTTTCATTGTGGGTTGAAGGTGAACACTGCGCTCGCTGTTGGGAACAACAGGGGTGCTCGCGGGTGAACCGTGTGACGGGCAATTGGGGTGTGTGGGAGGATGAACTACTACTTCGATGGATATCATTCCACATCGTTGGTGCACAAGCTCACTACCAATATGTGCCTCACAGGATCAGGCCCCTTCGTATTTCCTTACAATTCATAGACATTCGCTTCCCTCCGATAAATATATTGCTTGTTGCGCAGTTTAACAGTAAAAATTTCTGGGTATTTCAAAAAAAGTGAGCCTCTCCACCCAAAACTGCCCAGCAGTAATACATTCAACCTAGTGAAAATTGTCACAGCAACAATCAAGAGAGATGTATTGCTTATGTAAACACCGTAATGGAGAGGCTTATCCTCTGACCAAAAAAAAATTCAATTTTTCTGCAAACTCAGAGTTCTCATTCACACCTGGCAAACCATTTAGATCTGGAACGGATGCCAGAAGATCAAGTTTTGACGTGGTGATGCGGCCATCTTCAGGGCAGACATGGACTTAACAAGAATTCAAGTCTAACAAGAATTCAGTTTTAACATAGATCTAGATGAATGCCTCTTTGGCAAACTACCTGCAAATCTCATACCACATCCTGTAACTACTGGCAGGAAGATTGTGAATTATTAAATTCACTAAAAGTAGAACTGGCTGTTAGCTGTCCAGAAGGGAGGGTAAAAGATCTCAAAATCATGGCGAGGATATCCTTCTCTCCCCAGTGAAGCACAAAAATTGGTTCTGTAATTTTTTGAATTATTAATTGGCTGGGGTTAAGGAGTTTAATGTGTTAGTTGTGGTTAATGTGTTACGTAGGCGTTATCTTCCAAATCTATCAATTACGACCAGATGGTTACGAGAAACTCTACATGAGCGAAATCTCCTTTATCAGGAGGAGAAAGCAAGCATATATCCTACAGATGCCAGCCTGAATCGCTTCAGATCAGTTCAAAGAATCTAAAGGCCAGTTTTGCAAAGATGTAATATTTTCAGTTTTGATTTTTAATTGTTTGATTAATTGTTTTAATGGATTTTGCAGGTATGAGATTGGGCTCTAAGAGAAATACATGCGCCATTCTAAGCAACAGATGACGAACAATAAAGTGCGGTCCTCTAATCCAAGAAATCTTGTTTATATATTTGTTTTAATTGCATGAAGAGCTATTTGCAGGCTGGAGAGTTGTTTGCGGGCTGCCCATGGAGAGCTGAAAGGCTCTATTTTATTTATTTTATAAATAAATAAATAAATAATTTAATATTAATGTATTTGCATATATATTATAATGTTTATTATTTGTTTTTTTAAGTTTCATATATATATATATATACTAATGTTTATTAGTTATAGTTGTAAGTTTTCTTACAAATCAAAAGGGTTAACTTTTTAGAAAGTTTTCTTTTTATTTTAAATAAGCATATATTAATGTTTAATATTTAATTTTAATGTTTAAAATTAAAATGTTTTAATGTGTATAAATCTAGTTAATTTTTATAATTTATTAAAGAAAAGATTTTTAGAAAGACTAATATTAAAAATAAAGGGGTGGCCAGGAGGGCGGAGTTATTATCACTCCAGAAGGATTCTTGGAAACCTCTTTCGCTTGGGGTCTAGGCTCAGAAACTAACAACATGGCCGAGGCTGTGGCGCTCTGGCAGGGACTCCGGATTTCCAAGAACCAAGGTATGACTGAGCTCACTATTCTCGGAGACTCGAAAATAATTATACAAGCAATGACCGAGAACTCTATTCCGAATCAAATACACCTCAAGCATCTAATCCAAAAAATCAAGTTACTTTCCCTCTCATTTAGTAAAATCGGGTTCTATCATGTCTTGCTGAAAAATAACAAACAAGCTCACCAAGCAGCAAATTCGGGTTCCTCTCTTAGCCTTGGAAAGCTAAAAATCAATGGGTCTGGCTCTATTTGCATTCCCCCATAGGACCGGGGCTATGTCCTTGAGGCCTCTCCTCTCATGGGCCCCCTCCAAGGGTCTTGAATCATGTTTGCATGCTCCTAAGGCAGGTGGAGGCATGCAGGAACGTGGTCTCGCGATAGAAGGAAGATGGAGTCTAAATGCAAGTCATGGCTACGTCCCCTCACCTGGTGTGAAAACGCTGGTGGTCTCGTCGAAGCAGGGGGATTTGACTGAGTTCTGGGCTGGATTAATGGCTCGCACGATGGGTGATACGGTGATCACAGTGTCCCTACGTGGTAATGATTTTATTCAGTGGAGACGAAGGGCGGGAGGCACCATCGACTTCATTTGTGAGGTTAAAAACAGGCATTTATAGGATTTTTGTTGATGTATTGTGAATGGGAAGGAAATATTGATTCTCAAAATGGAAGTCGGGTCTGCATCCTCCAACGTGTCCTCAGCTCCAAGGCCTGAGGTGGTTGTTATCAGGGATCTGAAACAAGATATCAAGGTGTTGCAGGATCAAGTTGATGCTATCAATACTAAAGGTGGTCGAAGGTTGGAAAACGTGGATACGGACTTGGCATATATGCGGAAGAAAATAACTCGTAAGGTGAAGAGGTCCAAGAATGCAGTTATTGGATTGATTGCAGAACTGGAAAACAAGGTAGACAAGCTCGCCCTGAAGCTCATCAAGCACGAAACTCCTCCCAACCCAGGTTCTTTATCCAGCTTTGATGGGAAATTCAATTGAGAGATATGGACTGTTTTTTGTGTTGCTTTACTCTATTTTCTAAGTTACCCTGTGTTTATAATCATGCTGCCTTCTGGACACTTGGATATGATAGACTTGGTTAAAATAGTTTTGCGTGTGTTTGCTGAAGTTACTATTTACTGTTAAAATCGGAATATTACAAAGGGCTCTTTAGTCTGGTTTTTCCTTTTGCTGCTTCCATAAGGGCATATATAGAACTTGAAACCTATATTGCCGCTTCCATAAGGGCGTATGTTGAGGCTCTGAGCTACTTTTGCCGCTACCTCAAGGGCATTTTGTAATCTGGTTCTGTTTCGGTGGTTACACCACTTTATTAATATATCACAACCGTTGCTGTAAAAAAAAAATATTAAAAATAAATATCCATTGTTTTTTTTTATATATACTATTCCTATTAAAAGATTTAAAAAGTATTTTTAGAAAAGGTAATTTTTATATATACTATTCATATTAAAATATTAGAAAAGTATTTTTAGAAAAGGTAAAAATCTAAATGATATGTATATTTACTTTTTTATTTTTTTATTGATTATTAATTTCTTTATTTAAATTTAAAAGAAACTAATTCTTTATAATTTTTTTATTTTTAGAATAACTAGAAAATTATTAAATTGAAACAAAAAAATAAATAGAAAGAGACCAAAAATTTCAGAAAATTTTTAGATTTAAAAGATTAAAATTATTTTTAATTCCTAACAAAATTAAAAATCAGTAGTAATTAGAAATAAAATTTTAACAAATAGAAACATTAAAGTAAATTAAAACAAAAATAATTTTTAACTGAAAAATAAAAACTAAAGCCTACTTATTGTATTATAAATGAAAATTATAATCATTCAAGTAAAGTGAAATTGCAAGTGTAACCATCTATCTAACAAGAGTAAACAAAGATTAAGATTTAATTTTGAAAAACTAAATCTAGAATATGCTGTAAGATGGAAAATTAAATACTAAAAATGAAAATTAATAAAATAAAAGTGAAAATAGAACCAATCTAACCTAGTACTTATTTGAATCCATCATTCGATGCAGCTCCCGTTCGCAGGATATCCTTCATGACCTTGATCACCTGAGATCCCTTCTTCATCCTTCTCGATTTTCTTCTCACATAATTGCTCCTCATATGATGTGCATAATTCTTCTAATGTCGATTCTTCTTGTACCTCAGGAGGAGTAGTAAATATTTTAGCTACTATTAAGATCTCCTCTTCTTGAGAAAAGGAGATCCCTGCTTCTGCTAGGATCTGGGTGAGTTGCTCTAAGCTTATGCTCGTCCTAAAATTATTTTACTGGAATCAAATCAAGTATTAAAAAAAAAAAACGAGTACATGACAGGCACAAAAATGAGTGCAAAAATAGAAATAAAAAGGTGCACAAAAATCTGTACAAAACAAAGAATGAACATATACAAAGTTAGAAGCAAGTTAGTATGAAATAAAGGCTAGTCCAAAAATGAAAGCAATCCAAACTTTACACTACAAAAATGTAAAAAAAACTTGCATAAAAACAAACTCACATTTGTAGTAAATAAAAGAACACTCTTGCAGAAAAAGAAAATACTTTGCAGAAAAATAAACACACTTGCGAAAACAAAGGAATAGCAAGGCTTTGGGGCACCCCACTATAGTGGATGTGTCTGGCTGTTACACCACAAAAATCCATGAAATTCCGTAGTGAAGTCGTCCTTGCGTCTTACCATTCTCCCCTCCCCCTTGTTGTGTAATGTAAAAGTAATCTGACTATCTATCTAAACTTTGATCCCTTTTAGAACCTCCCTAGCAACGGCGCCAAAATGTTAGGGAAAATATTAAACAATTTATAACATATATATCCAATGATTTAATTGTCAACCCAGAGAGAGTGTAAACTTGTGAGGTACAGACAAAGTATATGGAGGGGCAGAGTGTCGCTGAACTTAATCTAATATTCTAGATGACTGAAATCAAAAATACATGTAATTGAAATTGAATTAAACTTGAAAAAGCAAGAAATGACATGGAAATAAACCTAATCTAGAAAAGAATAAGATTGCAGAAAATAAACTGATATAAAGCAATCGACATTAGTTGGTGAGCTCCCATAAAATCAATAAAATCAATACCTTGGTTGGTATCGGCACTCCCAGTGGCTCCTAATTTGTAGGGATTGATCTAGGAGGCTCCTAAACCGATGCATGCAAGTGTAATCAATGGCAGTGGTTGACTGACCTTGTCTAAATCAATATCAAAGTTCATCTGAGTTCTAAATCACAACTCAAGTGTCTAATTTAGTGTTAACTAGTCAAACTGATTGTGGTAGGTGAGTAAATGCGCCTCACTTGCATGCAACCATGCAAGCTTAGCGCTAATTAGATAGAACTGAGTGTAGGGAACAAGAACTAAATGTAAATGACTCCTAATTGAGCTTGACTAGTCACCAACTCATCTCAACTGACCTTGGTTGGTATCGGCACTCCCAGTGGCTCCTAATTTGTAAGGATTGATCTAGGAGGCTCCTCAACCAATGCATGCAAGTGTAATCAGTGGTAGTAGGACTCAATTAGTGTTCCCCACACTTTAGTAACTGGAACATGTTCCCCAATTAGGGCAAGTGGACCCAATGGTGCTAGTGACTAAGGATAGACTGGAAGGACTCCCGATTTAGACATGACTCCTGATTTAAACATATGACCAAATTGGACAAGGGAGGATTAATAATCCTAACATTTCCTGAAGCAAGTGTTAGGCACAATATCAATGTAAGATGGTGGAGTAATAGCTTGTATTTCAAGGAAAATGAATACACACGAGCAAATTTACATCACACATGAATTAGATTTGGAAGTTGTGATGTTACACTAAAGCTTTAGAGGCACTACCTTGTAGGGCATAACTTTGTACTTGAGTATGTTCATGAAATCTTGAAGTATCTTCTTGTGTCGAGAGATCTAAATGGTAGGTAGAGGTGATGGAGAGAATTTATGACTGAGTACAATTTTGGAATATCTTACATCAAGGGAAAAGACAGTGTAGTGTTTGAAATCCTAAGTAGAAGATCGAGGATATTCTCTTTGATACCCTTAAAAAGTAAATTTAAGGGAGAGAGTGTTAGGACAACTTCTTCGAGATAGTATGTACCTAAAGGTGACATTGGTACTTTAGAGTGGGAAGCAATCAAAACGTAAGTTTGAGGGGTGTGACCTTAAGGCAGACGGATTGTTGTGATTTCAAGGGATGATGTATATACTAGAGGAAGGGCATACCAGAAGCACTAACCTCAAGGAATCTCATATAACACTTTATTATGCACACCAAGTGGGAATATGTATGAATACATGAAGAATCTCTTCTTCTAGATAGGCATGAACTATAATGTAGTGCGATTTGTTGATAAGTGCCTTGAATTCTAGCAAGTAAAATCCAATCACCACCACCCAACAGGTCTCCTGCAACCTCAAGACATTCCTATGTCTAAGTGGGAAGTAATTTATGTGGATTTTGTTGTAGGATTTCCCCTCACATCTCTACGACATGATGCCATTTTGGAAGTAGTCGATAAACTAATCAAAATCACCCATTTTATTCTAGTCAGGGAAACTTATGACGTTGCAGATGTGTCAAGGGTATTTATAAACCTCCATTTGTTTCCCCAAAATATTTTCTCAAAATAGAGACTCTTGGTTTACTTCCATGTTTTTTAATAAGTTTACAATAAACGTTGGGGACTCAATTAGACTTAATCAAAACGTATCATCCTAAAACATATAGGAATCCATAGGAAGTTAATAAAGTAATGGAGGACATGTCAATCTATGAAATCAGTCTCCCTCCTGTGTTCTCGATTTTCAGCCTCTGTGAGAGAGCTGAGGCTTGATTTGTTGCCTCTGCACATAGTCCATGCATGCAGCCTCTGCAGGGACCTTCTAATCCCTCTGGGATCTCAATTTTCTGCTATATCTCTTTGTGTCAATCGACCTAGGTCGTGATCTGAAGGCATCTCATTCGTTGATCATGCATGCAGGCAGCAATCTACCAGTGTGTGGAGCATCTTTTATTACCTTCATTCATAGCATGCAGTGAGTCTCGAGATCTATCTAGGAAAGGATGGATCCACCCCCAGACCTGATCCTGAAAGAACGACGGATACTGTTAGATGAAGGTTTCAAGAATCTGGTGGATACCACCTCTTCCTCACCTATGCTTACCCCGAAATCCAGTGATGTAAACTTCATGAAGCGAGCAACCACTCCTAGGATCCAGATCACGTTAGCAGCTTCAAGACTAAAATCCCTAGCTCTGAGTGAGAAAGGGATGATAGGTCAGTTCATGGGAATCTGGCATTGACCAAAGTCTATGGAGGTTTGGATAAACAAGAACTGGATTCCCTTGATATTGGGGGTGTTGCAACACTAATTCTGTGGAGAGGGCTTCTTCTCCTTCTTATTTGAAAGCAAAGCTGATAGAGATCTTATCTTCAGGAGTGACCCCTATTTCATGGGTCCCCGTAGTTTGTATCTAAACCGATGGAGCCTATCATTCGACCCAGAAAAGGACGTTCCTTCTACGGTCCCATCTTGGGTCTGTCTCCCTCACCTACCTCTGCATTGCTAGAATGACAAGACGCTACAAGCAATAGGAAACTCTCTTGGTAACTATGTCAACAAAGCGAAACCAAAGGGCTCCTTGTTTTCTTGTGCAAGGATCTGCATTGAATTAGATCTAGAGAAAGGCCTGCCAGAGGCAGTAAACTTACTCATGAACAGATGGGAACACATGCAAAAAAGTCAATTACGAGCAGCTACCATTTAAGTGCAATAAGTGCCATGAGTATGGCCACTTTGTTAAAAATTATCCTAAGGTGGTTCAAGAGACCCTGGGAAAAACCCAAGAGGAAGGCTAGCAGCAATCAAAAAGGGGAAGAAAAACTCCCCCAGCATCAAGTGAGATGTAGTAAAAGAGCAGTAAGGAAAATCCCAAAGAAGCAAAAAAAAATTTGATCAACAACCAATACGAGGCATTATTTATGGAAGAAGATGAAATTCCCCCTTTGGAAATGGTAACAGTTGAAGTAAAGGAAGAGGAATCCCATGCAACCACGAGTATCCCTCCCATGTCTCCCATAAATGAAAGGAGTGAAAGGGCTCTAGAAGGGTCCAAAACACCAGGGGGAACCTGCGCAGAGATGGTTAAAAACAATAGAGTCATGCATCAAGGATACTCCTCAGAGAGATCTCATTCACAGGGATCACATGAAACGCAATAAGTAGCTTCGCATCCAACCACAAGAGGAAGGAAGTCGCAAAGACAACTAAGAGAGCAAGAAGCTAAAAGAGATATGGAGCTTGGGAGGCAAAGAAGTCTTGAGGAAACGAAGCTTCTCCAAAACTCCAAAAATCAGGGAGGGGCAAGAACAGACGACAAATATCGAGCACGATCTCAAGCAGGTAAGAAATGTTGAAAACTGTCTCTTGGAACTGCAAGGATCTGGGAGGCTTGAACAAGGTAGAAGCAATAAAGGATATAATCAATTCTGAGATGCCAAACATACTGTTGCTCCAAGAGATGAAAATGTCAGATGTGGAGGCCATGGCACTTTCATGTCGCTTCTGGAAAACCAAAAAAAGGTAAAGCCATAAGTTCTAAAGGAGCATCTGGGGAATAGCCACCATCTTTTCAAGTAAATTCTTGGTTAACTCAATCAGGGAAAGCCATCATTGGATATTGATAGAAATTCAGGAAGAGGATAGTTGAATCCCGTTGTACATCTGTAATGTATACGGGCCAACACACTACAGGGACAAGACAACATTTTGGGAAGATCTTAACAATCTCAAAGAGGATATGCGCGGGAAATATCTTATCATTATCGAGGACTTCACTACTACTAGGTCACAATGTGAGAAGTGAGGAGGCATAAAGGTCAAGGACCCCTTCAGTGAGAATATGGAGGATATGATGGCAAATCTGGATTTGCGGGATATACCTCTAAGGAACAGGAAGTACATGTGGAGCAACAGAAGAGTCGAAATCAGGCACATTGCGGAAAGGCTGGACAGATTTCTGGTAAGCTCCAATTTCTTGCATAAATATCTCCTCCCTACCTCTCTTGCTCTACCTTCAGTAGTGTCGGCTCACAAACCATTGGCGTTGATTTTATCCCCGCATGTCGATCTCGGGTCCATCCCCTTCAGATTCAACCTAATATGGTTGCATGATGTGAAAATAATGGTGCTAATTCAAAGGGAGTGGAACACCCACGATCTCGGATCCCCCAGTTACAATTGGGAGTCCAATCTTAGAGCAGTGAAAGTTGCCTTAAAGAAATGGGTGAAGGAAGACTTTGAGGAACCCACCAAACAAAAAATCAGTTTACAATGGGATTTAGCAGCTTTACAAATCATAATGGAGGTAGAATAGGTGTCTACAAAGAATCTAAAGCATGAGAAAGAGCTAAATGTCAGAATTCTAAAGGATGGAATGCAGATAGAAGAGGAATGGAGAATCAAATCCAGGAAGACATGGTTGAAGGGTGGAGACAGCGACACTGAGTATGTCCATAAGAAAACCAAGGTGCAGCAAAGTTACAATTCCATCAAGGAGTTGAAGAATAACCAGGGAAATAGGATAACGGGGAAAGAAGAGCTTAAAGATCATGTCTTTAGTCATTTTCAAGAACTTTATGCAGACATGGGGGAGACTGATCCAGAAGCCCAACTGGACTTACTCCATGGTATTCCATCGATCATTTCAGATGCGGAAAACAAGGATTTGGAAAATCCCATCGTGGAACACGAGATAATAAGTGCAATCTGGTACTCCATGTTGATAAAGCACCGGGGCCAGATGGCTTCACTATCAATTTTTATAGAGAATCTTGGAATATAATAAAAGAAGACCTAAAAAAAATGCTCAATTGGACAAGGAAAAAAGACAAGATTGGTGGGGCAACTAATTCATCTTTCTTGGCCTTGATACCTAAAGAAAACAATCCTTCAACGCTCGATAGATTCAGACCAATCTCCTTATGCAACACTTCCTATAAAATTCTTTTAAAAAATTTGGCCACAAGAATGAAAAATATCATGGGCTGCCTCATTTCAGAATTGCAAGAAGGTTTTGTAGCAGGGCGTTAGATCCTAGATAACATCATCATCGTACAAGAATCAATTCACTCTAGCATGGAAAGGAATCAACAAGGTATGGCCATTAAACTGGATATGGCAAATACATTTGATAGGGTAAATCAATTTTTCTATTTGAAGTCATGTCTAAGCTTGGTTTCTCCAAAATATTTGTAAGGTGTGTCAAATCCTGTATAAGCAGGCCTTGGCTCGCACCATTAGTAAACGACAGACCCTCAAAGCTCTTCTAGGAAACCAGGGGGCTTCAGCAAGGTTGTCCGATGTCCCCTTTCCTCTATCTTTTAGTCGTTGAAGCCATGAGCAGAAGGCTATAGCTCTTGCAGGAGTCTGGTGATCTTAGAGGCTTGAAGATAGCCATAAGTGTGAAAGATTTCAACCATGTGTAGTTTGTTGATGACACCATTCTGATCGAAGGTGCATCTATCACAATTACATGAAGATTCAATTCAATCTTGTCTAGCTTCCTCAAAGCAACTGATGGAAAAATAAACTCAACCAAATCCAAAGTTTACGGTTGGAATTGCACCCCCAGAATGCTCGCAAAGATAGCAAGAACCCTTGGTTTCAAAAGAAATGCAAAATGGAATTCCTTCAATTACCTTGCGATCCTAATATTCAAAGGGAAAAAAGGGCGACCGATTGGCAAGGGATGATATATAAGATCAAGAACAAAATCAACTCTTGGGGACAAGGTGGCTTAATCCGGATGGAAAGCTCACTCTTATCAATTCCATCCTCTCTACCTATCCCATTTACTCCTACTCGATCTCTCTTGCCCCAAAAACAATTATGAAGGACTTTGAAAGAGAAATCAAAAGATTCATATGGCAAGGAGGCAAAACTGATAGTAGTAAAAAACTTCACTTGGTAAATTGGGAGACTATCTGCAAACCAAAAATTCATGGAGGTGCTAGAGTAAGAGACCCAAGTAAAATGAAATTAGCTCTCAAAGCTAAAATTCTATGGAGAGTCGTGACTGGAAAAGGAGCATGGTGGAAAAAAAATGCAAAAAAAATACATGTCCGACAATAGAAAGAGATGTTTGGACAATATTTGCATGAGAAGAAGAGGATTGCCGATTTGGGATATGTGTGAAAACACAGCTTATATCATTACAAAGGAATTAAGTGGAGTCCTGGAAACGACAAGGAAATTAGAATTTGGACAGACCACTGTGCGTCTATCTCACCAGTTGTCTTATTGTAGGCATTTCCAAAGTTAAGGAAAAGATTAGAGGGAATGAACATCAAATCACTGCATGATCTTTCTAAGTGGTTAAGTAATGGGAGGTGGACAGGGTGGCTTGAGCTGGAGGTCGACCATCTCAGTGTTGAATTCCTTGCACTCATCATGGTGTTGCCAACACCAGTTCATCACGCGTTGAAGGATGAGAGATGTTGGTGAAAATCAAAGCGTTATACAGTGAAGGCAGGATATAGATAAATTGATGAGGTTTATAGCATAAACATCAATGATGGGAAATGGAATAATATATGGAGTAACGATGGTGTACCCAAAATAAATGTGTTATTCTGGATACTCGGCCATCGCAAAACTTTAACAACGGATAATCTAAGAAAAATAGGATTGGAAGGCTCGTTGAGATGCATTCTCTGCAAGGAGTTTGAGGAGTCTCTTGAGCACCTTTTTTAAAGTGCAAATTCTCCAAGGAGGTGTGGCATCAAGCCTACAAGGAGCTACAATTTGAATTGACTCTGCCAATGAATTGGGACGATCTTTTTGCAAGATGGAAGGACTACTATTGGAGTTGGCAAGGAAAGAAGGCATTGAGGAATTGGCGGTCTTTGGAGACTCATGCATGGTTATTGGAGAGGCAAGGAATCTAGTAAGGAATATAAAGAGCCAAATAACCAAAACACGTCAGCTTTTAAAATGCATGGAAAATTAATATAAAGCCATCAACTTCCTTCACATTTTGAGAGAAAACAACACACATGCTGATAGGATGGCCAACCAGGGAGTGGATCTAGAGTGTGGAAGCCTATTATGTGATCAGCAAGACCTAGAGAGGAACTGGATTCCTTTATAGCGAACCATATCTTCACATTCTTTGAATGCTTTATTTTATATCCTTCAGCTTTGGCAGTTTATAAGGAGTTTCAGCTATCACAGAATAGGAAGTGGGGACGATAAAAATAGATTGGAAAAAGAAGTACAAGGTGGAATGGACCTGATCTTCCTTTGGGAGAAGTCGGTGTCCAGGATATTGTAATACTTGGTTATTCATTTTTTTATATAAAAAGCTCCTAAACCCTTGTTGTTAAAAAAACAAAAAAAAGTAATGGAGGACATGCTTAGGGTTTATGTTGTGGATCAACAAATCCATTGGGAAAGATACTTACATTTGGTATAATAACGGTTACCATAGCTTAATTTGAATGCTGCCTCACCAGGATATGTATGGAAGGCCATGTAGGACATCATTGAGTAAGGAAAATTTAAATGACCAAGTGATCATAGGACCATAATTGGTTCAAGAGATGGAAGAGCAAAGTGGTTAAAGGAAGCACATGATAGCCATAATAGTTATCCATGCTCATAGAACTTACCAAAGTTATAATGTTGGAGATGAGATTTTCATTCGTATTAGACCTAATAAGAGTAGTATCGAGTTTGGAAAAGGGGAAAAGTCATGCACTCAATTTACAGGGATATTTGAAATATTGGAAAGAATTGGATCAGTTGCATATCGCCTAGCACTACCACCCCATTTACATAAAAGTCATGATGTTTTTCATGTATCTATACTACATCGTTATATTACTAACGAATCCCATAAACTAAATTTGAACGAACTACAAGTTTCAGACGAAGGGACCTTCATGGTTGAACCATTACACATATTGGATTGTGGGGCTTAACAACTCATGCACAGCCTAGTGAACCAAGTTAAGGTATAGTGGGAAAAGTATATACCATGATTTATTACGTGGGAGGATGCAAAGACCATTCATCAAGAATATTCCACACTTTTTTAGTGTAACTTAGTGACAAAGTTTCTCAAAGGATGGGTGTATGGAATGCCCCATACTTTGTTTTGACAAGTAAACAAAATTAAGACATGTATTGTATTTCTTTACTTATTATCTATTGGACTAAGCTCGACTGAGAAAACTATATTGGAGGATTTATGAACCTACATATATGGGGCGATTATGTTTTAATTTTATCAATTATCTTATTAATGATGACAATTTTGTAATTTACTTTGAGCATGCAAAACTAAATAGAATGATAGTGACCATGGATGTTAGTTTACGTTAATATGAAAGGAATAAATGGATTCCATGCACATGATGAATACATTGTCTTGTTTACATTAACTGACAATTGATAAATTGGTAATTACTTGGAAATAGTGAAAGATTATGCATGATCTTATGTTTTGGATGAGACCAACCCATATGTTAGAGAGGCTAA
>LPNX011167933.1:31503-46531 GCA_001517045.1 Pseudotsuga menziesii
ATTTGAATGGTTGTTCGCGCTAGACAAAACAATGAAGGTACGCCATATTTGTAACTATTTAAGGCCAAACATTGAAAAGTGGGACATGAGTGAGAACATGGATATATTAAAAATTACGTAGGATATAAATGAAGTTCACAAATGTTTCACTCATTTTAGTTGCAAAATCCATTAAGGAATGGTGTTATTCAGCTATGGGGGAGGAAGCACAAAGGAAATAACATGCACATATATTTTTCTAGGAGGTGGTAAATGTAGATTAATCATAGTTATATTAATTGGGAACAATGTAGTGCACTCATGGATTTCATTGAATCATAACATAAAACAATGTTATCATTGAAATATTGACAAGAAATCTCTCTTTCTTCTAATCTCCATGAAATACCGATGAATTGGAATATTATGATTCCATGAGATGGGTTGATTGCTATGAGTATGTATCGATTCCCTTCAATCAAGGTATGTGTTTGCAATTAGCCTAGCTTGAAGAGAATTGATCAAGAATCAGACCAAATTACATTCACATCTCAAATCTCATACAACTAAGTCCGGTTAACATTTTATGTTTTCTTATTAACTATCAAGAATGTTGTATACTTCATTTATTTAGTGGACTCACATGTTGTGACCTTAATTCTTTGTAGGAAATATTTATGTACTAGTTACCCCTAGGGGCAATCACTACTAGATGACACAATGGTTGGCAGGAAAGAAGACCTCCGAATGTCTCATAAATGGACTCTGAGGGCATTGATTTTCCAATTGGGATGATGGTTATTAAAGGAGAATATTAGACACAAGATGAAATGGCATGGAATAAAAAATGGTATGTATTTGAATATTATAGACGATGTCATTTTTTATAGGGTGTTCCCATGAATATTGGTAACAGTTTTTAGCAAGGGGAGGCGTGAAGATGGAAAAATGATATTGATCAAGATTTTATGAAGCTCTTGATTGAGATTATAAATATGATCAAGGGATTAATAAAGTGATCGATCAATATATATACTTAGGATCGATTGAGGGTTTATTAAACCCTCGATCAAAATACATAGCTCAATGGAGGGTTAAGTAAAACCTCGATTGATCCCTTGTGTGGAATTACAAATATTTATAAAAATACATGCGGATTTTACCTCTTATTCCCAACCATGAAGAGTAGAATCTCTATCGAGATTTAAATATCAATTGAGGTGCTCCACAATAAATTTGAAATCGACATAAGATGAGGCTTATACACTATTGATAAATGGTTTGATCAAGCTCAATGACTCGATCGAATATAAAAGCTTAGTCAATATTTTAAACCCATAGAAAAACCATGTAATGAATCACATGTGGCCTATCTCATCGAGGATCATTATTAAAACCCTTAACCAAGAAGAAGAGTCTCATGGATGCACACCAAATTTCCAGGCACCAACGACCCAACAAGTATTGCCATCACCCCCCAAGTATGAGGTGGGAATTGAAACTCTTGTGAATCAAATTTTTTTTATGCATAAAATGGTTTTTTTTAATCAATTTAAAAAATTGTAAGATAAAAATTTGAAGGTTCTTCTTGTTTTTAGTTTAGATTCGTTCAAAAATTTTAGTTTTAATTTCTTTTAACCTAGTTGTGTATGACCTTCCAGTCTCACCTTTTTAGGCGTCACTAGAGGAGAAAGGTATGTTGTACACACCTTTGTCGTGCTTTAGATTAATAGGATACTTCGATTTGTCGAGCATAGTTCTTAACGAGTTTGGAGGGGAAAATGTCTCCCTTATGTTTTTCTTCCTTATCACGTTAGCAATTTTGTTTGTCGTGCCATGAATATAAGGAACGATTATTTTTGGAAAAGTTGTATATTTATCTTTGGTTTTGTTTCTTTTTCTTTTCATGCTTTGGAAAAGTTTATCAATTTATTTTCCATTATATCCATTGTTCATTAGGGATGTCTCAAGGTGTTCCAACTCTTTCTTTATGTGATATGTATCCGAAACTCTGCATGCGTGTGTCGCTAAGGTGTTAATTATTCCAATATTATAAGATGGATGATGGTGTGAGTCAACATGAAGGTATATATATGTGGAAGGGAGAGAGAGGGGGGGGGGAAGGTTCGAGAAAGGGGGAATACAAAGAGGGATGATTTGATGACATTTGTGATTTTACTTGATTGTTTCATGTGAAGTATTCTCTTTAGAGAGGTCATCAATCAACATGATAATTCATGCAGTGGATAGTTTGTTGGAGATCCACAATAAGGTGGGGAAACTCAATGACATCTAGAAGGTTGCTTGCAAAAGGAAGAGGGACTGGGTATTAGGTCCTAACAAATGGGAGGATGTTAAATATAAGACAAAGGAAGTGGATGCTATGGTAATTTTGTTTGACATCCCTCTTGGTTGCACTTGTGGACAATTGCTTAGTCTTTGGGATATTAGACTTGAGGTTGTTCAACATCACATATATGATAGGTTTATTGTATTTTGGGGCCAATTCCTCCACCTTTACCAAGTATCCCTTTAATTTTATAAACATATATAATGATTGTTTCCTAGATATGAATCCTAACTACACAAGTATGATGATATATTTCTATGGCGTCAGACATGGAAAAAATTATAACTTTCTAAGGGCTTGTAAAGATATTATTACCATGTCACTCTCTCCTCAATTGATTTCATCCATTTGATGAAGTGTTGTCCGATATGTAGATTTCACAAAGACATCGTAACTCATAGTGGATACATGCAATCTATTGTAAGGATTCATGTGAACTGCATTGGGTAGTGTCCTAGTTTCCATCTATGAGGAGAGGTCCACACTACGTCCTGACCCATAGTTCATGAGTTATAAAGGATTGATGAGTCAATCGTGAGTAAGCTTGAGCATGATGATTTCATCTTGTATGCTATTAGTGACTAATACTTCTACTATCGACTATATGAGAGATGTTGACCACCATCGAGAGTGCAGGTATATTTATATATTTTAGTTTTTTCATTATACATCGTTAAAATTTGCATCTTTTAGATAGACATACATATAAAAGAATACTAATTCATTTTTTGTTTCTCTATTTAGAGGATCGTATTTATCGATGTACTCAATTCTAATTTGCAAACACATCGCCATCCTTCATTTCCCCCGATGATGACCATGTTGTAAATACACTAGGTCCTTCATCCTAACTTCATAAATTACATAGATGCATATAATTGCAATTATTTTATCGTGATTTTTATTATGTCACTTAGTCAAATTGTACAATAAAATTGTAAAGTGAATGTAGAGGAGAAACAATCACAGTATCCATCATGTCCTTACAATTAGTGGCATGTCGATGAGGTGTTGTAATTTATGTTTTATTTGAATTTATAGAACACAAGTTAGTGTTTAATTTCTGTGAGTTCACTTATGTTTCGGTTACATACATGATGTGAAAATACACAATGTGTTGTACACCATGGTGTTGAGAATTCCATCATGTTCACAGATGAGTGGGAGGCCAGGACTCAGTATCGTAAGGGAAAGGTTCCATCTACTCAGCAAAGTCTTGTAGATGCCACACAACATGATTTGGACAAACTGTGTATGGAATCAATTCAGGTAAGTTGATTTATCCATTTAAATTTTTAACGTTATGTCATATTGTAAATTGCAGGTATTAAAATCTAACTAACTGAAATAGAGTTTGAAATTTTAATTTTTACAGTTTGCATCTATTGAGGTCTATTTTAATTTTTACAATTTGCATCTATTTTTACAGTTCTTGCACGAGAGGTATAGTGCAAATGATACTAATGGTTGGAATGGCCACACAACTCGTCATTGGGATTAGGGTATGAGACTTGAGTCTTTGTACTTTTTGATATCATATTTTTTTTCATGGACATATATACCATCTTATGTTTTTGTCAACATGATTTATTTATGTTATCTTTATGTTTATGTAGATGTACATGCATGGTAAATTTATCTTATGTTTATGTCGGCGAGGTAATAAAATTTAGGTGTATGTTTTGGATGATGAGTGTATACATGTTATATATATTATGTTCATGTATGTTGTTTTATTTTATGTCCATGTTTATGTTGATGATCATATAGTTTATAGTTACAGAAATAGAATTTATGTTTTACAAATAGAAGCTAAAATGTTATCTTATGTTCATGTTACTTATCTCATTTCCATTTGAAATTTAAAATCCACTATGTTCAATTATAATTTAATATTTACAATCTACAATGCTAAAATTTAGAATTACTCTTTACGAAAGTTTGCAATTACCAATTATAAAACAATGATTTATAGCCATTTAATTTTACAAACAATACATGGGAATAATTCAATATTTACACGCTACAACCATAAAAATAACCCTTACTCTTAAATCTTACACTTAACATTAAATCTTACGAACAATACATAGGAACAAAAAACTTGAATAAAATACAATTTCATGATTTCATAATTTCATAATTTCAGGATATATTTTTCATTTTGATTTGGAAACATATATTAGTCATTTCACAATTACATAAGTACACACATCCAATTTCACATATATGAATACATACCAAAGTACACATATACATATTTACATTTCAAATTATGAATTTGATAAAAAAAAATGCTTATAATAGAAAACAACCCAAATAAAAATAATGTAGTGTAATAGTATTTTTCTTATTGGCAACAACAATAAAAATGATTTACAATGTAAAATGGAAAATTATGTCCAAGATTATGACGGTATAATTCAATGAAAGAAACATATGATATGCTCTACGATTCTTTCTACAACATTCAATTTTCCATCTACTAGTGTGCTATTTATGTATTGTAAAATATGGTCACCCACATTCATAAATGTTCCTAGAAAAATGACCCAAAACAAAAATGGATCTCCAAACAATAAGAAATGTTATTTGTCATAGAAATTGAAAATAATTTTTAATATCATTCTAATAATTGATTTATTTAATGAGAAATGGTTATTGATTCTAGAAATAGGGCCGACCTTAGAAAATGTTAATCTTCATCTCATAACGAGATATACAGTATTTTGTCCCCAAAATGTGTGCCATCATTATGTTTTTAGTAATATAGGTGTGGATAGTTAGAGTTTTCCACACATGATATGCCCCAAAATTGAAGTTGTGCATTGGTTGAAGAGTTATTGATCAAGGATGCAATGATAATGGTAGGTTAATCACTAACTTGCAGGGAGGTTCAAATGTTGGGAAAACATCTAGTTGGTGTAATTAACTTCTCTTTGATTAATGAAAGTTACCATGGGAGTATAACTCGATTTGAATGTATGCAATGTCCAAATATATTTGATTATAGAAATCTTTTTTTTTCTAATATCCACAATGTGAATATCTGGTTTCATAGATTGTCTAATGTTTCTTCTAAGTTGTTATTTTAAGTTACTATTATTTTATATTAAGTTTGATTGATTAATATAATGTGTAGATATAGTTCCATATACAATCATGTCAATTGAATTTCTACCAATTATGTATAAACTCTACATACAATTATATCAATTAATTTCTTTCACTAAAATAAATACAATGTCAATCAATATAATCAAACAAACCATATCCATAAATATAATTTTGTTTATGATTATATTTTACAATTACACTCTCACAGTAGAGGAAAATGATTTTATTAATAGTAAAATGTTCAATTACACCTCACGAAAAAGAGGACATAAATAACCCAAATTGTCTTTTAAAAAATGTGAAGTTCCTAGGTAACCCAAATTAAAATGATATTTTAAAAAATGTGAAATTTAAATTGAGAATTATTTTTATTGTATTGTCACACTCACTATGGACACTTCATAACTTTCCTTCAGGCTATGCCCAGCTCATTTTTTTTGGGTTTAATACGAACCTTTGTAAAAAAGGCTTTAAACTTTAAAAGCAAATCTAACACATTTAGAAAAGCACTAACTTGGGGACATGAAAAAAAGACTCAAGGGCTATATCCATCGTAGTGGGAAGCCAGTTAAAAAGCAGATCTGGCTATATACACCAAAGCCGTTGAGACCATAAAAAGTAGACTTAAAAGACTCAACGGCTATATCCATCATAGTGGGAACGGCTATATCCATCGTAGTGGGAAGTGTAAGCATATACAGCTGGCTATATACGTCAAGGGCGACAAGATGTTCTCTGAAGTAAACTCGTGTGCCACAAGATGCCGGATGCTGAAAATTGGATGCCTGCAAAATATGGTTATGGGATTAATGGGTATTTGCAGGTTTATGTGATGCCCTTACCAGAGCAGAAGCAACAAAGTTAGATATATACATTAATTCCTACAATGACGTCCTCAACAGGAAGACGTTGATGGTATCCATTATAGCAGAAACATATCAAAATGGAGAATTCAAGATCGAGATTCCTCTAATATTCTTCAGTAAGATTCCTCCAGTATTCTTCCGTATGAATATCAATTGAACAACTATCACGGGGTGAGGCCGTACGTCTTCTTGCATCATTCTCGCAAGGTCTGCAACATCAAAGCTCGCGCTATCGCCATGAAACCGTACCTCCAAAATCACATGTTGTGACCTTAATTCTTTGTAGGAAATATTTATGTACTAGTTACCCCTAGGGGCAATGACTACTCGATGACACATTAGTTGGAGGGAAATAAGACCTCCGATTGTCTCATAAATGGACTCTGAGAGCATTCATTTTCCAATTGGGATGATGGTTATTAAAGGAGCATATTAGACACAAGATGAAATGGCATTTAAGAAAAAAGGGTATGTATTTGAATATTATAGACGATGTCATTTTTTATAGGGTGTTCCCATGAATATTGGTAACACTTTTTAGCAAGGGGAGGTGTGAAGATGGAAAAATGATATTGATCAAGCTTTTATGAAGCTCTTGATTGATATTTTAAAGATGATCAAGGCATTAATAAAGTGATCGATCAATATATATACTTATGATCGATTGAGGGTTTATTAAACCCTCAATCAAAATAAGTAGCTCAATGGAGGGTTAAGTAAAACCTCGATTGATCCCTTGTGTGGAATTACAAATATTTATAAAAATACATGCAGATTTTAGCTCCTATTCCCAACCATGAAGAGTAGAATCTCTATCGAGTTTTAAATCTCAATTGAGGTTCTCCACAATAAATTTGAAATCGACATAAGATGAGGCTTCTACACTGTTGATAAATGGTTTGATCAAGCTTAGTGACTCGATCGAATATAAAAGCTTAGTCAATATTTTAAACCCATAGAAAAACCATGTAATGAATTGCATGTGGCCTATCTCATCGAGGATCATTATTAAAACCCTTAACCAAGAAGAAGAGTCTCGTGGATGCACACCAAATTTCCAGGCACCAACGACCCAACAAGTATTGCCATCACCCCCCAACTATGAGGTGGGAATTGAAACTCTTGTGAATCAAATTGTTTTTATTCATAAAATGGTTTTTTTTAATCAATTTAAAAAATTATAAAAGAAAAATTGGAAGGTTCTTCTTGTTTTTAGTTTAGATTTGTTCAAAAAATTTAGTTTTAATTTCTTTTAACCTAGTTGTGATTGACCTTCCAGTCTCACCTTTTTAGGCGTCACTAGAGGAGAAAGTTGTGTTGTAGACACCTTTGTGGTGCTTTAGATCAATAGGATCTTTGGATTTGTCGAGCATAGTTCCTAATGAGTTTGGAGGGGAAAATGTCACCCTTATGTTTTTCTTCCTTATCATGTTAGCGATTTTGTTTGTCGTGCCATGAATATAAGGAACGATTATTTTTGGAAAAGTCATATCTTTCTCTTTGGTTTTGTTTCTTTTTCTTTCCACACTTTGGAAAAGTTTATCAATTTCTTTTCCATTATATCCATTGTTCATTAGGGATGTCTCAAGGTGTTCCAACTCTTTCTTTATGTGATATGTATCCGAAACTCTGCATGCGTGTGTCGCTAAGGTGTTAATTATTCCAATATTCTAAGATGGATGATGGTGTGAGTCAACACAAAGGTATATATCTGTATGCATTTTCTTTCTATAAACGTGGTGAGAAAGAGAGCCATCACGGTTCTTTGTGATGAGTACATCCAAGAATGGAAGGGATTTTTCCACCTCTTTCTCTAATGTGAATTTTATACTATCACATTGATTATTTATATGGATTTGGAGCTACTCCATCTTAGCCTCTCCATGTATCCAATTTCTAAATACATCATCCACAAATTTGAGCCACCATTTTGGTTTGTGTGGAAATGAATTTATTGTTTTTTCTTCAAAATATTGCATGAAAATATTTATTTGATGACATTTATGATTTAACTTCATTGTTTCATGTGTAGTATTCTCTTGAGAGAGGTCATCAATCAACATGATAATTCATGCAGTGGATAGTTTGTTGGAGATCCACAATAAGGTGGGGAAACTCAATGACATCTAGAAGGTTGCTTGCAAAAGGAGGAGGGACTCGGTATTACGTCCTAACAAATGGGAGGATGTTAAATATAAGACAAAGGAAGTCGATTCTAAGGTAATTTTGTTTGACATCCCTCTTGGTTGCACTCGTGGACAATTGCTTAGACTTTGGGATATTAGACTTGAGGTTGTTGAACCTCACATATATGATAGGTTTATTGTATTTTGGGGCCAATTCCTCCACCTTGACCAAGTATCCCTTTAATTTTATAAACATATATAATGATTGTGTCCTAAATATGAATCCTAACCACACAAGTATGATGATATATTTCTATGGCGTCACACATGGAAAAAATTATAACTTTCTAAGGGCTTGTAGAGATATTATTACCATGTCACCCTCTCCTCAATTGATTTCATCCATTTGATGAAGTGTTGTCCGATATGTAGATTTCACAAATCCATCGTAACTCATAGTGGATACATGCAATATATTGGAACGATCCATGTGAATTGCATTGGGTAGTGTCTTAGTTTCCATCTATTAAGAGAGGTCCACACTACGTCCTGACCCATAGTTCATGAGTTATAAACGATTGATGAGTCAATCGTGAGTAAGCTTGAGCATGATGATTTCATCTTGTATGCTATTAGTGACTAATACTTCTACTATCGACTATATGAGAGATGTTGACCACCATCGAGAGTGCAGGTATATTTATATCTTTTAGTTTTTTCATTATACATCGTTAAAATTTGCATCTTTCAGATAGACATACATATAAAAGAATACTAATTCATTTTTTGTTTCTCTATTTAGAGGAGTGTATTTATCCATGTACTCAATTCTAATTTGCAAACACAACGCCATCCTTCATTTCCCCCGATGATGACCATGTTGTAAATACACTAGTTCCTTCATCCTAACTTCATAAATTACATAGATGCATATAATTGCAATTATTTTATCGTGACTTTTATTATGTCACTTAGTCAAATTGTACAATAAAATTGTAAAGTGAATGTAGAGGAGAAACATTCATAGTATCCATCATGTTCTTACCATTAGTGGCATGTCGATGAGGTGTTGTAATTTATGTTTTATTTGAATTTATAGAACACAAGTTAGTGTTTAATTTCTGTGAGTTCACTGATGTTTCGATTACATACATGATGTGAAAATACACAATGTGTTGTACACCATGGTGTTGAGAATTCCATCATGTTCACAGATGAGTGGGAGGCCAGGACTCAATATCGTCACCGAAAGGTTTCGTCGACTCAACAAATTCTTGTAGATACCACACAACATGATTTGGACAAACTATGTATGGAATCAATTCAGGTAAGTTGATCCATCCATTTAAATTTTTAACGTTATGTCATATTGTAAATTGCAGGTATTAAAATCTAACTAACTGAAATAGAGTTTGAAATTTCAATTTTTACAGTTTGCATCTATTGAAAATATTTTTCATCACATGTCACTATAGTTCTTGCACGAGAGGTCTAGTGCAAATGATACTAATGGTGGGAATGGCAACACAACTCATCATTGGGATTAGGGTATGAGACTTGTTCATGTGTTGAAACACTTATATATATATTGTGGACTTGAGTCTTTGTACGTTTTGATATCATATTTTTTTTCATGGATATATATACCATCTTATGTTTTTGTCGACATGATTTATTTATGTTATCTTTATGTTTATGTAGATGTACATGCATGTTAAATTTATCTTATGTTTATATCGGCGAGGTAATAAAATTTAGGTGTATGTTTTGGATGATGAGTGTATACATGTTATATATATTATGTTCATGTATGTTGTTTTATTTTATGTCCATGTTTATGTTGATGATCGTATAATTTATAATTACAGAAATAGAATTTATGTTTTACAAATAGAAGCTAAAATTTTATCTTATGTTCATGTTACTTATCCCATTTCCATTTGAAATTTAAAATCCACTATGCTCAATTATAATTTAATATTTACAATCTACAACGCTAAAATTTAGAATTACTCTTTACAAAAGTTTGCAATTACCAATTATAAAACAATGATTTATAGCCATTTAATTTTACAAACAATACATGGGAATAATTCAATATTTACAGGCTACAACCATAAAAATCACCCTTACTCTTAAATCTTACACTTACCATTAAATATTACGAACAATACATAGGAACAAAAAACTTGAATAAAATACAATTTCATGATTTCATAGATACATACATAAATGCTTCCAAGCGTATTGTACATACATACACTATACACACATACATAAATTTTACGATTATAAATTTAATATAAAAACTGCTCATAGAGAGCAAACCAAAGAAAAATAAAATATTGTAATTTGCTTTTCCTTTTCTTTTTGCAACACAAAGCGTTATTGAGAAATACAAATGTTTAGTGTTATTGCTATAAGCTTTATTTCATCAAAATCCTATTCGGAAATAGAATTATATGTTACATGCATATAGGTTGGTATTTATATATTATTATTTACAAAGTATTAGTTAAAATTCATTAATGACAAAATTGTTTATATCTAATTTTAAAATGAATTAAATTTCTTACCATTTAATACTAAAAGTCATTTTATTTGAAAAATTATATTAGTCATAATTTGAGGATATATTTTTCATTTGATTTGGAAACATATATTAGTCATTTCACAATTACATAAGTACATACATCCAATTTCACATATATGCATACATACCAAAGTACACATATACATATTTACATTTCACAATTACTAATTTGATAAAAAAAAAACGCTTATAATAGAAAACAACCCAAATAAAAATAATGTAGTGTAATAGTATATTTCTTATTGGCAACAACAATAAAAATGATTTACAATGTAAAATGGAAAATTATGTCCAAGATTATGATGGTATAATTCAATGAAAGAAACATATGATATGCTCTATGATTCTTTCTACAACATTCAATTTTCCATCTACGAGTGTGCTATTTATGTATTGTAAAATATGGTCACCCATATTCATAAATGTTCCTAGAAAAATGACCCAAAACAAAAATGGATCTCCAAACAATAAGAAATGTTATTTCTCATAGAAATTGAAAATAATTTTTAATATCGTTCTAATAATTGATTTATTTAATGAGAAATGGTTATTGATTCTAGAAATAGGAGCGACCTTAGAAAATGTTAATCTTCATCTCATAGCAGATATACAGTATTTTGTCCCCAAAATGTGTACCATCATTATGTTTTTAATAATATAGGTGTGGATAGTTAGAGTTTTCCTCACATGATATGCCCCAAAATTGAAGTTGTGCATAGGTTGAAGAGTTATTGATCAAGGATGCAATGAGAATGGTAGGTTAATCACTAACTTGCACGGAGGTTCAAATGTTGGGAAAACATCTAGTTGGTGCAATTAACTACTCTTTTTTTCTAATAACCACAATGTGAATACCTGGTTTCATAGATTGTCTAATGTTTTTTCTAAGTTGTTATTTTAAGTTACTATTATTTTATATTAAGTTTGATTGATTAATATAATGTGTAGATATAGTTCCATATACAATCATGTGAATTGAATTTCTATCAATAATGTATAAACTCTACATACAATTATATCAATTAATTTCTTTCACTAAAATAAATACAATGTTAATCAATATAATCAAACAAACCATATCCATAAATATAATTTTGTTTATGATTATGTTTTACAATTACACTCTCACATTAGAGGAAAATGATTTTATTAATAGTAAAATGTTTAATTACACCTAAAGAAAAAGAGGACATAAATAACCCAAATTGTCTTTTAAAAAATGTGAAGTTCCTAGATAGCCCAAATTAAAACAATATTTTAAAAAATGTGACATTTAAATTGAGAATATTTTTATTGTATTGTCACATTCACTATGGCCACTTCATAACTTTCCTGCACGCTATGCCCAATTGGGTTTAATATGAAACTTGTAAAAAAAAACTTTACTTCACGCTATGCCAGCTTTTTTTGGGGTTTAATACCAACCTTTGCTAAAAAGGCTTTAAACTTTAAAAGCAAATCTAACACATTTAGAAAAGCATTAACGTGGGGACATGAAAAAAAGACTCAACGGCTATATCCATCGTAGTGGGAAGCCAGTTAAAAAGCAGATCTGGCTATATACACCAAAGCCGTTGAGACCATAAAAAGTAGACTTAAAAGACTCAACGTCTATATCCATCGTAGTGGGAAGCGTAAGCATATACAGCTGGTTATATATGTCGAGTGCGACAAGATGTTCTCTGAAGTAAACTCGTGTGCCACAAGATGCCGGATGCTGAAAATTGGATGCCTGCAAAATTGGATGCCTGCAAAATATGGTTATGGGATTAATGGGTATTTGCAGGTTTATGTGATGCCCTTGCCAGAGCAGAAACAACAAACTTAGATATATACATTAATTCCTACAATGACGGTATCCATTATAGCAGAAACATATCAAAATGGAGAATTCAAGATCGAGATTCCTCCAATATTCTTCAGTAGGATTCCTCCAGTATTCTTCCGTATGAAGATCAACTGAACAACTGTCACGGGGTGAGGCCGTACGTCTGCTTGCATCATTCTGCCAAGGTGTGCAACATCAAAGCTCGCGCTATCGCCATGAAACCGTACCTCCAAACATAGGAATCCTCACTGGTTATATAATGTCCCACTGATTACACAGTTGGACTAGGCAACCGAGGTAGGGTTCCAATTTTCATACAACTTTAAAATGGAAGTAGGATCGAGCTAGAGAGAGATCTCGATATTTTGTGCAGTCGGGCTTGAAAGTAGAGAAGAGGTGTTCTCCGGCTCTCCTGCTTGCAACTATATCTTCCTTTCTTATCGCCATGGACTTCCATATGAAGCATTGAAGCTTGAGATGAGGCAATGTCTTAAAGGAATCTGTTAATGAATGAAAGGATTGGCTAGAGGCACTTTTGCGCAGATGGGCATTCTCCTCAAGTAGTGAAGCTGGACATGGGCGCTGACGCGAAATATGTGGAAAAAGAACCTTAATGCCAATTCTTCATCGTATTGGTCAGAAGCAGAATGTAACAAACCATTGGTGCAGAGCAGAATGATTGATGGGTTGTTAAGGTGACTGGAGTTGCACCTATTCATTTTTGTTCTCTTTTTATTTTTGTACTTTTTTTATTGCTATTTCTCTTTGTTTGTAGTCTCTCTCTATCTATGTGCAATGTTTAAAGCTTGTGAGGAGAGGAGCACGGGTTCAGACATTGGGCTCTGTAAAAGGCAAAGCAAAAGTCATACAACATTGTATTTCCAGGTAACTGTCATTTCCTCTGCACTCAAATATTATTAAAACTTATAAATAAAACATATTTTTTTAAGTTATTCTTTTCAATTTAGTATAACTAGCAAAATCACTATATTGGGTGTTATGGATTTAAGAGGGATCATTGATACCTGGGAGTGTCCATGCATTAATTATAAATTATGTAATCCTAAGTGATTATAGATCATGTAATCTTATGTTTAAGTTTCTAGTGTTTGGCTTGTGTTTCTCTTTTAAGAATGGTATGTCTAAAATGTCTAGTTGATCTTCAAATTTGGTCAAATTTGCTGAAAGACAAAATCAAGAAATCATGATCAAGATATTTTGGAAATTAGGTGGATATATAATTCAGAAATGGTATGTCTAAAATGTCTAGTTCATCTTCAAATTTGGTCAAATTTTTTAGGTAAGTTTGGTCTTAAAATTTGCTGAAAGACAAAATCAAGAAATCATGATCAAAATATTTTGAAAATTAGTCTATATATAATTCAGAAATGGTTACATATATCTCGATATAATATATAAATCTAGATATAAAGTTGATTTGAGTAAGTTTTTTCTAGAAGGGTTCTCACAATAACTGGGTACTTTTTCCTTTACAAAAATTATAAAAAGAAAAAGAAGAGGTAGCTTTTTCCCTTATAAAAATTACAAAAAGAAAAAGAAGAGCTAGCTTTAAAGTTGTGATAAAAGCAATAAATTAAAGAAATATTAAAATAAAATGAAAGTTGCCTATATTATTTAGGCAAAGATAGAGTATTTAAAATGAATCTAAATGTGAGGATGGCAGTTTTATTTTTTTATATTTTATTATAATTTTTGTGAGTTTTAATAATTTTTAAAAGTAAGATTTTTTTTAATGAATTTCAATGTGGCATTTTTATTTATATATGTTTTATTATAAATTTTTTAAGTTTTAATATTTTTTTTAAAATAAGATTTTTTTTATTAATTTTGGAGAAGCCTCTAATAACTATATAGTTTTTTTTATTACATTGGTAAACGTTTGCCCAGTTTTCACATTTATTTTAAATGTATTAAATTTTTTATTAGTATGAATACATTAAAATATTCAATATATTAAATTCTAAATGTACTTTATATTTATACTTTAAATACTTATTTAGTGATTAATTGAAAATTATATATATATAAAGTATGTACAATTTTTATTTTTGTCCTTTTTGGCAAGTGAGGTTATGGAATTACCTACCCAAGCTAGGCGGGATAACCCAACTAAGAGGGATATGGGTTATTCCTTCTAGGATTCCACCC